>CM053604.1:96637336-96659739 GCA_028646535.1 Procyon lotor
TTTTTTTCTTTTTTTTTTTAAAGATTTTATTTATTTGACAGAGAGAAACACAGCGAGAGAGGGAACACAAGCAGAGGGAATGGTAGTGGGAGAAGCAGGCTTCCCACAGAGCAGGGAGCCTGATGCGGGCCTCGATCCAAGGACTCCTGGATCATTACCTGAGCCGAAGGCAGCCGCTAAACGACTGAGCCACCCAGGTGCCCCGAGATTAGCATTTCTTTCTCAAGATGCTTTTGTTTGATATCCTTAAAGTAAGATTAATGAACATTAATATATCAGAACTCATGAACTTAATATATATATATATTATATATATATTATATATATATATTATATATATTATATATATTATATATATATAATATATATTTATATATATAATATATATAATATATTATAATATAATATATATAATATTAATATATATATATATAAATTAATATATCAGAACTCATATTTTACCCCATAAGTTCTTTTGTTAATGCAAGTTCTATAGAAACTCATAATGTTGTTTGTACTATTCTTTTTAGTCCTAATTTTTATTTTCTTATGACTTTTTTTTTTAAATCTCAGATATGGTATACGTTATCTATAAACTCATTCTAATATTTAGTCTATGAAATATTTTTGGGACACACTTATTCATTCCTCTGCTTCTTCTACCCCTGCGGTCATTACATCCTAGTCAAGCCCAAAATCTGTAGGGTAAATTGTCAGGAAGGGAAGAGTAAAAAATCTCAGGCATTAATCAAAGATGCAGTACACAGAATTTCTTCTTTTTCCAGGAATCCTTAGTCCTTTTCTAAGGGCTTGAACTAATTGAATCAGGCCCACACAAAAGTAGGGTGAAATAAGATGATGACATAGTAGGAAGACCCTAGGTTTGCCCCATTCCTTGAACACAGCTAGATAAATATCAGATCATTTTAAATAATCAAGAAATTCACCTGAGAACTAAAAGAACAACCTGCACAACTAGAAGGAGAGAAGGGGCAACACTGAAGAAGGTAGGAAGTGCAGAGATATGGTTTGGAGGAGAAAAAGATCACCGGTGCTATAGAGAGGAGGCAGCTGTGGTCTCAGAGAGAAGAGAGAGGTATGCACAAGGAAAACACTTCCCCAAAGCCATTGACTTGGAAAATGAGATTTTCTTGAATTTTTGCAACCATAGGTTTCAAAGGCTGGAGTTTTAGAAGTCACTGGTTTGGCTGGAGGAGAGCCCTCAGGGTGCTGCCCTACTCCTGAAGAGACATTAGGCAAGCAACCCAGGGCAGATGGCCCAATCTTAGGATCACATAAGGTGGATCCTAAGGATCCAGAGGATCTCAAACAGAGGCTGTTTGATCTTTTTCTAGCACATCTGTGAGAAATGGCTTCCGCAATTTTCCTCTCTGGGGACAGTCCCATGTCCCTGCACACTGGCATGACTCTCCTTCTCAGTCAAACCTGCATCAGTCCCAGTGTGGCAAGATTCTGCCTCAGAAGACCAGGTCAGGCACCTGCCATAATATGTCTCTAAAGATTGGAGTTTTAAAAGTAAACAAGCATGGCTGGGGTAGAGCCCAAAGTGTGCTGCACTGCTCCTGGCACGCAAGCAACCCAGAGACAGATCGCATGAAAACAGCAATCTTGGGGCGCCTGGGTGGCTCAGTGGGTTGAAGCCTCTGCCTTCAGCTCAGGTCATGATCTCAGGGTCCTGGGATCGAGCCCCGCATGGGGCTCTCTGCTCAGCAGGGAGCCTGCTTCCCCATCTCTCTCTGCCTGCCTCTCTGCCTATTTGTGATCTCTCTCTCTCTCTCTCAAATAAATAAATAAAATCTTTAAAAAAAAAAAAAAGAAAGAAAAGAAAAAGAAAACAGCAATCTGAAAAAGTGTCTGGGACTCACAAAGGGAAATTATTCATTCTTCTGGGAATGCTTCCCTGAGAGCAGCCAGCACTGAGACCTGACTCTGGGGGAAAAGGAGCTGGCTGGCACCATTTCCATCCCCTACCCCTCAGCATAAGCACAGAACCACCATTGGTAACCAACACAGTGCTCACACTGGCTGCCTAACCTGCTTACACCAAGTCCTGCCCCCCTGTGTTCTGTTGCTGCTGTATTTCTCCAGCAAATGTGCCTAAGGGCCAGTGTAATGGGCCATTCCCCAGAAGGCCAGCAAAAACCTCTGCGCACACCACATCTACTCACCATACAGTTCTGCAAGGCTTCAGTTCTAGCGGCAATAGCATCAGATGACATTTAACAAGAAACCTTTGCATGTTTAGTTAAGACTTGCTACACTCTCGCTAAGGCACAAACACTGCCCACTGTAAGCAAGGAGAGCCACTGAAGAGGAGTGACCTGAGGGATAAAGCAGCCAAAACATAGGAGCAGAGTGCATGCAACACCCACCAGAGATACTCCCTGAAGTGTCAGGCCCTGGACACTATATGCCTTTTTCTTCATAAAACCATCACTCTCAGGGACAAAAAACATAAAAAGTTTTTTTTTCTTCTTAAGATTTTATTTATTTAAGCAGGGGGAATAGCAGGCAGATGGAAAAGGAGAAGCAGGATCCTTACTGAGCACAAAGCCCAATGTGGAGCTTGATCCCAGGACCCCCAATCATGACCTTAGCTGAAGGCAAGACACTTAACTGACTGAGCCACCCAAACACCCCCATAACAGCTTTCCTAACACAAAGAAGAAGACATAAACCTAGACAAAATGCCAAAATGGAGGTACTCATCCCAAAAAAAGAAACAAGAAAAGGTCATGATGAGTGATCTAAGTGAAATGAATACAAGTGATATACCTGATGGAAAATTTAAAGCAATGATCATAAGGATACTGGCTGGGCTTGAGAAAGCACAGAAGACGTCAGGGAGACCCTTGCCACAGGAGTAAAAGAGTTGATCAAAAAAAGCATGTGGAAATGAAAAATATAATAACTGAAATTTGAAACAGAGTAGATGTAATGACCACGAGGATTGAAGAAACAGAGGAAGGAATAAGTGATATAGAAGATAGAATTATGGAAAATAAGGAAGCTGAACAAAAGAGAGAAAGAAAAAACTACAGATCATGAGAATAGATTTAGGGAACTCAGTGGCTCCATCAAATGTAATAACATTTGTATCAGGATTCCTAGAAGAAGAAGAGAGAGAAAAGGAATAGAATACTTATTTCAAGAAATAATACTAGAAAACTTCTCTAATTTAGAGAAAGAAACAGATATCCAGAACTGGGAGGCACAGAGACCTCCCATCAAAATCAACAAAAGCAGGCCAACACCAAAGCATAGTGTAGTTAAGCTTGCAACATATAATGATAAAAAAAAAATGTCTTAAAAGCAGCAAGACAAAAGATGTCCCTAACTTATAAGGGAAGACCAGTAAGGTTAACAGAAGAGTGTGAAATGATACATTCCATATGCTGAACCAGAAAATATACAGCCAAGACTATTCTATCCAGCAAGTCTAAGGCTATCATTCAGAATAGAAGGACAGATTTAAAAAAAAAAAAAAAAAAGACAGATAAAGAGTTTTCCAGACAAACAAAAACTAAAGGAGTTCATGGCCACTAAATCAGTCCTACAAGAAATATTAAAGGGAGCTTTTTGAGGGGGAAGGAAAGACCAAAAGTGACAAAGACTAGAAAAGAACAGAGAAGACCTCAGAAACAATGACAAAATAAGTAATAAAATGGTGTGGAATATATCTAACAAGAATTACTCTAAATGTAGTGCACTAAATATTCGAATCAAAAGACATAAAGTGTCAGAATGAATAAAAAAAAATCCATCTACTGCCTAAAACAGACTCATTTTAGACCTATAGACATCTGTAGTTTGAAAGTGAGGATGGAGAAATATTTATCATGCATATGGAAGTCAAAAGAAACCAGAATCACAAAACTTATATAGACAAACTATATTTTAAGCCAAAGACTGTAAGAAGAGATGCAGAAGGACACTATAGCATAATAAAAGAGACCGACCATCCAACAAGAAGATATAACAATTGTAAATATTTATGCCCCCAACTTGGGAGCACCCATATATAAAACAATTAAATATAAACATAAAAGAATTCATTGATAACAATACAATAACAGTAGGGGATTTAACTCCTCACTTACAGCAATGGACAGATCATCTAAGCAGAAAATCAACATGGAAGCAGTCCTTTTGTAAGAGACACTGGACCAGATGGACTTAACATATATATTTAGAACATTTCATCCTCAAGCAGGAGAATAAACATTCTTTTTGAGTGCACATGGGATAGTCCTCAGAATAGAACATATACTAGGCCAAAATCAGGTCTCAACAAGTACAAAAAGATGGAGATCATACCATGCATATTTTCTGACCACAGCACTATGAAACTTGAAGTCAACCGCAAGAAAAAATTTGGAAAGACCACAAATGGAAGTTAAACAACATGCAACTAAAGAATAAATGTGTCAGCCAGGAAATCAAAGAATAAATAAATAATTACTTGGAAGCAAATAAAGTCGAAAACATGGGGTCCAAAACCTTTAGGATACAGCAAAATCAGTCCTCAGAAAGAAATATATAGCAATACAGACCTACCTCAAGAAGCAAGAAAAATCTCAAATATATAACCTAACCTTACACCTAAAGAAGCTAGAAAATAATAACAAAAGAGACCTAAAGCTAGCAGAAGAAGGGAAAAAAATAAAGATTAGAGCAGAAATAAATGATAGAGAAACTAAAAAAAAAAACAGTATAACACATGAATGAAATCAGGAGTTGGTTCTTTGAAAAAATTAATAAAAAAATTAATAAAATTGGTAAACTTTTTTTAAGATTTTTATTTATTTATTTGACAGAGAGAGAGATCACAAGAGGAGGGAGAGGCAAGCAGAGAGAGAGGGAGAAGCAGACTCTCTATCGAGCAGAGAGCCCTATGAGGGGCTCGATCCCAGGACCCTGAGATTATGACCTGAGCTGAAGGCAGAGGCTTTAACCCACTGAGCCACCCAGGTGCCCCCAAATTGGTAAACTCCTAAGCAGACTTATCAGAGAGAGAGAGAGAGAGAGAGAGAGAGAGAGAGAGAGAGGGAGAGAGAAAGTCCTCAAGTAAATAAAATCACAAATGAGAGAGAAGACATCACAACACCAAAGAAATATAAATTTTAAGGGAATATTATGAAAAATTATGCCAACAAATGGGACAACCTGGAAAAAATGAATAATGCCTAGAAACATAAACTACCAAAACTGAAACAGGAAGAAATAGAAAATTTGAACAGACTGATAACCAGCAAGGTGACTGAATCAGTAATAAAA
Source organism: Procyon lotor (assembly GCA_028646535.1). NCBI lineage: Eukaryota > Metazoa > Chordata > Mammalia > Carnivora > Procyonidae > Procyon > Procyon lotor. The sequence goes on from CM053604.1 coordinate 96,642,635, forward strand.
AATCTCCCAACAAAAGTCCAGGACCAGATGGCTTCACAGGGGAATTCTGCTAAATATCCAAAGATGAGTTAATACCAGGGCACTTGGATGGCTCAGTCATTAAGTGTCTCCCTCCAGCTCAGGTCACAATCCCAGGGTCCTGGGATCAAGCCCCACATCAGGTTCCCTGTTCTGTTGGAAGCCTGCTTCTTCTCCCTCTCCCACTCCCCCTGCTTGTGTTCCCTCTCTTTCTGTGTCTCTCTCTGTCAAATAAATAAATAAAATATTTAAAAAAGAAGAGTTAATATTTATTCTTCTCAAACTATTTCAAAAAATAGAAATGGAAGGAAAATTTCCAAATTCATTCTATAAGCCCAGCATTACCCTGATTCCAAAACCAGACAAAGAATCCACTAAAAAAAAGACTTACCAGCAATATTCCTGATGAACATGGATGCAAAAATTCTCAACAAAATACTATCAAATTGAATCCAACAGTACATTAAAAGAATCAGTCACCACTATCAAGGGGATTTATTCCTGGGTTGCGAGTGTTGTTTGATATTTGCAAATCAATCAAAGTGATACACCACATTAGTAAAAGAAAGGATAACAACCATATGATCCTCTCACTAGATTCAGAAAAAGCATTTGACAAAGTACAACACCCATTTATGATAAATATCTTCAACAAAGTAGAGATAGAGAGAAGATACCTCAACATAATAAAGCCCATATACAGAATACCCACAACTAATATCATCCTCAATGAGAAAAAGTGAGAGCTTTTCCTCTAAGATCAGGAACAAGACAGGAATGTCCACTCTCAGCCCTGTGATTTGACATAGTACTGAAAGTCCTAGCCTCAGCAAACAGACAACAAATAGAAATAAAAGACATCAAAATCAAAAAAAGACTCAAAATTTCACTATTTTCAGATGACATCATGGTCTATGTAGAAAACCCAAAAGACTCCACCAAAACATTGCTAGAACGGATACACAAAATTAGTAAAGTCACAGGATACAAAATCAACATACAGAAATCTGTTGTAGTTCTATATACCAATACTGAAGCAGCAGAAAGAGAAATGAAGGAATCAATCCCATTTACAATTGCACCAAAACCATAAGATACCTGGAAATAAACTTAACCAAAGAGGTAAAAGTTCTGTACTTTGAAAACTACAAAACACTTATGATAGAATCTGAAGATGACACAAACAGATGGAAAACCATTCCATGCTAAAAATAAACTGAAAGAACAAGTAGTGTTTAAAATGCCTATACTAACCAAAGCAACCTACATATTTAATGCTATCTCTATCAAAATACCAATGACATTTTTCACAGAGCTAGAACAAACAATCCTAAAATTTGTGTGGAATCACAAAAGACCCTGAATAGCCCCAGCAACCTTGAAAAAGAAAAATGAAGCTGGAGCATCATAATTCCAGATTTCACCTTACACTACAAAGCTGTAGTGATCGAGACAGTATGCCACCGACACAAAAACAGACAGATAGATCGATGGAAAAGAATAGAAAACCCAGAAATGAACCCACAACTATATAGTTAACTAATCTTTGATGAAGCAGGAAAGAATATCCAATGGAGAAAAAACAGTCTCTTCAACAAATGGTTTTGGAAGATTGGACAACAACATGCAGGAGAATGAAACTGGACCAAAAATAAATTCAAAATGGATGAAAGACCTTAATGTGAGACAGGAAATCATCAAAATCCTAAATGATTTTGTAATCTCTTTGACATAGGCCCTAGCAACTTCTTACTAGATAATGTCTCCTGAGTCAAAAGAAACAAAGGCAAAAATAAACTATTGGGACTGCACAAAAATAAAAAGCTTCTGAACAGAGAAGGAAACAATCAACAAAACTAAAAGACAACCTACACAATGTGAGAATATTTGCAAATAACATATCTGATAAACAGTATCCATATTGTATAAAAAACTTGTTAAACTTGATACCCCAAAAAATAAGTAAATAACCTAGTTTAAAAATGGGCAGGGGGTGGGGTGCCTGGGTGGCTCAGTGGGTTAAAGCCTCTGCCTTCGGCTCAGGTCATGATCTCAGAGTCCTGGGATCGAGCCCCACATCGGGCTCTCTGCTCGGCGGGGAGCCTGCTTCTCCCTCTCTCTGCCTGCCTCTCTGCCTACTTGTGATCTCTCTCTCTGTCAAATAAATAAATAAAATCTTTAAAAAAAAATGGGCAGGGGGCTCCTGGGTGGCTCAGTCGTTGAGCGTCTGCCTTCAGCTCAGGTCACGATCCCAGGGTCCTGGGATCGAGCCCCACATCGGGCTCTCTGCTCAGCAGGAAGCCTGCTTCTCCTGCTACCACTCCCTCTGCTTGTGTTCCCTCTCTCGCTGTGTTTCTCTCTGTCAAATAAATAAAATCTTAAAAAAAAAAAATTTTTAAAAATGGGCAGAATACATGAATAGACATTTTTTTCAAAGAAGATGTACAGAGGCTAACAGACAAATGGAAAGATTCTCAACATCACTTATCATCATGGAAATACAAATCAAAACTACAATGAGATATCACCTCACACCAGTGAGAATGGCTAAAATTAACAACAGAGCAAGCAACCGATGTTGGCGAGGATGCTGAGAAAGGGGAACCCTCTCACACTGCTGGTGGGAGCACAAACTTGTGCAGCCACTCTGGAAAACAGTATGGAGGTTCCTCAAAAAGTTAAAATGGAACTAACTACCCTACAATCCAGCAATTGCACTACTAGGTATTTACCTAAAGAATACAAAAATACTGATTACTAATTTGAGAGGATATATGCCCACTGATGTTTATAGTCAAATTATGGAAACAGCCCAAGTATCCACGGACTGATGAATGGATAAGGAAGTGATATGTCAGAAGTATATGTGGTGTGTGTGTGTGTGTGTGTGTGTGTGTGTGTGTGTGTGTGTGTGTGAAGTATATGTGTTATATGTATAATATATAAACATAGTGTATATATAAAATATATAATACGTATAATGGAATATTACTAAAAGTCATCTAAAAGTATAACGGAATATTACTCAGACATAAAAAGAATGAAATCTTGCCATTTCCAAGACATGGATATGGATCTGGAGAGTATTATGCTAAGCAAAATAAATCAGTTAAAGACAGACAAACACCATACAACTTCACTCATATGAGGAATTTAAGAAACAAAACAAGGAATGAACATATGGGCACTTACAAGTGAATCACAGAGAAGATCCTTAGGATTTTGGAGGAAAGCACTGTCAACCCCAGTTCTATGGAGGAAAAAGAGAGAGGCAAACTAGGAAAGAGATTCTTAACTAAAGAGAACAAACAGAAAGTTGCTGGATAGGAGGTGGTCGGTGGGCAGGGGTTAAATGGATGACAGGTATTAAGGAGGGTTCTGTAGTGATGAGCAGTGGGTGTTGTATTTAAGTGGTGAATCACTAAATTTTTACATCTGAAACTAATATTACATTGTATTTTAACTAACGGAATTTACATAAAAACTTGACAAAAAAAATCAGGCCCACACAGATTACCTAAAATAATCTCCTTTGCTTAAAGTCAACAGATTATGAACATAATCATAGCTATAAATATCTTCATAGCAACATATAGATTATTATTTGATCAAATAACCAGTACTATAGCCTAGCCAAAGTGACCATTAAAGTCCAGCATTTGTCCACTTGGCACCCATATACATCTCCTTAAACTATGTTTAATCCATATAAAAATAATAACAAATCTTAATCTGCTATTTAAGAAGTGCTCATTGCTTCATTGATCAAAAAACAATGCTCTCTGGAATACCGTGATGGTGAATGGGAATTCTATAAATCCAGAGATGGTAGTTTTGATAGGACCATTGTGTGCAGAACAGATAAATCCCTATCTGGATAAGTTTCACGCAGAACGTTGTGCTGCTCCTTCCATTATAGAGATGGTTCATGTAATCAATTTGCCAATAGGTAGCTGACTGGCCACCCTGGGGAATGGTGCCATATTAGGGATTCATTTTCGGTCTGTGCTGCTGGCAGTTTGGGCACTCAGCAGTGGCTGTAAGCAGTTATCTTTGGTGAATTGAAGTCCATATTGCTGAGCCTATTAATTGCCTCCATCCATGCCACTATGCCCACTTTGTTCATGGACTCATTGAACAATGATAAGAATGACTGAGAAAAGAAGCTGATACCCACTGATATGTAGTCCTATCCATTTGATTATTAAAAGTTTCTGCTGTGATCACTTTTTGATGAGCATTCACATGGGTAACAATTATGTTCACAGTCTTTGCTAATTCCATGAATCCTTCCACATATATCTTCCCAAGATCACCCTGTCACCAGTTTTCCTACTAACTTCCTTCCAAGTCCCTCACTATTTGCCAAAGCACAGAGCACAGCCCATAAATCTATATATATTCATACCTCTGGCCGATGTTCTTTCCAAGAAAAATTCAGAACCAGATGTACTGTTTTGAAGTTCCACCCACTGAGAGGATTTCCCTTTACTTCTGCTCCTCAGAGATGTCTTGGGAAGGGTCTAATGTGCCTCTGCCCACTTTCAGATAGTGCCTGCATGTTAGTCAAGGCCCTCTGTAAATTATGCCTGAGTTTTCTATAGAAAACTACCTAGGAGACCATATGTGTGGGCTGAGAAAGAGAAGGTAATAAAGCAGGAGCAGGGGCTATGTGCATTTGGGCCACTTCCTCACGTAAGTTGCTTGTGTTTTCAGGACTTGCTATAGTCCAATATCATAGGTATCACTTCCATTTGCAAGTATTCCATATAAGTTATTTCTTCTTCCTGTTCTTCTTGTTTTTGTTCTTCTCCTTCTTCTTCTTCTTCTTCTTTCTTCCTACTTCCTTTTTCTTCCTCCTCCTCTTCCTCCTTTTGCATTATTATTATCGTAAGTTCCACTTACAAGTACTGTTGAGAACAACCAACTCTATTGCTTAGTGTGTCAGAAAGTACCTAGTTCATGGTGGGCAGCTCAGGTAGTATTGTAATTTGGTGGCTGAGGGTTAAACATTCAGTCCTTACTAAAGCTCAGGAATAAATTAAGAGCTATTTTTCAAAAGGAGAGTAGTTATCTGTGGAAGGTGACAGTGCTTTCCTCCAAAATCCTAAGGATCTTCTCTGTGATTCACTTGTAAGTGCCCATCAAATTGAATCAGCATTTCTATCTATCACTGACATTTAAAGCACCATTGCATCTAGGGGATCATATGGTCCAAGTGGCAGATCAGCATACATGGAAGCTTGCCGCCTTCACAAAGCCTTCTCTTCTGGACTCTAGTCTAGAGTAGCAGCTCCTCAGCCACTTTGTATTGGGCCAGAGTTAATGAAGAATATGTTGCATCCCAAATCTAGAAACACATAAGCACTTTGTCTCTTTTTTGGTTGGGCCAAATGCAACAACACAACTCATATTTTATGTTGCAAGGTATGTCATGTGCTTTACAGCACTGAGCCCCTAGAAATTTCACGAAGGTGAAAGGTGCTTATGTTTTTCTCTTACCCATTGCATGCAAAGTGATTTACTGGACAAAATTGCCTTACATGATTGTGAGGGCAAGTCCAAAATCAATATGGTAGGCCGTTAGGAAGGGCAAGATGAAACTCTCAGTGTGAGTTGAAGCTACTGTTCAATTCCTTACGACTTTTAACTGATTGAATAAAGACAACTCAGATTATCTAGGATAATTCCTTTTATTTAAAGTCAACTGCTCATGAAATATAAGGACATCTACAAAATATCTTCATAACACTTAGATTATTATTTGATTGAACAACCAGGACTGTAGTCTTTTCAAATTGATATGCACAACTGATATTCATTATAATTTTTGCACAAAAATATATGTACCTCTGGAGATTTTTCCAAATTTTAAAAATAAGGTAATGGGTATATGATCTCTAAACCATACCTAGCTCTGCCTCACTTCAGAAATTCCACATGATAGTCCACTGATTTCCAATAGGTTAGAAATTACATGGAACAGCAAGTGTAAACACCAACTACATGAAGTAAAATTTATAAGACCAGTTTATCCTAACTTTTCACTCCCATTTTTTCAGCCTAAATTTAACTACCATTCTAGTTTCACCATATTTGTAGTTTATTATTTTCAAAGTGCTTCTTTTGATGCACCAGTGAATATGTACTACATCAAGGGGAGAAGGAATTTAAGTTTGCCAGGCATAATGACATAGAATTCTAGACAGTTTAGAAATAGAAAAATCTTGCTAGAAAACTGGGTTTCTGGAATTAGGAGAAAAAGAACTAGAGTTCTAGTAAAAATTATAACCAAAAAATAAAAGAAAAATGAAAAAAGAAAGAAAATGCATTTTTTAACCTCGTCAAAATTTTTATTTTGAGGTGAACTTCATAAGCATACAGGAATTATGCCATAGTCACTGGATCTTTGGATTTAATTGGATTTAAAATATCATAGAAGTGAAGGGCATTGCTGTTAACCCTCAGGTTAGCTATGTCTGATGCTAGTAGTGTGAGATTCAGTGTGCTGCATTAATGTGGAGTCTTAAAACTGACACTTTTCTCCAGATTATGTTTCTTAGTTGCCTGTGGTATGAATATAAAAGATTCCTTCTTATCATTTTTTTTTCACCACAGGAAGAAGTGGGACTCTCAATTGAAGTTAGTGTACCTTAATCTAACCCAAATTACCCCCAAAGGGCTAAACATTCCTACTAGCCGATAGTATATCTTTTTGATGTCTCCTGAAATAGCTGTTTAGACTTGGAAAATAAGAATAGAGGAGAGTTCCTCTGAGTTTAGTGTCAAAAAGAGATTTGCTCTGTTAAACTCTATGAATGCAAAAACTATTCCTAACTTTTGAAATAATTTTCCCCAACTATGAGATGATACACAATACAATTCTCTACATTCATTTTATTATAGGAACTGATTCTCAGAAATATAAATTTAGTTTTGAGTTCAAACCATACATAGACATGGATTTATATGCAAAACAAAGCAGTGGAAAAGTTAAAGGTAGGTCACTGATACTCAATTTCAAAGCAAGAGTATGACTTTAAAAATCTAGAAAAATATTTCTTCCAATTTGTATAGTAACCACATGATCTATTATGGGACTTAAAATACTATATAAAATTTTGTTATTTGATTTTTGATAGTTTAAATTTAGCTATTCCTCTTTAAAATGGTTAAAAAGAGGGGTTCCTGGGTGGCTCAGTGGGTTAAAGCCTCTGCCTTCGGCTTGGGTCATGATCTCGGGATCCTGGGATCGAGCACCACATTGGGCTCTCTGCTCAGCGGGGAGCCTGCTTCCCCCTCTCTCTCTGCCTGCCTTTCTGACTACATGTGATCTCTTCCTCTCTGTTAAATAAATAAATAAATAATCTTTTAAAAAATGGTTAAAAGGACACTAAAAAATGTCTTGCACCACTTTTATTACAATACTAGTTATAATCCAGGCAAATGAAGCAAAGGAATTTTATTTATTTATTTACTTACTTACTTACTTACTTATTTGCAAAGGAATTTTAGAAAGAAATTTTTGTGTACTTTACTCTTAAGGAGGCTTTATTTATTTTTTTAAGATTTTATTTAATTCATCAGAGAGAGAGAGAGAGAGAGAGCAGGCACAAGCAGAGGGAGCACCAGACAAAGGCCAAGGGAGACACAGGCTCCCTGCTGAGCAAAGAGCCCAAAGAAGGACTTGACCCCAAGACCCCGGGATCATGACCCAAGCCAAAGGCAGAATTAACTGACTGAGCCATTTGGGCATCCCATCCTAAAGAGACATTAAAGCAATATTTTTCAAACAGGTCTTTTTTTCCCCCAGGAAACATTTGGCAACATCAGATGTGTTTGGCTGTCACAACTGTGGTAGAGTGTTGGGAAGAGGTGAGGTATGATGCTGTTGGCGTCTAGCAGGTAGAGGACATGGTGGGTACACACCATTTCATAGAGCACACAAAAGTCCCCTCCCAAGAAAGGGTTATCCACCCAAAATATCAATATTGCTGAGATAATTTCTTTAAAGCAATGAAATGAGGGAAACAGTGTATTTGAATTCCCAAGATTTATTATCATACTAATGACAGAATGCTGTATGCAAAACTGCTTCATAGGTCTAACTAAATGGCAGTTACATACATAAAATTTCTTCCAAATAGGTTCTGTTTATTTTAATTATTCTGTCCTCATAATACCTTCTCTACCTTTCTTTGATTTATTAAGAAATATTTCATAAGCCATAGCTTCTAAGTATTTATTGTCTGTTCTGTTCTGAAAACCAGAACATCTCTACACCCTGCCTTTAGTTATTTTTCCTTTACTTTTACTTCAGTCATTTTATGGATGAAGGCTAATTTTATATCATCAAAATCCTGTATACATGCATTCAACAACTATTTATTAGTCATATTTTATGGTTCAGAAGTTATCTATAGATCTAGATCTATATATTTCTATATTCTGAACCATGTTTTATGGTTCAGAAGTTACCTATACAAAGATATAGACATATCTATATATCTATATATTAATTTTGAAAGAAATAAGAAGAGAATGTCATAAAGAATTTGGTAACATGAAGATTTCAAAGGGAATTAACTCTGGATTAGGACTTGAAGTTGAAGTTAAAAAATGGAAGTGCAGGGGCGCCTGGGTGGCTCAGTCGTTAAGCGTCTGCCTTCGGCCCAGGTCAGATCCCAGGGTCCTGGGATGGAGCCCCGCATCGGGCTCTCTGCTCAGCAGGAAGCCTGCTTCTCCCGCTACCATTCCCTCTGTTTGTGTTCCCTCTCTTGCTGTGTTTCTCTCTGTCAAATAAAAAAAAAAAATCTTTAAAAAAAAAAAAAAAATGGAAGTGCAAAAGAGGGAAGATAAGTGAAAAGGAAAGTAGAGACAAAGGACGAGAATGGTAAATGAGTGAGGTAAATTTGAAGAATAGGAATAAATCAGCTTGAATTAATAAGCATTTTGTGCAAATCTTATGGAAAGATAAATGTGCATATCCTTACACTGGCCACATTGAATATGATTTTGAGTGTGAAACTAAGAACCTTGGGATTTTTTTATTTTTATTTTTAAACAACTGGAAGATGGTAGACACCATTTGATCTCAAGAGGTATCATGGTCAAGAAATTTCCTAGAATGACATATCTGTTTGCTACATGTCAAATGGATTTTGCATGGGAAAAGAGGTTGGGAACAAATTAGACAATGGAGAATGAGTTTTAAGAGAAATAGTAACTCTAGAGATAAATATGGGAAGTCAGGTAGATTTTAACTGTGGAGAAAATATAGATCAACCAAGGAAAAAACTCTAACAACTGAATATTGATGTATACTACACTTAGGAAGTAGGAGGAAAAATAGAATTGATCCAAGCAGTTAATAATAATACAGAGAAGAGAAAATAAAGTGTAAAATCAGTTAACTACATCTAAGATGATGTTGTATTAATTATTGCAATGGCACACTGTCATGATTCACGATTATTTTATTTAGAACTGCTGTTTCTAAGCTGATAAGCCATATTGGTTCAGGATTTTCCATTGGATATAGACTATCTGTTTATATAATACTAAGAGAGAATGGATTGGGAGATTTTGTAACTTTTATTTCAGCATTAGAAGTTTCTAGGAGCAAAGAAATAATTTTGTTCTTTATTTTGCTTCAGGCTTTACAGAAAATCTTCATGCAGATGCATTTGCAGGTTAAAAAATAAGAGGGCTTGGAGATTTTAATTTTTTTTTTCTGTTTGCTTAGCTTTTTTTGCTGTTACATATGCATTGACCAGTTTAGTCCTCCGAAGACAATTTTACACATACTTGCATAATTCATTTATTCCCTCAAAAATCCATTTCATATAGATTTCCAAATTAATAAGTAAGTAATTGAACATAATATCCTTCAAACTGAGTCAGATTAATGGGCACTGATATATTGGAGTTCATGAATATGCATTTTAAAATCTGTTAGTTCTTTTGTTAATGTAAGTGCTATAGATACAGACCATAATAGTTTCATTAATATGGCTATCTCCTTTGTAATTCCTGTTATGGTCACTTTGCCAAAAAAGCATATTCAAGTGACTGTTTTTACCTATCTATGCATCCCTTTTTTCCTTCTCCTTTAATATCCTTATTTAATGCTCAGTGGAATATTTTCATTTAAAACCTTAAGATTGTCTTCAGCTCAGAGAAATTGTCTTTGTTTCTATGGTAGCCACTTTCCCTCTTGTTTCTGTCATATTTTTCTAAAAATTCTATTAAATGTTTTCTCAATTTTATCCTATAACTTACATTTTTATATGCTTGATCAATAGAGCTAAGAAAGAGCAGCAGCAAGCACTCTAACTGATGGAAAAACATTTACCATGAAAACAAAAATGAGAAGAAAGCTGAGGCAGTGTTACTTCTTTTGGACAAAATAGGTTTTAATGAAAAACTGTAACAAGAGACAAAGAAAGGCACCACATAAGCATAAAGGTAACGATCCAATAAGAGGATATAACAATTGTAAATATTCATGGACCCAACATGGGAGCACCCAAATACATAAAGCAACTATTAACAAACATAAAGAATTTGGTAATAATTCAATAATAGTAAGGGACTTTAACACCTCACCTACATCAATGGAAAGATAATCCAGACCAAAAATCAAGAGGGAAACTGGCTTTGAATGACACACTCAACCAGACAGACCTAACAGATACATTCAGAACAGTCCCTCCCAAAATAGAGGAATATACAGGAATATATATTCTTTTCAATCATACATGGAACATTCTCCAGAGTCAAAAACTTGTTAGGTCACAAAACAAGTCTCAACAAATTCAAAAAGACTGAAATAATTTCATGCATATTTTCTGACCACAATAGTATGAAACTAGAAATCAATCACACATACACACACACACACACACACACACACACACACACTCAATCTGGAAAAAACACAAATAGATGGAGGCTAAATAACCTGCTACTGAACAATGAATGGTTCAAGCAAGAAATCAAAGGGGAATTAAAAAAAAATACATGAAGACAAATAAAGGTAAAAAGACCACTTCTGAAAATTAATAAAACTTGGGGTTTTATTTTTTGCTTTTGTGAAACATCTGCTGGGAATTGAAACTAACAGAGTGCACACACCAATTATTTCATCAAAAAGATGATGATTTAGTTGTAGTAGGGTGGACATATAAAAATAATACTTCTTTTTACACTTTAGCAAGGCGTAGTTACAGCCTTGCTAGTTAATAAATGATGGTCTTTTGATAAACAGCTCAATCTCTTCAAAGTCTCCACGTCTTGTAAAATGAAGGGATAGATTCTGTACTTTCTGGATAAGATAACTAGGAAGATTAAAATATATATATATATATATATATATATATATCAGTTTTAAATACGTCAAGATATCGTGCCAATGTGTATATTATTTTTTAAATGAATATATTTTCATCTGACCGGACAATTTCTGATTCTGATCAAATCTTGCATCGGAGAGCATCTGACAAAGGGGAGGGAAAGCAGCGCCCAACAGTGTGAATACCTAAGAGAATGACAAGTATTATCTGGTTGCTGAGAGGCAGGGAGTGAGACAGAAGTTCCCACATTAATAATACTAAGCCCATGGACATGGAAGCATAGCTTTGTTTCCCTTATTAATAAGCCTGATGTTCTGACATGTGCATGCTTATGACGGTGGGTGTACCACTGACATTTTGTATGATTTAGGAAAGCAGAGAGATGACATTCAGGTACTGATAACTTCAATCTTACCTTTCCATCAAAAGTAGCAAATGCAAGTTTGGAAAGTATGGACAAAAATATTGAAAAGTGATTGTCTGCACACTTCTTAAAAGACAAACTCTTTTCCCCAAACCATCTGCCATGTAATCAGATTCTCTGGTCATCACAGACAAACTCAGTCAAATCAAAGTACAGATGGTCGTTTATTACAAAACAACACAGGAGGCTTAGAATAGATGATACATTTGGTCATTTTTGCACATAAAGTCTCTGATTAAGTATGAAAAATGTGAACATTTGTTTATCTTGGAAAACTGCTATTACTTGTCAGGCATGACCAATTAGTTATTTCTAAACTGTTATCCATATAATTAAGAAAAACAGCCATCTGTAAAGTCAGAAGTTTGTGTCTCTTTTCTGATCCACATGTAAATGTAATTTCCGTAAACTGCTTTACTTAAGAGAGAATTATCAAACGGGATACAAGAGATGCTAGAAACGGATGAATTCTACAATTTCTTCTCTGTTTATTTTCCCACTTATGAAAGTAAAGCTATTGTGGTTAAAGTAAGGAAAACTGATAGAGGATTATTAAGGAATTTTACTAGGATGTTTATTTTTTTCAGATATAAAGTATGATTGCTATAAAGAAATGTGAAACTGCTGCAAAAGAAAGCTTTAATTTTTAAATCACACTTCAGCATTTTGTATACTTAAAATGAGAAAAAAGAAAATATGATCAAGTCCCCGAAAATAATTTCTTTGGAATTCAATTTTAATGAGCATCTATATGTTAGCAATATATCCATGTGCTTGATAGTAATAAATATGATAAAATATTAATAAATATTATATGTTAAATATAACTTACATATTTAGCTAATCAATACAATATTTATAAAATGCTTATTTAGATTCTATGTTTATTAACCAGCACTCTTTATCTCAAGCATTATTCCTACATTATAGCATTTAAAATCAAATTGTGAGTGTGTGAGCTAGTCATATAAAATGCAACTTTATGTTTATTTGTTTTTCAGTCATATTCAACACTTCTCCTGAATTCCCAGAATGGCCATGGAGGATGTCACAAAAAAAGAATTCATGCATCACTTACCAACTCCAGATGTCCCAACACCTACTGTTCTTGCTGTGTCATCATATACCCAGCTGTCTTTTCTTCATTTCACCTAGGCTTTTTAACGTTAAACATTTTCCAAGACTATAAACTCTATTTTAATTGAAATTATTAATGCATTAAGAAAAAGTACTTAGATTATAGCTCTCATAAGCAATTACTCTTGAATTTTACTACTCTAATTTGAAAGGGCCAGTAAAAAATGAAATTCCACAGGAGGTTGTCAGCAGAATCAATTGCTTATTTAATGACTTCCAATTACTTTTAATTAGTCACAAAATAAGGAAATTCAAAATCCTGGTAACATGTCATTTATGGTATATTTGTGAGTAGCAAGTATTTCTGCTATGTATGAATAATCAGTAGTAAATATTTCACATTTTAAACTTGTAAAATATAATCGGAATATTTAGTCAGATCACTATCTGCATCTACTGTCATATGCTATATTTGAAGTTTGCTAATTATATAGAAGCACTTCTTAAAAATGGAAACCATCTTCTGTTCTTTGAACAGGAAATATTTAATAGTGGAAATATTATTATAGTAGAAAAGACTGAATTTTCATGTTCATGATAAAGACAGGTGCTGTGGAAACAGATTGTTATACATTTGTCACAAACTAGACTTCATTTTTGCAACACTTGTCAAATGATTTTCACAGCCGACCTCAAATCCATGAGGCAGTGCTCTATGTGCTTCATGACTCAGTCAAATCCTGGGATAAGCAAGAAAAAATATTCATGAGCTGCCATGGAATCATGTGTAAGAGTCATAAAATAGATGTTTCTCAATATAAAACTTACTATGTGAAAGAAAAATTCAATGAGATAAAATGAATAAGTATTTGAATGAAATGAACAGATAAAGAGCAGATTGTTGTTATTCTTATTAGTAGTATTGGTAGTTTTTAGGTATTAAAAGAAAACTGAAACTTAAAAATAGTCTTTTTCCATTGGTGCCTTCTAGATTGTCTTCTTTGAAATATTTTGATCCCAAGAGAGCTTTCTTTATGTAGCTAATTATTAACTAGTTAATAGCATTAAAAACAACAATAATAAACCTACTACAAGTTGATGAAAAATAACTATAATATCCTAGACAATCAAAAAGATGCAAAGGAAGATATGGCCTTATGGTTTTGCTCATCTTTAATGCCTGGCTTAAGAGAAGACAGCTGAATGCTCATCGTAACTTCTGCATTCAAACTACTGTGATACCATATATCACATGTAGCCCCCAAAAGAAGATGGTTGAAAGAGAACTGAGAGTGAAAAAGGCAAATAATATCAAGGTATTATTACGAAACTAATAGTTTTGGCAGCACTGAACCACAAAGGGTTGAAGAACCCTTACGTGGCCCCAGAAAACACTGAGGATCACTGTTATAAAGTACATATAACATACAAATGCCTTCAAACCAAAAGAAAGTGTTCCAGACTTGATAACCCTGTTCAGTTTGTGTAATACATGTTGTATCATTCATACCTGATTTTTCTGTATCAAATTAAAGCTATATTCATGAACGTGTCAGTATCTGCTATATCTATTTTCTATATACCATTTACAACTGACTAGACAAAGATACAATGCTAAAAATATTTTAAGTTGATTATGAAAAATAATGTTTTAATTTTATGATATAATTAGAAACTAAGAAGATAGTAAGTTGAACATTATATTTATCTAAATTAGAAAATAGAGCATTATACTCTTGGTTTCACAAACTGATACAATAGTTTACAAGATATTATCTGGATTACAAAGCAAACCCTCTAGCTTACTGCCTAAGCTTAAAACACAAATCCTGTTTCTTATCTTTTTGTAACACTAGGCAATATTGATGCATTTTATACTCATTCTTTGGTATAACATCGAAGACGAGTTTGTAAAACTCTCAGATGTAATCAGCTATGGTAAACAACATCATAGAGCATTTAGAATCTTACTACTCACAATGCTAAATTTTAATGAACCATAGGCACCACATAAATGTTCATTCACATTATTTTCACCGCCTGCTAGCCTGCCAAAAAGCAAAGGAAATTTGCCATCAGGTTTTAAATGGGATGAATTAATTCTTCATTGAGGAATGCAACTAGAAAATAGCATGCATTATTAAATGATTTGTGTAGAAATCCCATAGGATAATCCGTATATTAAAACTGTGCAATAATGCTATGCTCATCAGATCAGAGTAATGATGTTTCAAAAATAAATAATTAGTGAATAAAGTGGTGAACAGAAGAAAGACAAATATGAATTTGCTGACTAGATCTGGAACAAGTTGATGATTAAGTTTGAACTGAACCAGTGTCGGGAACAAATATGAAGCCTTTCTTGTGATGGCATCTAGAAGAGAGTAAACTGTGTTAAACTAAGAAAGACTGACTTGATAAGAGCTTTCTTAGCCAGTCAAGGCCAGCAGAAGTCTCCCAAATGGAAGGCCCACTTAAGAGGTGAGATCTTGCTAATATGAACTAAAACTCACAATCAGCACCAGTTAATTTTTAAATATTAAATTTCATTTCCCAGTTATCCAATCTTTAACTAGAGATGTGTTCCTTTGGGATGACCATTGCAAGTTAATATAGCAAAATACCACAATTATCCATGATTTTTCCCATATAAAAACTAAATTGACTAACCAACGCACTCATTCATTTTAAGATTTTCAGAAGTTAAGTTTTAAAATTGACAAAGTGGGCTTCTTGCCTTAGCAGCGCGCTGCGTCGTGGGTGCCGGTGGGAGCCCCAGCTAGCTGGAAATAAACACTCTTGCTCTTGCATCCAGCCTGCCTTTTGTGGGTTCTTTTGGGAGGGTCTCGATCCGGACATAACATATGGGGGCTCTGTCCGGGATAGAGACAATCCCCAGGAACTCACAAATCGCCAGGACTGGGAGGTATCAAGGCGCCAAATTGTGGGTTGTGGGGAAGACTGTGAAACTCCAAACGTGAGCAGCCAGAGCATTGTGAAACTCTGACAGGAGCAACCAGCTGAGAAACTCCCACCTGGAGCAGTCTTTCGGCATTTTGGGAACGGGAGTGAGACCGCAGGCAGACGTGCCGGAGGGTCCCCCACTTGGCGAGGGAGACATCCCCCACCATTTGGATAGTAAAATCTCTCGTGAGTGAACTTGTCTGGTACCAATCCAAGGGGG
The DNA here is from genome assembly GCA_028646535.1 of Procyon lotor. Lineage (NCBI taxonomy): Eukaryota > Metazoa > Chordata > Mammalia > Carnivora > Procyonidae > Procyon > Procyon lotor. The sequence goes on from CM053604.1 coordinate 96,658,692, forward strand.
TCGCTCCCCCGAGCCCGGTGAAGACCGTCTGAAGCTACTACGCACAAGATGTGCTCGGCTGCAATGTTTGTGTCTTTGTCTTGTTTGTGTGATTGTATTGTGTTCTCAGCCGCAACGTTTGTGTCTTTCTTGTTTGTGTGATTGTACTGATTAATTGGGTTGTTGGATTCAATCTTGCTCATGATTGTCAACAACTGCTTAAAGTTCTTTTTACCACAGAAGAAAAAGAGAGGGTTTTTAGTGAGGCGCAAAAGAGGTTCCGGGCGACGATGGACAACCCACCACCCAGCAGAACCTCATCGAGGATGGCTTCCCTCTGATGCGCCCTAACTGGGATTTCAATGCGACTGGAGGTAGGGACCGTCTCCGAATTTATCGCCAGACTCTAATGGCCGGTCTCCAAGCAGCGGCTAGGAAACCAACAAATATTCTAAGGTACATTCTTTGTGCCAGGAGCCGGAGGAGAGTCCCTCTGCTTTCCTAGAAAGGCTGTCCGAGGCCTTCAGACAGTACACAGCGTTAGACCCAGGGAGTGCAGAGGTGCAGGCAGCTGTGGTATTGGCTTTTGTGAACCAGTCAGCCCCTGATATTAAAAGAAAGTTGCAAAAGCTAGAGGGAGTGACTGAAAAGGGTATTCAAGATTTACTGAAAGTGGCGGAAAAAGTGTATTACACTAGGGAGACGCCAGAGGAGAAACAGGATAGATTGCGTTAAGAAGACTTAGAAAGAAAGAGAGACGGAGGGTGGAGGAGGAAGAGAGGCGAAGAGAAGACCGGAAGTTTCAGGCTAAGGAGATGAGGAAGAGCCAGAGAGAAATGGCTAAGATATTCTTAACTAAAGTATCAGGAAGCGGGGAGGGAGAGAGAGATAGGGAGTACCATCCCTGGCAGGGTAAGCAGCGGCCAAGACTTTGTAGAGAACAATGCGCTTTCTATAAAGAAAAGGGACACTGGAAAAATGAGCCAGTGAGACCCAGGAGGAGTGCATGGAGGGCACCCAGAACTTGCTCGAAGCCCTTGGGACGGCTGGGCTATCGAGCTAGTGCAAA
>CM053604.1:96660239-96680424 GCA_028646535.1 Procyon lotor
ACCTGTCTTGGGCTACATTGTAGAAATTAAGAGTTACATAAGGTAAGTAAAGATAAAAGGGAATAAAACATTCATGTCAGGGAATCTTTGTTTTCAAAACAACTCAATACTATCTATGTTGTGAAGGGATAATCAGTAAAAGGTAGCTCTTTCAACTCAAGTAACAAAGAGAAAACTCAGCTTTGATCACTTCAAAGGAAACCAAATACTGCAAATGGGAAAACCTTAAGGACAGATGGAGGAGAGTATGAGCTCTCGAGAGTGTAGTAGTCGAGTAAAGCTGCCCTCGGAAGACACAATAAAATGAGCCCAAACCCTGTACATGAACCTGTGGTGTAGACATTCTGCTCTGGGACGTCAGCAAGCCCGCAGTCTGGGGGCGAGGAGCCCTTTGGCCTCAGCTGCACCATGTGATCAGAGAGAACAGAAACCAGATGCCAGCAATCATCAATTGCAGTCAGGGAATTAAAGGTTGTGAATCATTAGGTTGCTATTTTTAAAAACTGGGGAGGGAGATAGCATAACACATCAGGAGGCATGAAAAGTGAGGCTTGGAGACATCCTATCACCCTGTGAGCCCATCGTTCTGAACGCAGTGCCCAGATGCTGTGTCAGGGTCCACACCCGGGGAACACAACCTGGGTCTTGAGCCACATCCCCAAACCGAGCCTGGGATACAGGTTGGCTCCCCCTGCACAACTGAGCGACTTCGTAATCAGGAACATGAATCCAACATGTCGAGATAACAAAGCAGCTCGAACCCACAGTGTTAATACTTCGGTGTAGAATTTCGGAATAAAGTATGTAATCACCATTTCAAACAAAATATGTGTCATGTAAGTTCCTAGAAACATACACAGGATTTCAGCCTATTAGAGTATGTGCCATATCGGCCCCGGGGCATGATTTGAAATTTTCAGTCGATGGTAGACTTGTGGTTTGAGTTTGAAAGGAGTAAGAGAATTTGATGAAGTGGGCAAAGGGCGTTTGGTAGTTTAAGAGAACTTGGTTTATCCACCTACACATTTAAGAGCTAAGTGCTTAGAAGGAATTTGCTTGTTGCGTTTGTAAGTCTGTCCTGATGGGAATATAAAGTGCTATGGACAGACTAAATTTTGAGAATAGAGCTTTAAAATGGTTAAGGGAATGTAACTCAGTAAGTTTCTAAGTTTGGCTGGTTATTTAGGTGGATCTCGTTTGTTTAACTTACGAGTTAATCACACAAATATTTTAAAAAATTGATTTTTCAACTTTAAAAACTGAGCACTGATATATACAAAAGTTATTCTAAATAGGCTTTCCTGAGACGAAACCTTTACCAAAATTTTTTTAATCTAAATTACTCTACACCTCAAAGAGACTCAGAGAGGTGTCACATTTCGCTCTGAAACAAAAGTAGGGTTGTTTTATTTTCTTGACTAGCCCTTTGAAGGGAGAAGCAACGATCGCAATATTGCAGCTAATTTAGAAGCCCCTACTACACTGAAGATTGTCTCTTCTAGGGTAGCATCTAGGTTGCAGTCATCCAACTTACACTTGATAATAATGCAGTAATGATATTGTCAGCATTTGGGTTGTTCAAAGCATGTCCGCTAGCATGTCTAATCAGTGTTTTCTGCACAGCAACCAAAAGCAATTTCTACTCTGGCTCCTCTCTAAGTCCACTTGAAACCTGAAGGCATGACGCTTTACTTAGAGCACTGTCAAGTGTCCTTGGACTTGACAGCTAAGACCACTCCATTTCTAGATTTCTCCCCCTCGGGGCTGGAGAGAAAAGTAATGGCTTCAAAGCTAAAAGCTCTTTAACATGAGAAGGGCTTAGCACCCTGCATACAAGAGGCCAGAGCCCCACACCAATGGGCTGTCATTGCCTTCGTCCTCCGAGGGAAAAGACATGGCCAAGACTGGCAAGCAGGAGCCCTGGGAGGACTTCGGACGGCGTTCCCAGGTCTTGGAAGACACGGGCGCTCTAGGGGTTTGGACCTGACCTGCCTTCCCTCATTGGAGGACGCACGCCGGGCACAGTGGGAACCCATTTCAGTAGGGACTCAGTGCTCCCGCCAGCCCAAGTGCCCGCCCACGTGCCTGCCCCAGCAGGGACACCAGGATGTGTCACCACGCCCCCCCTCTCCCTGAGAAGAACCTGCAGCTTCTGGGGTAAGGAGGGGACTCCTCAAGGAGACAGCGCCAGCCAGGCGCATGGGTGGGACTCCATGCGGCACGCTGTCTCTCCTGAGCAAGGTGACCTCCTGTGGGGTTCCACGCTGCTAGTCCTGCGTCCTGGGACACCCCTCAAGTCCTGAAAATCGGGATGGTTGTTTGCCCTACAAATAAAAATCCCCGCATTTCCCTCTTCTGTGGGAGTATGCAGAGCTCCTCAACCAAAAGACGTAAATGGCCCCAAAGTCCTTAAAAAATGTATCATTCGAAAACACAAAAACCTCTGTGTGCAGTAAACTGTTCTTTGCAGAAGAGGGAAGCGTCCCTCCCCTTGGGGCGCACAGCAGCCAGCCCTGGTTCGGTGGTGGATTTGGTCAGCTGGTGGGGGGCTGCTTTGATTCCAACAGTATTTGACTTCAGATCAGTGAAAGGAAAAGTTATTTCCCCTTCAGGCTGTGAAGTTTTCATCCCCTTGTTTCCCATAACAACTTCCTCCCAGCCTAAACATGTGTCCCTTCGCAAGACTCTCCTTCTGGCAGACATCGTATTTTAAACAAAGCTCATGTGCCACAGTCATGGGCTAACATGGTTCCATTTAGAGCTGTCTGATCTAGGAGTCTTCGGCGGCCCCCGGATCCTCCTCCGGGACCAGGAGAGGCGGGGCTGGCTCACACTCCCCAGGCCTGTGGGATGAAGAGCGGTGTTCAAGGGGGCCTCACCCCTGTCCCTTAATCCGGGCTTGCAGCCAGGCCCCTCGCCCAGGGACAATGCTGGGAGACATTGCTGTCACTGCTATGAGGTTCACTACTGGCACCTAGTGGGTGGGGGTCAGGAAAGCTGCTAACAGACCCTGCAATGCCCAGGACAAGCCCCTGTAACAAAGAATCCAATGGTAGAAGGGCGGAGGGTAAGGAAGACATTCGCAGAGACGGGTCCTTTAGTCCTTAGGGGACTTTGAAGACAACACAGCCCAAAACTTGCACATTTATCACATTCTCTAACACAGATTCTTACTGTTTCTGAGGCCAAGAAAACCACCTTCCTTTTAGAGAGAGACAGAAGAGTGTCAGACGTAAGAGCAAACCATTCTCATCCACGGAGGGAAAAAAGATCTCCTGCCCATCCTAGGTACCAGGATGAAGAAGCTCCCAATAAAGCCTGTTGACAGTGGTGCTGAGGATGTTAGCGAGGTCGCTGATGGTTTTGCAACCTGTCCTGCTGTCATAATTGTACGTTACCTGGTGACTAAAAGACAAACGAGCAAACAGGATGTGCTGGGCACAGTGTTTAGCACAATACTGAACTCTGGTTTTTCTGGTTTGGTTTTGATTTTAAAGGTTTTATGTATTTATTTGCAAGAGAGAGAGAGCATGAGCAGGGGAGAGGAGCAGAAGGAAAGGGGGAGAGAGCGAATCCTCAAGCAGACTCCCCGCTGAGCAGGGAGCCCAACATGGGACTCGGTCCCAGGACCCCGAGATCATGACCTGAGCCAAAGGCAGATGCTTAACATACCGAGCCACCCAGGCATCCCCTGAAATCTCTTTGGAACCCTTTGCAAATTTGCTGTAAAAAAAAAAAATCAATCAGGGGCACCTGGGTGGCTCAGTGGGTTAAAGCCTCTGCCTTTGGCTCAAGTCACGATCTCAGGTCCTGGGATTGAGCCCCGCATCGGGCTCTCTGCTCATCAGGGAGCCTGCTTCCTCCTCTCTCTCTGCCTGCCTCTCTGTCCAATTGTGATCTCTCTCTGTCAAATAAATAAATAATAAAAATCTTAAAAAAAAAAAATCAGTCAATTCAGCCACATAGTGACCTGTGCAAAAATATTCAAAGCAGTATTATTCAGAATAGCCAAAAAGTAGAAACGATCCAAATGCCCACCAGCTGAGGAATGGGCAAACAAAGTGGGGTCTGTCCGTACGGGGGAATACTCTTGGGTAATAAGCAGGGGCAAAGTACTGTCACAGGATACAACAGGAACGGACCTTGCAAACGTCACAGTAAGTGAACAAAACTGCAAAAAAGGAACACATATTGTATGATTTGCCTAACGTGAAAAGTCTTTTCTTTTTTTTTTTTTAACAAAAGGTAAATCTATAAAAATAGCAGATGAGTGGTTGCCTGGAGTTAAGGAAGGGATGGGAACAGAGATTTACTGCAAATGGGTGTGTAGGGTCTTTCCGGGGTCACGGAAATGTTCTCAAATTGGATTTGGGGACACCTGCCCAGCTCCGTAAATTTACTAAAACCCGTCGAGCTGTTCATTGAAAGCCGGTGAATTTTATGGTATGTAAATTATACCTTAGTAAAGCTCTTACCAAAAAATCTATTAGACTTAGAAGGATTTTTTTTCCTGGTATTTGGTAGAGAAGTGTTATAGAAAGAACACGTCCCTGGGAGGGCGGGGATTCTCTCCTGGTCCCGATTCTACCCGGAATTACCTGCATTACTGAAGACAAGACACCGACGAGCTTCCCGAACTGTAAAGTGACTGAGAGACCTCGGGTTCTGTCTGTCTCTCATCCTATGAGATTTGGTTAAGTGACTGCTCGTATTTCAACAGAAGAGCAGACAGCCACAGCCTGACTTGTGGGCCTGCGTCATGACTTTATAATAATCAAATCACGTTTGAAGTTCACTTTGGTTCCTAGAGTGACTGGACCAGCAGAAGTCAAGTCCGCGACCACATGCATAGCTGACGTATTCTCTCTCCCAAGTTCACCCTGGCAGCAGTCAAGAGGGGCTCTCCTTCCAGGCAGTATCTCTCACAGAGATACTGAGAGATACAGAGTCAGTCTGCAACTGGCCAGGGAAGGGCCAGGGCGGGGTCTCTCCAAGAACTCCTGCCTTTCCAAAGGATCAAGGAATATAGCTGTATACTCAAGGAGGAAGCAGGAAATGTCCACACCATGTATCTTGGGGAATCTCCAGGCAGCACTGTTTCCACACTCACCAATATGTCTCATCAGGTAGGCTAGGACACTAGAGCTTCCATATGCAGCTGCACAGGTTGTTGACTGCACAAGGAAACCCAGTCAAGGGGATGGAAGTAAGAGCTGAGCTCCATTTCATATACTGCTTGCTAAGTTCAGTGTATGATGATGGCCATGCAGGGAAGGGGCACATTTTTCTAATTTGAACAAAGGCACTATGTGGACCAGGGGGACCATCGGACATTGCTGTACCACTATATCTGTGGGGCATCAGATCTTCCCTCCCCAGTGTCCTCCGCCCCTCAAGAAGAACTGTTCCTGCTCTCTGCCCAAAGTCTCCTCTCCAGCTGCCTCAGGATCGATGGCTGGGCAGGGCCCAGACCCCTCCTCGCTGATCCAGTTCCCATCCCAACCTCCTCTCCTCCCATACCTGCCTGGCCCCAAACTACCGTCTTTCTCCTACACTCAAGTAAAGAAATCCTCATGTGAATATTTCAAATAAAACATGCCTCTTAGTCCCGCTGAGATCCCCTCTACTCCAGAGGGACACTAGACCAGGCCCCTTGTGACCAGAGGGCAGGGCACCTTGCCAGCCCTCGATACACATCACCAATTTAGGAGAGCCTCACAGGCCCTCCGGGGACAGGTCTTACTCTCCCGATTTCACAGATGACAAAACTGAGGCTCCCTATGAAGTAGAGGCCCTCACCAAAGCCTCCCAGAACTCAGAGCAGTGGCAGGTCTGACTCTACATCTCTTTTAGGCTCCCTAATATGCCCTAGAATTTGCTTCCATCTCCCTCGGCCTTTCAGAACCCATGCCTGCACATTCCCTGCTCAGACAACGCCTCGCTGGTGTTGACCTTTACAGTCAGACCGTGTACAGAGGGGCCTCTCCTGCTAAGCCTGCTTTCGCCTTCCCAACACCATGCATGTGCTTCTCGTGGAGCTCCAGTTACTTTTTTTAAAAAAAGATTTTATTTATTTATATTTTTTAGGGGAGGGGGACAGAGAGGGAGTGAGAGGGACGAGAAGACTCCGTCCTAAGCAGGGAGCCCAACTCGGGGCTCGATCCCACAACCCTGAGATCACGACCTGAGCCGCAATCAAGAGTCAGACCTCAACCGACTGTGCCCGCAGGTGCCCACACTCAGGTTGCTTTCGGCGGGCATCCTTACAATGATTTCAAATGATGCCAAAGATGAAATCCTTTCATAAGGAATTTTGGAAATCCAATGTTGTTTTCCTGGCCCTTATGTAGGAGCCGTCAGGTGAGCTCTGTACATCTGATTTTTTCAAACCTACTGAAAAGTATCTTCTCACTACATAGAGAGAAGAGCACTGGTCTTCCTTCCTATCTCTTTTAGGTCCTTAAAAAAAAAAAAGTCGTGGCCACCCACACTCAAAATATTTTCTGAAAATACAGTCACTTCTATTCCCAAACTGTCTCCCATATCACACATAGCACAAAATCTTTAAGCAAGCATCAGTGATAATCACGTACCTCCATTCATCTAACCTGATAATCTTCTCAGGAGAGCTCCCTAGCAAGGACAGATGCCTGACCCGGCTACACCGAAACAGGAGGACGAGCTGAGAAGGCCCAATCTAAGGGCATCGCCAGGCAGAAGGTACAAAGGCAGGTGGCCCTTTGTACCAGCAGGTGGCCCACGTTGAGTAGTGAGCAAGTTGTTTCAAGGAGAGCAAAAGACTCAGAAGACACACCCGTCTGGAAACAACTAATTATTTCTTCTGCTGAAACAATCCAGCTGGGTCTTTTTATACCATGTGACTTCACGATTCCTCTGAAATAATGTGCAATTGTCACTGCCTTACTGAGTCAGGGGGCATAATTCTCCCAATTAAGCATTTAAGTGAAAAAAAGAAGAGAAGGAAAGACACATTGAATGACATCTTTTGCTAAACTTCAAAGCACCTGAAGACCCATTCTCACCCGACGTTGAGTGCCAGATCCTGGGAGCTGTCCCTGCTTCAAACGAGCTAATAGATGTTTGAAGCACATTTTCCTCTCAATGGCATTTTGAGGATATTATAAACTTCCTAACACAGTATTTCAGTGGAGATTTTTTTTTTAAGATTACATTGTTATCATAAAAAAAATCCAACAAACGTTTTGAAAAATGTTGGCCTACATGAGACAGAGATTTAGCCCCCTCACCCCAGTGAAAGGCAGGGGCGCAGGCACACACTAACCCGGCTGGGAACCTTTCATTCCTCATCCGGCCAGCCCCCTTGTGAATATGCCTGGAATAGACCACAGGCTGGAGTGGGGTGATTCTCTCTGTCCCCAAAAGGAATCTTGGCAATGGCTGTAGACATTGTTGGTTGTCCCAACCAGGGACGCTGATGGCATCTAGCGGGTAGAGGGTGGGATGCTATTCAGTGTCCTCCAATGCACAGGACAGTCCCAACCACAGAAACATCCAGCCCCTGCAGTAGCAGCAAGGCTGAGAGACCCCATATAGACAGAAGATAATTTGATCTAGGTTCAGATCGTTGCAGATGCGACATGTTTTCTGCCTGTGCTGAGCTTATGGTCTACTTAGGGCAGACACGTAAACACACATTTCCAATGTAATACACAAGTTCTCCAAAATGGGGCATGAGGCACCAAAGACTTGATCTTGTCAAGAGCAAGGGAGAATGTACTTGACATGGTCAAGGACAAAGAAAGGGCTTGGCAGAGAACTCAGGCCTACAGCGTATGAGTAAGAAATGGCCAAACATAGGAGAAGGGAAAGGAATCAGCCGATGTGTGGGCACCTTCAAGCAGCTCTGCCTTACCAAGTGGGGAGCAAGGGAAGGGGGGGCCAGCTCCTGCAGTACTTCGGATGGATGTCGAGCGTAGGTTTTGTCAAGCAGGTCATCGTTGTGAGGGTCACGAGTCCAAGGTCATCATCCTGATGCCTGGGTGGAAAATGAATGTAAGGGGAAGCTTAGAGCCAAGGAGACCAGGTGTGGTTACTCCTGGGGAGAGAGAAACTGGTCACAAGTAGTGGTTACGGAGGGAATGGCTCAGAAACAAGCAGCAGGTGGGTAAAATCTTAATGAATCTGTACATAGGAAATAAGAAAAGGAAGGTTCTAGAATCACCTCCAAAATTCTGGTTCAGGTGACTGCTGCTCCCCGCGGATGATTCCTGAGACTTCCACGGCTGTTGGCCCCTTGACCTCCTCACCTCCAGTGACCTTTCTCACCTCCAGCTCGGCCACCTATGCAATAGACATGCCTTGTCATGGCCAAAAATTTCGATCAGAACTCCTGATTTCAATCATTACTATTTGGCTTTCTAGAATATTTTCTAGAATATTATTCAGCTTCTAGAATATTTGCTCAGCACTCTTGATGCACCAAAGCATCCAGTCTTTCTCATGCTACCTCATCCACTGACCTTCTACATTCACCACTTCTCTGCATGTCTGGCTTAGAGTCCTTGATCCACTAGTAAAAACCACCACCTTGATCTCATCCTCCAGTTTTTTTCTTCTCTCTCCCTTCATTACCAATGCCTATCAGGACCTTCATCCTTACCCAGGATCTCTCTGTATTCCTTCCTATGGCTGTATGTGAACCTATAATTGTCTCAAAATAAGAGGTTTGATTAAACACACACACACACACACACACACACACACACACACACACACACACACACACTGTAATCCCGGGTGATGCCAACTATCTGGCAAGCTCACAGTTGAAAAGCCGGAGTTACTGGATATACAATCAGCCTGATTCATGGTCTCAAACCTTCCAAGGAGCCTCTCCTAATCCCCCTTTCCCTCTCCTTCACTCATCCCCGATTTTTATTATTGATTCACATGTGTGTGGAACTCATATGGGCCACAGGTTGATTTTTGCCTTGGTCTCTGCCACAGAACAAGCCCACTTTTAGCACGTGTGCTGGAGGAAGATAAACCCCCGCCAATCTTCAAAGGACCCCAATCTGTCTTCTGCTTCCACCAGCCAAAGAAACTTCTCTCATCAAAAGGCCTTCATCTGCCAAATCCAGAGGAAGTGAGTGAGAATATTACTTGAACTCCCATTATCATTTGACACATTCCTGTCTCTAAAGATATTCTGCTCCCTTAGCTGCTATGAGTCCACTGTGGCAGGTTATGAAAGTTTCAGCCTGGATGAATATGGAAACTGAACCATTCTTTTCTGCTTGTTTTATGTTGCATGAAAGGAAGGAAATATGAATGCTTTCACTCACTTCCTGAGGAGGTTGGAAGTCTAGGCTTCCCTGTTTTCCACGGAAAGGCAAACCATCCATACCTTCACTTTCTCTGGTTCTGAGTTTAATGGGCCACGAAGAATAAGAAGAAAGTAGGTTTCCAGGTGTTAGGGGGTGTAAAGAGGGTGGGGGGAGAGGAAGCACAGGGAACTGGTGGAGGGGTAAGGAAGCAATGGAGAGATTGCTACCAGATGGCACTTTCGCTAGGCAGGAGTTGATATCTAAGAACTCCTGAGAAGGGGGAAGAGCCATAATCCAGGCAGCACTGGGAGAATGAATCCATCAGAACCCACAGCAAGGAGCATTGCTTGAGTACCCACGGCATCAGCAAGAGCTGAACCTTGTCTGACAATCATCCAGGATTCTTTGTACAGAGAACTTTCCATTATCAGCACAAGGACATCTTCCATTTGTTTACAGCCACACCAGAGAGAATTTCTCTCTGTCCACACCAGCACCTTACACGCTGACTCACCCAGTCATGCCCAAGACTGTGTCTGTTTTCCATCCCATGACTTCATGTTTTAGAAAGCCCTACTGGTAAACCCAAAGCAGGGGGTCTGGTCACAAAGTGGGTGTCTTCCTCCTAAATATTAAAAGGAAGATGGAGAAAACATATAAGCTCAAAGGACACAAGTTAGGACAGGTGTTAGTGTCCCTTGTAGTTTGATGTGGACCTGGGCTAAGTTTTAATAAGATGAGAAAGAAGTGAGGAATGCTATTATAGGCTGAATTGTGTCACTCCCAAAATTCATATGTTGAAATCCTAATCTCCCCACCCCTGTACCTCAGAATGTGAACTTATTTGGAGACAGGGTCTTTATGCAGGTAATCAAGTTAAAATAAGGTCATTAGGGTAGGCCCTTAACCAATATGACTGGTGTCTCATGAAAGGAGGACTCTTGGACATAGATGCACGGAGGGAAAATGATGAAGAGATATAAGAGAAGATGTGTATCTACAAGTTGAGGGGAGAGCTGTGTAGGGGATCCCTTGCTCACAGCCCTACACAGGAACCAACTGTGCCAATGCCTTGATTTGGGACTTCTGGTCTCCAGAACTGAGAAAGAATCAACTTCTATCGCTTAAACCCCCTATTCCGTGGCACTTTGTTATAGCAGCTCCAGCAAACTTAGTACCACTTAGTGCCACAGTTGTGTGAACTTCCTGGCCCATTTCCTGCCCTGCCCACCCAGAGCAGTGATCTTGGATCCAGAGGTAGAAGCTACGTGTTATTTGGCAGAGCCATACCACTGCTGACACAGCCCCCAACACTGATCCCCTCTGGACAGTTACAGAAGAGAATCTATCTTCTCCAAGCCACTGTGTTTGGAGTCTCTTTGTTACAGCAGCTTAACCTGCATCCTAACTTACATGTCTTGCACACAGGCCATGGCTAGCCATAAACAGACAGTGCAAGTTCCTATTATTAGGAACTTATTAGACTATTCCTACTGTCAAGGAATGCTTAAAAGTGAATTTCACTTGACCTCTCATCATGATTATACATTATACATTATATTTATACTCATATTAAAGTGCATCCTGTCCTATCTCTCTCTCCACCTAAATCTCCAGGTTCATTGATTTCATCAACTCTGGCTTGGTTTTCATTGTCAATGGCACTGCCCTTCCTGTTGGTGGACCACTCAAAACATCCTTTCCAAGATATTTCCTTCTTATCCCTCAACCACAATGTTACTTTTATTTCACTCCAATCTGGTTTTCTAGTTCAGAATGCTTTCTAGAACACAAGCCTGCCACTGCACTATTTTTCTTTTCTTTTCAACCCAGGCACAGCTGGATGTGACTCAGCCAACCTCATTACAGGTAAGTGCTTTCCTGAAACACTTGTCTACTTCTACTCTTGTGTCTGTTGCTCTGCAGTAAGATCTCCTTGAAACTGGAGGGACTTCTTCTTGAGGTAGGATTCAGAGGCAACAGGATTTAGCTAGACATTTTTGGCTTTTTTTTTAGTGTTGTCATTAAAATTTAGATCCCTTGTTAATTGGTATCTATATGTTTGATTTTTCTTAATCAATAGCAGTAACAGAAAAAAAGGCAAATAAAGAAAAAAGAAAAAAAGGCAAAAAAATATACAAATACAAAATGCTAATTAAATTCTATCTTATATTAAGGAAACTCCATGGCAAGGATTTTCTTGTATCTAAGCTGGAATATATGAGTGAAAATTTTGAACATCAAACATGGCTTGCTTCAGGGTTTTTATTATGATCCATTCCATTGTTCCTGACCTATTTCTCAAGCAGATATCCTATGAAAGTTCAAATAGAGGATCTGTTCTTCATTCCAGATAAAAATTAATACTCACCAAAGCACTTATCTACAAATGCAAACTCATCAATCAGTCCTACATTCTGTTTTACTCTAGAATCAAGGGTAACGTGATTACATTTGAATCACTCAATCATGATATAACTTTCCTTCCCTATGATCCATTTTTACTCGCAATATTTTAGTATACCAATGGACTAAGCAGAAGAGAAAATATGGACAAAACCATACTTCTTTCCCTGGCTTTGGTCTAAGAAAGAGTGTGTGACCTTGGGAAAAGAATATATCCTTTCTGTGACTTTGCTTCCTCATTTTCAAAACAGGGAAAGCAAAGTTCCATAACTTCCTAATAAATTATCTCATTACTGAGTGTAAACACTGTTATTGTTTAGCATTTATTCTGCAATCTGTCAGGACATTTTGAAATTTCTGCATGAAATATACAACTTAATGCAGTGTTTCTCCTTCTCCCTTTTACATGGGGTGTCGGAGGGAGTGAGGCAGAATGGGGAACACATGGGCAATGTAAATGAAACACTCTTTAATTTATTTTGAAATGGAAAAAGGGAAAGATAATTAAGCTTCCTAAAAGCCTTCCAAATAAACTTCCCTGAAAGAAGGAGTAGAAAAGGAGGTTGTAACTGATCAAAGTAGTATATCACATTCCTTGATGCTGGAAACAAAGGGCACATTAAGATTCTACCAAAGAGTTAATGCAACATGATCCAAAGACATTATAGGATGGAGAAGCACCAGAAGTATGGATCAGATGTTTGTCAACAACCAAGAAACAAACCCCATGTCTGAAGGCTTGAGATGCGATGACGATTGGTACAAGTGACCTCTCTTTCTCTCTCCCTCTCTCTCTCTTCTTCACGCATGTACAATTAAAGGTTCATACAGCCTATTTTGGACAAGACATCAGTTTAAAACCACAAAAGCAGGGCACCCATGGGGCTTAGTTCGTTAAGCATCTGGCTCCTGGTTTCAGCTCAGATCATGATTTCAGGGTTGTGAGATCGAGCCCCAAATCACATGGGCTCTATGCTCAGTGGGGAGTCCGCTTAAGAGTCTCTCTCTCCCTCTCCCTCTGCTCCCCTGCCCCTGCTCACATGCCCTCTCCCTCTGTCTCTCTCTCTAATAAGAGAAAATAAAATCTTTTAAAAAAAATACAAAAAGAAGAGAGAAAGCTATGCGCATCTGAAGATTCCTAAGGAAAGATTGCCTCTGCTACATATGCCTACTAGCAAAGACAGCAAAAGATTCACAACAATTAATAATGATTCAAGAAGTCTGTATTGTTCATTGCTCCCTGGTAAAAATAAGCAAATAAATAAATAAATCAACAAAACTTAAAAAGAAAAACAACAACAAAGCTTAGTAGAACAAGGACAACCATAAATATGACTTCTCAACATCCCACATATATTGTTAGCCTACTGTCAAGTTACATTAGCAAACCAGTTACTAAACTCCACAAAATGAACATGTTTTGTGTTTGTTCCAAAACTGTTCCTCTTCACGAAGCTCAAGCTAAAGAAAACCAATACTTATTTCCCAGGACTCCATAATTCCACTTCCTTTGAAATTATACATATGAGAAGTAGTCAACCCTCTTTGAGTCATTAATGTTCTTAAAGTGTATCCATCATAGACACTGGCATTTTTATTCTTATGTGTGTGTGTGTATATATATATATATACAATTAAGCAAAGTAGAGGAATCTTACTTTAAGTTGATCATGAAATTAACTGTTATGTGTCAACAGAGATGAATTGATCAGGGTATAAATTTCCTCTCTTAAGGATTGTATGTCTTTACTGTAAAACAAAATAACAAGTTTGTGTAGAAAGAATATTTTGTAATCTATAATTTATCAGTTGTCACTTCTACCATTTTGATTATTTGCTTTCCTCTTTTTCAACATGATCAGTTATCAATATGTTGTCTTACTTAAGCACATTACTTTTGAAAAGATACTATACCATGTTAATATCTGCCCATGAAATAACATATTACTATGCAGAATAATCAATTACAATTGGTTTTTTTGCTTACTGTCTTTCAAACAAAGACAGTAAGAATCTGAACCACTCTATTATTAAAATAAGGTTTTAAAAACCAAAATAAGCATGAAACAATGATCAGGAATGGAGAATTAAAGCACAATACAAAACCCCTCTAATAAAAACAGCCTTGACTCATGAATAAGCATAAATTGAAAGATCTATTACTTTTCTCTGTAGACATTTCTCAAGATAGTGTCATACTACCATTCATGAGAGATGCTTATCAGAAATAGTCAGGCATAATTCATCTCGGGGAGAAATGTTTCATTATTGGTCAATGAAAAGCAATATAACAAGAGGCATTCTAATCGAGTTCTCTTGGTCTGTTGAAAAGGTTTTAGTAAAAGGTATCCACAAGTATGCATGAGAACCAAGAACAACAAATCAGTTCATAATTTTAATATTAATATAATTGACAATTTATACATTAAAAAAATTCCTACCAAGCCCATCACAATTCTTAAAGTTGACGTTTAAATTAAAATATGCAAAAGAAATGCTTAAATTGAAATACACCAAGATAATAACAGTGGTTAACTTAGGGTGGGTCTGATTAAGGGTCATTTTTATCTTTTACTCCAGAGCTTCCAAATTCTCTATAAACTATAGCTAATATTTTTATAATAAAAATTTCAACATCATACTTAATTTTTCCAAACTTACTAATATTTTCACTATCTGAAGAGTGTTGCCCTAAATATGGCACTTTATCTATGTGAGTCAAAGTCTTCAATAAGATTCTGAGGTCTACAAAAGCTAGCAGAATATCATGAAAATTGCTTTCAACCCACAGGTTCCAAGCCAAAGGAACATGTCCCATTAAAACTCGCTGTGGATGAGCTTTAATATCTGTAAAAACATCTTCTTCTCCTAGAAAAATATACCCCAAACTGAAAACAGCAGTTGTCTCCATGGAGATGGGAGTGAGAGTGGATTTTACTTTCTCCTTTACACATCCCTTTTTTTTTTTAATTTCTGCATTGCTTTTATTTCTGTATTTCTTCTATTAAAAAAAAGCTTCCTGTTTTCCTTGAAAAAGTTTGACTTTTTAATGAAAATCCTACATGATGCACAAATGCATACATTGTCCGACTGCACAATGGGAACCGACGCAGAAAAAAATTAATCTCTGAAACTCTGCAAACTGAAAAAAAGTTTAAGAAGTCACTGAGATAATGAATTGGGGTTTCTTTTGGCAGTGATGGGAATGTTCCAGAATTAGTGAGTGGAGATGGTTGTACAATCTTGTGAATATACTATGAATTTTATCCTATGTGAATTGTATCTCAATAAATAAACAGAAACAAAACAAAACCAGAAAGCATTGGGCAAGGAGCATTGATTTAGGGCTGAATTATCTGGAACTGTTCCCCCATAATCACTGTGTCTCCTCCCAGCCCAAAAGTGGAAGATGAGAGACAGACACAGGATGCTTGGAACAAGCATCAGAGACCATTGTTTTCCCGAGACCATCTTACCCATTAGTAGGACTTTTCTTTAAATCAAAGACCTCAATGTGAGGCAGGAATCTTATCAAAATCCTAGAGGAGAACATAGGCAGTAACCTCTTTGACATCAGCCACAGCAACTTCTTTCAAGATATGTCTCCAAAGGCAAAGGAAACAAAATCGAAAATGAACTTTTGGGACTCCATCAAGATAAAAAGCTTCAGGGGGCGCCTGAATGGCTCAGTGGGCTACAGCCTCTGCCTTCAGCTCAGGTCATGATCTTAGGGTCCTGGAATCGAGCCCCGCATTGGGCTCTCTGCTCAGCAGGGAGCCTGCTTCCCTCTCTCCCTCTGCCTGCCTCTCTGACTACTTGTGATCTCTTTCTGTCAAATAAATAAAATCTTTAAAAAAAAAAAAAAGATAAAAAGCTTCTGCACAGCAAAGGAAACAGTCAACAAAACAAACAGGCAACCTACGGAATGGGAGAAGATATTCACAAATGACTCTATGAACAAAGGTCTGATATCTAAGATCTATAAAGAACTCCTCAAACTCAACACTCAAAAAACAGATAATCATGTCCAAAAATGGGCAGAAGACATGAACAGACACTTCTCCAAAGAAGACATACAAATGGTAACAGACACATGAAAAAGTGTTCATCATCATCAGCCATCAGGGAGATTCAAATTAAAACCACACTGAGATACCACCTTACGCCAGTTAGAATGGCCACAATCAACAAGACAGTAAACAACAAGTGTTGGCAAGGATGCGGAGAAAGGGGAACCCTCTTCCACTGTCAGTGAGAATGCAAGGTACAGCCACTTTGGAAAACAGTGTGGAGATTCCTGGAGAAATTAAAAAACAGAGCTACCCAATGACACTGCCATTGCACTACTATTTACCCCAAAGATACAATCTTTGTTTGGCCACAATCACCAACCTGTGGAAAGATCCAAGATGCAGATGTTGGCGAGGATGTGGAGAAAGGGAACCCTCCTACACTGTTGGTGGGAATGCAAGCTGGTACAGCCACTCTGGAAAACAGTATGGAGGTTCCTCAAAAAGTTGAAAATAGAGCTACCCTACGATCCAGCAATCACACTATGAGGTATTTACCCTAAAGATACAAATTTGATCCGAAAGGGCATGTGCACCTGAATGTTTATAGCAGCAATGTCCACAATAGCCAAACTATGGAAAGAACCTAGATGCCCATCAACAGATGAATGGATAAAGAAGATGTGTTATATATATACAATGGAATACTATGCAGCCACCAAGAGAAACGAAATCTGGCCATTTGCAATGACATGGATGGAACTGGAGGGTATTATGCTAAGCGAAATAAGTCAGTCAGAGAAAGACAATTATCACATGATCTCTCTGATATGAAGAATTTGAGAGGCAAGGTGGGAGTTTGTGGGGGTGGGGGAGATAATTGAAACAGGAAGGGATGGGGAGGGATACAAACCATAAGAGACTCCTAAACTCATGAAATGAACTAAGGGTGGCTGGGAGGCAGGGGGTTAGGGATAGGGTTGCTGGGTTGTGGACATTGGGGAGGGTATGTGCTGTTAAGTGCTGTGAAATGTGTAACCCTGATGATTCACAGACATATACCCTGGGGCAAATAATACATTATATGTCAACAAAAATTATAAATAAATAAACAAGCAAACAAACAAACAAACATCGACTCTTGAAAAAAAAAGATGCCTTTTAACAGACAAATAGATAAAGAAGATACGGTCCATATATACAATGGAATATTACACCTCCATCAGAAAGGATGAATATCCAACATTTGTATCAACATGGATGGAACTGGAGGAGATTATGCTGCGTGAAATAAGTTAAGAGAGAAAGTCAATTATATGGTTTCACTTACTTGTGGAGCATAAGGTATAACATGGAGGACATTAGGAGGAGGAAAGGAAAAGTGAATTGGGGGAAATCAGAGGAAGAGATGAACAATGAGAGACTGTGGACTCTGAGCAACAAACCGAGGGTTTGGGAGTGGCGGGGTGGGGGGTTGGGCGAGCCTGGTGGTGGGTATTGAGGAGGGCACGTATTGCATGGAGCACTGGGTGTGGTGCGTGAACAATGAATCTTGGAACACTGAAAAAATTAAATTTTTTAAAAATTGCATTGTACAGGGAGACACCTTTGGCCATACTCAGAGGAGACTCTCAGGAAAGACATATTCTTACCTCAACAGGACAAGAAACATCCTCACTGGCTTGGAGTTGGAGACATTTGTGAAATTATCCCTGAGGCATGGTCACTCCAAGCCTTCCATCACTCTCTGTAGCCATGTTGATGCCTTGCATTAGCTGGCTTTGGCTGGATAATAAACCATTCCCAAATGTAGGGACTTAACAATCATTTATGTAGCTCATGACTCCAGAGGTCAGCCATTTGGGCTGAGGCTCAGCTGGGCTCATTCAGTGTCCACATTCAGCGGCCAGTTAGGTAGGTTAGCTGGCTGTGAACTGGGCTGAGAGGGCCACATGTCCTTCTTCATCCAGCGGGCTGGCCTGGGCTTGTTCACACAGGGCAGCCTTCTGAGAGGACAAGACAAGCATGAGAGGACACTTCATCCACATTCTCCTGTTCAAATTGAGTCCCAAGGCCCGCCCAGACCCAAGGAGTGGGGAAACAGTCACTACCTCTCGGGAGGAATTGTGGAGTAAAAGATGTGGGATACGGGGAGGGAAATAATGGCGGCCACTTTTCAAGAACCACCTACTCCACAGCTCTAGCAACAGAAATTCCAGAATTGTGAACACAAGGAAATAAATATTCAAGGGCTCTCAAATCACAGAGCTGATTTTCCCAGAGGGACATGAGGACCATGATGGTTTAATGACTTCCGAGCCATGTATGATTCAGAGAGAAGGGTGTTTTCATTAGAGAAAGCATCCCCACGTGGGCAGAAATGCATCTGTGTCCCTTCCACTGTGCCACCCACTGCTCCTCAGAGCACCTCAGTTACTGTTTCAGGAGAACAGAAGGGAGTTTGATCCAACAAAAAGGGGACTGTCCTTATACGATCTTAGAGGAGGGTTGCAGAGAGAGAGGTCTGAAGATGGCCAACAGACCTTTGAAGACATTCACTGAGTTCAAGCCAAGGGAAGGGGCCTGGTTGATGGCTCTTCATGAAAAGAATGATTTCTGTGATTGCATTCTCTGCCCTTCAGAGATGAGACCACCAGCTCAGGTCATGTGTTTTCTCAGGTCCATTTCATGTTGCTTAATTTTATAGAGGAAGGGCAAATAACTGAGAAAACAAAATGATAATCTTGAAACAAAAAATACCTGAAATCGCCAGGTGACTGCATATCAGAATTGTTCAGTAAACTAATTACAAATACTACTTCTTGGGCTCCACTCTCAGACATTATGATTCAGTAAGCTCAGTTTAGTTTAGTGGGAAAATCTGTAATCTTACCAAGAGTTCCAGTTTGTTTGGGGGAACTTGGTTCTATCAAGTAAGAAATGGGTATAATTGTATCTGCTCCATGTGGCTTGAAGGGATGTCCCAGGAGACATGGATGGCTGTAGCATGTTAGATTCATTTAAGCAGATCCCATGAGCCCAGCCAATCACAGAGGGGAAAACCAGAAGTATGCAAGCATATATTAGGCACATTCCTACCTTACTTTCCCGGATCTCTACTTTGAGTCTTTTGTCATTTGTTGATCACTTATTAAAATCTAGGACCTTCGTGTTAGCCCATGTGTACTGTAGGATTGCATACTACAGCAAAAACCACAAGACTGAATACTTAAAGGAGATGGAAAGTTCTTTGTTCTCATGTAAGCAGCCTAGCACTGTCATGACACCAGTGCCAAGGAACCATAAATGACCTCACTTCTCCCACCTCACCACTATGCCATTACGAAACCTCATGGTGTAAGGGAAGAGGTACAGCTCCAGCCATCACATCTCAGACAGAAACTGGGGGAATGGAAAAGAAAAAGCAAATAGCCCCACCCTTTAAAGAAACTTCATGGAGTTGACACACTACACTTTCACTCACATTCTGTTGGCCAGAACTTAATCACATGGAAGCAAAGTCACTAGAAAGCAAGATTGGGGATATAACCTCTATTCTAGACTGACATGAAGCTAAATTTCTATAGAAAAAAGAGAAACAGAGATTGTAGGACAAGAAAGCTCTGTCATAACCAGAACCTGTGTTTGCAGCCTAGAAAAAGTTTATGCACAAAAGTATTTATTGTACAATTGTTAATAATACAATTCACCCTTGAACAATGCGAGGGAAGAGAAAATACAATAATGTACTGTATTTACTAAAAAATAAAAAACCATAGGTGGCCCAAGGAATGATTAAGATAAATCCATCTAGGCTGGAGTTCATGTCAAATTCAAACTCTATGAAATGAATTCCTCCTAAAAATAAAAACAGAAGAGAGGGAGAGAGAGATAGGGAGTACCATCCCTGGCAGGGTAAGCAGCGGCCAAGACTTTGTAGAGAACAATGCGCTTTCTATAAAGAAAAGGCACACTGGAAAATGAGCCAGTGAGACCGAGGAGGAGTGCATGGAGGGCACCCAGAATTTGCTCGAAGCCCTTGGGACGGCTGGGCTATCAAGCTAGTGCAAAGAAGGCCCAGATTTGCCGGCCGGAAGTGACATATTTGGGATATGAACTAAAAGCGGGACAGAGATGGCTCACTGAGGCAATGAAACAAACAGTGCTGAGAATTCCCAGGCCTCAAAGCCCGAGGGGAGTGGGAGAATTCTGGGCTTGGTGGGCTATTGCCGGCTGTGGATTCCCTGGTATGCGGAAATAGCCCGAACCCTATATGAGGGCAGCTGAGAGAGTCAAAATTGGACATGGACTGGTGAGATGGTAGAGGCTTTAAAGACATTAAAGACAGGCCTCCTATCTGCCCCGGCATTGGCACTCCCGATCCCACCAAAGACTTTTACCTGTTCGTGGATGAAACCAAGGGAGTTGCGAAAGGGGGGCTGGCCCAAACCTGGGGACCAT
>CM053604.1:96680524-96764811 GCA_028646535.1 Procyon lotor
TGCTGGCCCAAACCTGGGGACCATGGAAACGTCCCGTGACTTATCTGTCAAAAAAAAACTGGACCCAGTAGCGCCCAGATGGCCGGCATGCTTGAGAGTCATCGCTGCCACAGCCATCCTGGTGAAGGACGCAGATGAATTAACCTTTGGCCAGCCTCTCATCATCATCACCCCTCACGCTGTAGAGGGAGTCCTGCGACAACCATAGGGTAAGTGGGTGACCAATGCCTGACTCACGCATTATCAAGGCCTGTTACTAAACATATCCAGGATTAAATTTCAGGGGCCACTCCAGCTGAACCCTGCCACCTTGGCCAATGCCGGACTTGGGCAAGCCGCTACACGACTGCATAGAGATTTTAGCAGGGACCAGCACCATCCGAGAGGACCTCAAAGACCCACCCCTGCCACAGTGCGACCTTCAATGGTTTACTGACCAGAGCAATTTCATGAAAGATGGAATGGAGATGGAAGCAGACCTATTTGGGGAGATGAACAGAGAGCTGAACTACGTAAAATGCTTGAGGTTGGATTAATCACTGCTAGAGAAACAGCTCATGTGCCTGTACTGGACTGTACCCCAATACTCAGAAGGGGACTTACAAAGGATTAAGTGCAAAGGATATCTGATTCACCAGGATGGATGGGCTAAATTCCACCATCAAAGGACCTCACTTTGCAAAATTGTGGAAGGCTGCCGAACCTGCCAGGTGATGAGGGTGAGCCAAGTGATGGGGACTCACTCAGGTAAGAGGGCAAGGGGGTGGAGGCCAGGGAGGTTTTGGGAAACAGACTTCACAGAGGTAAGGCCGGATAAATATGGATATAGATATTTGTTAGTGTTTATAGATACATTTTTCAGGTTGGGTGGAGGCCTTCCCTACAAAGAAGGAGACAGCAGAGACTAACTAAAATATTGCTGAGACAAATCATACCTAGATATGGGACTACTAAGGTGATTGGCTCTGATAATGGACCGGCTTTTGTTAGTAAGATAACATAACGACTGGCTCAAGTTTTGGGGGCAAATTGGAAGTTACATTGCGAGTATAACCCCTAGAGTTCAGGTCAAATAGAACATATGAACTGGACTCTAAAGGAGACTTGAACCAAAATGGCAATAGAGACTGGCGAAAGTTGGGTGACGCTCCTACCATATGTCTTATTTCGGGTCCAAAATACCCCTTACAAGTTGAATTTTACCCCATTTGAGATTTACGGGCCCTCATATACTGATTCTGAGCATAAAAGGACTTGTAAAGGCCCACAAAGAACTGTGGCCCATGCTAAATGCTCTGGACCGGGAGAGTGACAAACCCCCCACTCCCGGTCACAAATTAGAACCGGGAGACTGGGTTTGGGTAAAGAGGCATAATATCAGGACTTTAGAGCCCAGATGAAAAGGACCTTACTCTGTTGTACTTGTAATCCCTACTGCTGTCAAGGTGGATGGCGTAGCCCTATGGCTGCACCACTCCCATGTTAAGAAGGCTGCAGAGTCGGAAGTGGAGAAGGCGAAAGGAGAGTGGAGGTCCCACCAAGATCCGGAAAACCTGCTCTAGCTTCATCTAACCCAACAGCATAAGCCTGGAGATCTGGTCGAGAACAAAAAGGGGGGTCCTCCTGGTGTGGAACACGATTTTTCGGCTTCCCCCTAGCACCGAACTAACTCAGAGGATACGCTGCAAGTATAAACAATGTTTTTGGTTTTGTTTTTGTTTTGTTTTATTTAGCTTTTTGTTTTGTTTTGTCTTGTTTTTCTTTTCATTTATTCTGTAACTGCACTATGGGTGGCCGCTTGGGCAGAAACCCCCCCACCAACCCTTCAAACAGACTTGTACCCATGGACGGAGAGACCCACATGACTCTTAATGAGACCACTCATACTTCCCCCTTGGGGACCTGATGGCCAGATTTGTACTTCTGTTTTAGAGACATCAATCCTGATTATAGATGGCGTGCCTTGGAACTCACCTGAAGCTACAGCTTCTATGCTTGCCCAGATTACAATGGAAATGCTGAGGGATGTGGGAGGAGACAGGACTACGACTGCAAGGCTTGGAGATGTGTCACATCCAACCATGAAGGTTGGAAATGGGACAAAATCAGCGCCATCTAAATCATGATGCGCATTCCACATGAGGAGGATTCCTCATTTTAACAAGAAAAAAAAGGGGGGGAATGTGGAGTTCAGTTTCAAGTTCCTCCAAGACAGGCCTAAGGGTACAAGGTAGGGGCATGCCAGAAAAAGATAGGCCTAACGGTATGGGCGTGAAAATGTTCCTGGAATTTATCTTCCCTGTGTGATGCCTAGCCCCTGAGTTGTTCAAATGCACCAATGAAATGCATAGATTTAGGTAATTGCCATATAAAGAATAAGGAACTCACCTACGTGTGTAGTGACGTAAGTGCTTGTTTACTCATGCATAAAAATGCTTAGAAGGAGAGAGGCGGGGCTTCTCGCCTTAGCACTGCGCTGCGTCGTGGGTGCCAGTGGGACCCCCAGCTAGCTGGAAATAAACCCTCTTGCTCTTGCAAAATAAAATAAAATAAAATAAAATTGACAAAGTGATTGGATTGATTATCTTAAAAAATGAGAAAGAAAAGCTATTAATTCTACACATGTCAGAACTTATTTCTTTTCATCTGATTATTATTTAATTACTTTATACTCATTGTTATTAGAAACAAAAGGAAAATTATATTTTAAATATATATTTTAACATGGCAATATAGAATTTGTTATGATTTACTGTTATTAACCAGAATTTTATTGTTAAAACACACACATATACACTTGTGTGTATGAATGATGAATTAAAAAGCTAAAAGTTAAAATATGGCATAAAACATACCTCACTGAAATGGCTAACAAAAGACCAGTAAGTGTCAGTGTATGCCTATAGTGATTTCTTGACAACATCACAAGTGAAGGTTCAGCTTATATATTCCAGAACATTTATTATAAAGGGACAAAATTTCAGATGAGCTTATTGGCAACAGACTTTCCTTATTACTTCTTCTTACTAAAATTTCAATTGACACTTCTTTTTTTTTTTTTTTTTTTTGCTACCTAGGTATTGAAGAAGTCAGAAATTAGGTAATCTGCTACCCTCTATATTTGGAGCAAGGACATCAGAAGGACTGAGAACTGCAGCAGTCCGGGCACCTAACAACCTCATCTAAACCCTGCACTAAGAGATGTGACCATACTCTAGCATGGCTTCTAACACCATAAGGCCTTGTCTCTTGGATGGCACACATCCCAGCCCCAAAAACTGCCTGCTTGAGAAAAATTAGTGCTGCAGAAAAATTTACCATTTGTTCTAGCAACACCTATGACAGGCCCCTGACCTCCTTTTCTTAGAGCATTTACTAAAAAGAGCTTACAACTGTGAATATGTGTCTCTTGCAAAAGTATCTCTGTCAAGGACCCAAAAACCATTTCTTTGAAATGTAGTCATTAAGAAGGATAAAGGGGCTCTTGGGTGGCTCAGTGGGGAGCCTGCTACCACCTCTCTCTCTGCCTGTTTCTCTGCCTACTTGTGATCTCTCTCTCTGTCAAATAAATAAATAAAATCTTAAAAAAAAAAAAAAAAGGAAGAAAGATAAGGCCTCTCTCTCCCAGGCTGTCTGGGACGATGGAATCCTAACTCGGGTAACTGCCAGCTAGCAGACCCAGCTTGCATAATCATATTTACACTGACCAACCCATTATACTTTTATAATTCTGTGACTCTATGGAGCTCACATTCCCTCTCCTTTATTCTCCCCTGAAAACAGCCAGTCACCACTGCACAAATCAAAATGGATCTCAGCTCTTTCCCCTACTGTCAGTAGTTACTGAATAAAATCTCTTTTTACCACTTTAATGAATGTCTGGCTGTGTTTACCACTGAAAGTATCATAGGGAACTTGTCAGCATAGGTAGGAATAAATACTTGGAAAGCATGGATAGAAAGGAAGAAGGAGAAAGTACATGTGAGTTTAGGAAAAAAGATGAAGCCTAGTTTCTATTTCTTCTCTAAAGCATGTAGATCGTGGCTTTCTAGTGAGTCAAATACCAGGAAAGTGTTCCTGACTGTACACTGAATCTCAGACATCCTCACCATCTAATCCTGGAACGCAGTCTTGCCCTGCTTGTGTTTCTTCCATGCCAAACCTCTTCTATTTTCAGAGTCACAATTAAGTGTGCTGCTCCTGCCTCCCAGTCTCTTTACAACACCTGCCAACAGTCCACAGTGGTCATTTTTGTTGACTTCCTATTAAGAGGTAGCAGAGCACCCTGAATTAAAACAGTAAGACCTTTTAGGGATTCGGATTCATTAGTTGAAAACATTGGATTTCTAGGCATATCTGAGACGTGAAATTGATAGTATGTCACAGAAGAAGGTCATGACCACTCTAAAATTAAATTTTTAAAAGGCTTTTATGCCTTTGGGTGAAATTTACCTAGACATTCAAATCCTTAAGGTATATAGAAATTATCAAATATCCCAGAATGATAGAGGAATAGTAGAAGTAGTTGACTTGAAATATCTTCAAATTTCTATTTTACATTTCACATAAAAAGTAGAAAGTTGTGGGGCACCTGGGTGGCTCAGTCATTAAGCGTCTGCCTTCGGCCCAGGTCATGATCCCAGGGGCCTGGGATCGAGCTCCGCATCGGGCTCTCTGCTCCACAGGAAGCCTGCTTCTCCCGCTACCACTCCCTCTGCTTGTGTTCCCTCTCTCGCTGTGTTTCTCTCTGTCAAATAAAAATAATAATAAAAATAAATAAATAAATAAATAAAAAAGAAAGTAGAAAGGTGTAACATAAAATAGGTTTTTATTTTAATAAGTTGTTATTAGCTAAAGAGTTAAAAGAAGTAAAAAAAATAAATCAAATGGGAGTATTTTCTCAATTTCTATAAAATACACTAGTTCATCCCTTATAATATGGTCAATATTAATGACAGAATAATTTTTGCTTTATCAATGAATGTCTTTGTTTTAAAATAGTTAGACAACAGGATGCTACAAATATCAAAATCTACAGAAAGCATAAAATTTATTAATATTTAAGGATTCATTTCTCCTTTGAATATTACACACTTCAAAGGAGTATTGTAAGAAGATTCACTTTGCCAAAAAGGAGATGCAAAATTCCAAATATGGTTACCTGGAAAATATTTATACTGACATAAAAGACAAATATTAATATTGAATGTATTTTTCTATGCCAATTCCATTAGGAAAGCAGTTGTTCCATTGCTAGACACTGTTGGTATTATGAAAAGATAAGTGTGTGCATAATGTGATTTCAAAGACCCCCAAAAGACTCCTATTTGCAATATGCAAAAAAAGAATCATAAATCTATTCACCCTATTCATCAATGCCTCATGTTCTATGAACAATTTTTGGAAAGAATTCTGGGCTCATTAAATGTAGCAACTGTGGGTGATAGCAAAAATTTATACTGATTAATCATTCATACCTTAATGTAAGTGAATTTACAAACTCTATGAAGAGCAGATTTTCATTTAGATACTGTAAAAATCGAAAGTAATAATAACCTTTATTTGTTTCAGGGTTCTTTTCGCTCCATTGTACATGTTTTCCTTGGGTGAAACTTCTAGAAATTGTAAATGCTAATCTTACTTAAATCCAAGGCAAGGTAGAGATAAGATAGAGTGGATATCATTTTTCTTTTCTCTTTCTTTTTCTTTTTCTTTTCTTCTCTTCTCTTTTCTTTTCTTTTCTTTTCTTTCTTTTCTTTCCTTCTCTTTTCTTTTCTT
This sequence comes from Procyon lotor, assembly GCA_028646535.1. NCBI lineage: Eukaryota > Metazoa > Chordata > Mammalia > Carnivora > Procyonidae > Procyon > Procyon lotor. The sequence goes on from CM053604.1 coordinate 96,686,303, forward strand.
CTTTTCTTTTTTTTATTTAAAGAGAGAGAGAGAGAAAGTGAGCATGGTGAGAGGGAGGGAGGGAAAGGGAGAGAGAGAATCTTAAGCAGGTTCCACACTCACTGCAGAGCCCAAGGCAAGTCTCCATGTCACAACCGTGATATCATAACCTGAGCCAAAATTGAGTCAGACACTTAACCTACTGAACCCCTCAGGTGCCCCAAGGATATCGTTTCCAAAGGAAATTTAATTTTATCTACATAAAGGGTAATTTTGTGCGCTACATCCATAATATTTTGTTAAAATGTTAAGTTGTATCGATTAATATTATGGGTATACCTGCAAAGAAAAAAATAGCATGTGTTTGAGAGGGGAAATAAGTGGGATATATTTTATCTTACTGCTTATATATGTTTCCTTCCACATTATGAAAAGTCACAAAATAATAACAAAAACAAGGTGGGGGAGGTAGGGGAAGAAAGAAAAAAAGAAAGAAAAGGGAATGGGAACACTTCATCTCACTGTAAGAGCAGAAATGAAAAAATTTGTTTGATGCAGTCAAATGTTGTTTTCCATGAATTAGGTGGGATATTAGCATGAACAGCTGTTTTTTATGCTTGTCTCCTGTCCTCGTATCAACCAACCCTCATCAAACAGCATGCCATGAATGCAGTTTCCACTTGGAGGTAGATTGTATGGCGTGTTGTTAGGATATTGAATTTCTTATGCCTGAAGATTGATAATAATAAGTAAGGTCTCTCATCACGTCAATTTAAAATGTTGAAATTCTTCTGTAAAAAGTACACTGGCTTCAATCTTTAACAGGAAAAAATACTAGTTTATTATTTTAGCACTGTAAAATGAAAATAGCATTCTCTCACTGATGTATATTTGGGCATTGCAAAATACACAATTTTTTGCATATGATTTTGAAAAATGTGGGCACCAGTACATAATTATTTAGTGCTTTAATTAGAAATAGACATGTGCATAGTTATCTTTAAATCATACTCCTTGTACATGTAATGATAAGTTTCTAAATATTTCTGAAACATAAATTCAATACTTTGAAATGTTCACTTTTTTTAAAAATTTGTAACATTTCTTAAGAAAGGAGAACATTGTTACTTTGTTATATCTACCACTGATGAAGTATCCTGAAAGTAATTTCATATTTTAAAATTTATTTATTTATAACTGTTTTGCCTTTGGTTGTGGCAAGCATCAACAATATATATGATCTGTACCTTAATGTGCTCTTTGTCTCTGCTTTTTTCCAGTTCCTAGCATTTAATTATTTATTGATAAATGTTGATTGTTTATATGCTACCAATAAGATGCAAGCTATATGAGAGCTATATGTGCTTTGCTATTACCTTCTCATCATTTTAGATAGTAGCTATCTATAACACTGACAAAGGTTGGCTAATGTAACTGTTATCATAGACTCTAAGGAATTAGCACACTTAAAAGGAATAAAATCATAGCATTAATATGATAACAGTACCTAATTCCGATTTTATGAAAGTTAAATAATATTCACATATGACCTTAGCTCATCTAAGCCAAATGTTACCAGAGATTACTATAGTTTCTGAGTATTTCATACAACTTAGTGCCTACTTCTGGGAACACCTCCATCTTTGTAGGAGACAGAAAACATGAGTTTTCTCTTATTAACTTTGCTTGTAATTTTATAATAAGAAAGCACTGAGAGGGTAGCTTTTAACCTTGAAAGAATAACCAAGATGCTTACTGTGGTGAATTAAGGATGGCCAAAATTTCTTTAACAATCATACCACTGAGAGGTTGTCGTAGTTCAAGCTGTGATAACATAAAAACTTTCAACTGGGTAGCTTAGACAAATATTTATTTTTTATAGTTCTAAAGTCAGGAAGTCCAAGCTCAGGGTGCCAGCATGACTGAATTCTAATGAGAGCCCACTTTCCTGGCTTTTGGATAGCTGTCTTCTTACTGTATCCTCACATGGAGGAATAAGAGAAAGGAAGCAAGCTCTCTTGTGTCTCTTCTGACAAGATCACTAATCCCTTCATGAGGGCTCCACCTTCACGACATAATTACCTGTCAAAGGCCTATTTTCTAATATCATCACATTTGGGGTTAGGATTTCAAAATATAATTTTTGGAGAGACAAAAACATTAAGTCCATAATGAAGGACTCACCTCCAATGATCACCTTATTTTGGATATGAGTGGGCTCTCTGATTGCTTTGAACAATATGAATTTTTCAGAGACTGGCAGCTCTTTTGTCTTGGACCATGCTCTTAGAGCCCTTATCTTCCATGTGCAAAGTCCAGTGACCTGCTGGGGAGACCATATGGAGAGAACTTTCAACTATGTGAAGAGGGAGGGAAATGGCCTAGCTAATCCCAGGCCTCCAGCCTTCCAGCCATCCTTGCCAAAGTATGAGGCATGTGAGGGAAGCCTTTTTGAACCTTCTAGACCAAATCAATCATGAGCTAAATACCACCGTGTCATATAGATCAGAAGAATCACACAACTCAGCCTTGTCCAAATTCCTAATTCACAGATCAACAGCATAATGACTGTTGCTTTAAGCCACTAAAGTTTGAGGTGTTTAGTTTTGCAGAAATAACTTCTACACAGGCCTAAAGCAGTATTTTTGAGCTACTCAATCAGCCAAATTTCAAACTATGTGTACTAATTATATATTGTTATGTAACAATATTACCATGAACTTAGCACCTTAAATAACACACATTTATTACATCACAATTTATGTAGGTCAGGAATTTGCACACAGCATAGCTTGGTTCTCTGTTTCAAGGTCTCATAAAGCTGCAATCAATATGTGGGCCACAACTGGAGTCTCATCTGATGTTCAACTGGGACTGGATGTCCCCCAAGCTTACATGGATGTTGGAAAAACCAAGTTCCTTTTGGGCTGTCAAATTGAAAGCCTCAGTTCCCTTCTGGCTGTTAGCTGGAGGCCACCTCCATTTCCTTGCCTGACCATTTCCTTCTTCAAAAGCATTAAAAAGATATCTTCTAGCTAGGTGACGTACAATCTTATGTCATACAATCGTGTACATATAATCACATACATCCATCACCTTTGCCTTATGCTATTGATTAGAAGTAAGCAACAGTTTCTGTCCATACTTAGGGAAGGGGTTCATGCAGGGTGTAAACACCAGGCAACAAGTATCACAAAAGCCACTCCAGCGTCTATTTGCCACACTGTCCTACACCAGATTTTTTATGTGGAAAAAGTAAATTCTTTATGATTTTAGAAAATCATAAAGATTTTCTTTGGATTTATTGTTACTGTATCTGGAAACATCCTAAATGACACAGCAACCAGAACTAATATAGGTTAACAGAAGACTGATTAGAAAGTTTGGCATTTGAAATTATTCTAGATTCTGATGCTATACTGTTGGACTGAGGAATTTCCAATTCATAAATTATAATTTTTCCTCCATCAAAATAGGAATGGAAAAATTCTGACACATGCTCCAAATGACTGCCCTCATTTCCTTTCTAGAATTCTCCTAGCTACTGAATCTATAAAACTTTAGTACAAAAGTAAGAGAGGTATGAAAGAAAGTGACTACTTCCTCAATGCAATAAGGACAATCAGAAAAACAAAACAAAAAATCAGTTTGTTTCACATGGCAGTTGAGGCCGTAGTGACAAGGGAAGGAAAAATGTATTCTAGTAAATCACAGACATCCCAGTATGCTACTTGCAGACTGTTCAAAAGGAAGATGTTAGAACTCCTCTCTTGATTCATCAACTTCAGGCTGCCCTAAGCATCTTCTATGTCAACCACAAATTGTAGTCTGTCTTTGGCATGCTGTTGATGGAGTATCCAGAAGCAGATGTGGCAAATGATCTTTGGAGAATGAAACTAGACACTGTAAGAGCAGAAAAGTATCTTGAGACCGCTAAGAAGAGATTGCAGAGGTAATGCTCTCTCTTATTAGTGTCTCTTAAGAAAAACCAACATTTAAGAAAGAATGCCAATATGAACAACTCAGACAGTAAATCAGAAGTTCAAGCAGTTTAGCTGAGGGCCAGGTGGTGGTCTCAGAAAACCAAAGAAACTTCAGCTAATGAATGCATTGGGCCCTGTGGCCATCTTTTCACCTCAAGAGACAGATGGGATCCTAAAGTGAGAACGGTCTAGTGAAGTCCAAAAATGAAACATCAGAACATTGATCACTTTTAACAAAGTCTCTCTCCTTGATCAAATATTAGTCAGGCTCCTCTGGGCCTTCTTCTCAAATAAACCTCCATTTAACTCCTGTCCTGTCTTTGTGCTACCCTGCCCAGTTGTAGCAAAAATCTTGCTGAGTCAGTTTAAGGAGAACTTCCACCTTTGATATCTGATTAAACTTCTTTTTTTTTCTGATCAAATTTCTTATCCCTCGACTTTAGTGTATGATTCCTTAGCCATTCTTTGGCAAGAATTCTGTTAAGTTGGTTTTACAAGACTTCCCCCTACCTTTGATGTTTAATTTTCTATCCTTTTGACTTTCTCACTTTGCTCATTGGCTATAAATCCCCATCTGTCTTTGTTGTATTCCGAGCTGAGCCTAATCTGTCTCCTATTCTGATAGTCTTGATATCTTTCACAATAGTCCTTAATAAAATCTTCCTTACTATTTTAACAAGTGTCAGAATATTTTTGTCTTTAATTTGCTGGTCTTGGGAATATGATCAGAGCCAGAAATATCAATCCATGGAAACCTGAGACTGAAAAAAATGATGACTGGAGGTATCAAGTGGACACCGATGGGGATGAGTTGGAAAGCCAACTCACATTACTTACCCAAACGGAAGGTCCACAGGAGTGCCCTCAGGCTCATTTCCAAGTTGAGAGGTGGATTCATCAGCTGTGGATACTCAGAGTGAAGTCTGTCAATGTTTAGAATCTCAGATATTTGAGCTCGTTTCTAGAGGAAAAATACACTCTAAGCGGTATTGTCTTTCAATATTAGGAGGAGAGTCCACTTTTTCTTTCTTGAAAAGCATGAGGAAATGATTAGCCCAAAAGCTTTGTATAAGATACATACAGGTAAATTTGAATACTTTTGGAAGCAAAGGGTATACTAAGAATAACTAGTAACTAATATTTGATGTATTTGTTTATTAGCCAATATGTAGGGTTTATTTTACTGATGGACATATAAAATATGTCTATTTAAATTATTTTTATAAACGGAATGATTTATCAATATGAAAAGTATTTGTGCAATCATTTCTCCATTTAAAGTAACTTAGTAGGAAAATTTTCTTGTATATATCCCTGTACTAGAGACTTCTCTGCACCATTTCTGCATTTAACATCTTATCATTTATATTTTTTTCTAGAAATGACCTCTTTTTTGTATTGTCTTGTTATTTTTCAATTTGTCCAAATTACCCACAATTTCTCCAAAGTTCTATTTACTGAATAATAACTGTAATATTCTTGGCTATTTCAGCACTTTATACATAATACTGTTTTATCAGAACCTCACCCTATAGTGGCTGAGGTCTCTGGTCAATTTAGAGAAAATTCTGACAATAAAAAGTATTCTCAATTCAATTTTTATATTGAAATTTACACATATTTCAAACAAATTATTTTCACACATACACTTTGGCCTCATTCTTGAACAAGTATTACAAAAAAATTTGTCACATAACATGTCTATAATTCTAAAGAATATTTTATTAAATTTTTATTATAAAACTAAAAGCTTTCTAAATTTGATATTAATCTACTATGAATAAAGTATTAATCCATTAAAATATAGGAGCTTCATCAAAAATATCACCCTGGGAGGTTGAGAATTATCAAGGTTGGTTTATAGAATTCCAAATTAAAAAAAAACCTTCTCCACATAATTTTTCTCCATAATTTGTTTCCTTCCCCCATTTCTTGTTCAGATATATGTTCTAATACATTCCTGTAGCATTGTTCTTAATAACTGCATGTCAACACATTCTCTAAAACTGAAAATATTTCAGTTGTTCCATTATTTGATTACTAGATTAAAGTTTACAAGTAGTTTTGAAAAAAATAGACAAAATTTAGTGGAATTATTTACAAAATATCAAATATAATAGTAGGACACTCATTTTGTTTTGCTTTGTTTTGTTTTCATTTTGTAATTTTTTAAATAAAAATTTAAATATTTCTAAGTTAATGATTGGTAAAATAGCAAGCAATTTACTGTCATGCTGAAACATGCGTTTTATATTTGATACCATATTTCACACAAATTTGTGTAGTTCACTTATTCTGATTACACATCATATATACATATTTTGATAACAATGTATTCTATCACTAGTGGTATGTAACTACTGTGTCTTTAGAAATAATACGAATTTTGTATACACCAAACAAATTACATTTCTGTTCCATGTTTCATTATGTTGCTGTCAAAATATTTATTTATATTATAGTGCAAAAATAAATTATTTTATTTTCAATGTAGTATACTATTAATTAAATTTGTAATCACACTGACAATAATTTTAGATATTACATATTGATAGAATGAACTTCCAAATCCTTTTCTTTGAATCTGTGAGGTAGGTGGAAATCTCAAATAATGATTGAAACTGATTTTTTATTTGAAACATCTGATGACACTGAAATAAAGTGACCATCATTTAACATTTACATATTTTGTCTTCCTCTCCAGGAGCTGATATAGCAAAGATATTGCTTCACTTTTAGTATTCGCAGTTGAAAATGTGGACTTGAAAATAAGTGATGCTATTTTGGAGGTATATTTTGATTCAAATTAAAAGCCATATTTTCTAGAATTAATGGGTGAAGGCAGTTCTGCAATTGACCATGTTAAATTGTCCTCTCTAGGCTCCAAATCTCTAAAATAAAGACTAACTTTCAAGTAGTGGTTAATGCATCTTCTACAGAATTGTTTCTTCTGGTTTCTATATAGTCAGTGATGAAGCCCCATGTTCTATTAATTTTGCAGATTTCACATACATCAACTGCTAATATTCCTGAGAAACGAAAATTCAGTACTTAAATATTCATTAAACATTTTTTCTTTTAAAATTAGCATTTTTATTAAGATTTTTATTTTAATTCCAGTACAGTTAATATACAGTGTTATTTTAGTTTTAGGTATACAATATACAACATACAATTCAATAATTCTATATATCATTACTCAGTGCTCATCATAATAAGTGTACTCTTAATCCCCTTCACTAATTTCACCCATCCCCCCCACCTACCTCCTCTCTGATATGTTTTATTTTAAGCGAGTACCCTCATTTAAAGTTATTGTTTTTTTTTTTTCAACAATAACATTTTTACTTGAAGTGTACTTCAGAATACAGGGTTCTAAAAGATATGTATAAAACATTTCATCCAAGAAAAATAGAATACACACGTTCTTCAAGTTCACGCAAAAGAATCCCCTGGTTAAATTACATTAAAAAAGACATAACAAATATTATAAATTTAAGAAGACTGAAATCACACCAAGCGTATTTTCAAATCATACTGGTACAAAACTAGAGGTCAACAATAAAACAAAGCTGGAAAATCTACAATGTAAATATTAAGTATTTAATACGTAGTTTTTTAAGATTTTATTTATTTGTTTGACAGAGAGAGAGCACAAGCAGAGGGAGTAGCAGAGCGAAAGAAGAAGCAGGGAGCCCATGTGGGGCTCTATCTTAGGACCCTGGGATATAACCTGAGCCAAAGGCAGAGACTTAACAGACTGAGCTACTGAGAGGCCCCTAATGTGTAAATATTAAACAACACACTAGCGCACAAGCAATGGGCCAAATAAGAAATTAAACTGGGAATCAAAATAAGTCTCAAAATAATAAAAAAAAAAAACAAAAAAACACACATAAGATTCCAAAACCTATGGAATGCAGGAAAAGTCAACGTTAGAGTGAAATTTATGCTATAAATGCATGTGTTCGGGAAAAAAAGTTCAAATACACAACTTAGCATTATACCACAAGGAACTAGAAAAAGAAGAAACTTAGCTGAAATTTAGTGAGGAAGGAAATAAACAGAGAATTATCAGAAAGAAATAAGATAGAGACCAGAATGAACAATAACATAACATTGAAAGTAATGACCAGTTTTTCCAAAAAAAATAAATAAAATTGGCAACGCTTTAGCTACATTAACTAAGAAAAAAAGAGAGATGACTCAAAAACCAAAATGAGAAATGGAAGAGAAAATAATATTTTTCAAACTAAATTAATATCTACTACTTCCCTCATATACTTGAGCTGATAAAAAATAGTGATGCCGTTAACTTTGATGCTACACACAAGTGAAATGCACTCCAATAACTATTTCTCTTTAAAACAAATTCAAAGTAAACCCCAAAAGCCTAGAATGTAAGGCTTCTTTTTATTGCACCTGTATTCTTATCAATAGAATAATTTTGGTCATTTGGAAAAAAATATAGGAAATACCTCAAAATTTAAAAGAAATATAAGCATTTATTTTACTAATGTTGGACTTAAAAACTTGGTAGTTGAAAATTTGCTGTTAACCTACAGATTTAATACTTCCAATTAATATTTGCTAAGTAAGAACAGAGAAGAGTAGTTTTTAAATTCATGTTTTAAGTTTTTTAGAAGCGTCCAACTAATGAAGATTCTTAGTAGTACATGAGCAAAGATTTTATACATAATAGTGTAAAAAAGGATCACACATATTTTTATAAAAAGATATCTACTGAAAAATAATGTTTAAATTGATATTATATAAACTAGAATTTTAAGCCATATAATTGCTCTTATTAACAAAACAGTTTATCCACTCATATCCTGATTATCATCTTAGTGAATACTTTAGATCAATGTTTTATCTATTGCTATATTTACTACAACCACATGTGCCCAAGAGTGGTTTCTTTTTTTTTTTTTTTTAAGATTTTTTTTATTTATTTGGCAGAGAGAGATCACAAGTAGGCAGAGAGGCAGGCAGAGGGTGGGGGGGAAGCAGGATCCCTGCTGAGCAGAGAGCCTGATGCGGGGCTCGATCCCAGGAACCTGAGATCATGACCTGAGCTGAAGGCAGAGGCTTTAACCCACTGAGCCACCCAGGAGCCCCCTCAAGAGTGGTATCTAGATAGAATATTTTATTATGAGTGAAATATATTTATTCAATATATTTCTCATTCTTTAGTTTAAAAAAAAAACATGTAATTAAAATTAAAATTTCCCTGAAGAGCTTAATGAGGTAAACTTGTGATTTTCACTGATGCTAAAATAGATACTGTGTTCCAATATCAAAGTCCCATATGAATACACAGGTGAAGTATTGTGATTTATAACTTACTTTTTAATCCCTCAAAAACCGGGCAAGCCAACTAAGACATCTGGCAGTAATAGTACTTAATTTTTATTTCAGGGGCTACTTTCATCTCCTCTGCTATGCCTAGTTCAAAAAAGAGATGTGAGTTTTTATTACATTTCTCTTTTGTCTCTTCACACCTTTGATAAAGAAACGCATAAACACATACACACATACATCAGTAAATATGCGTTTCTACATAATGTCTTCTTTTTCTCCCTCCCCCAACTCTCCGCCATTCCTGTTTGGATTTATATATCCCAGGCTTAGAGTTTATTACATGTGATTTGTTCTCTCTTTTTCTCTTATGCTCTTATTCTCCCCTCTCTTGTTTTCTTGCAGTGTCTTATTTAAGCTGACAAGCTGCAGGAATTAGCAACACTTAAGTCTCCTACGGCAGCTGCTCCATCATTATAGAGCAGTAACTGTTTCTTCTTGTTTGTGGGACAATCTAAATGGTGCCCTTCCTTCCATGATCTATGCAAAGCTATGTGATCTACAGTAGCCATCTCTCGGTGGGCAGCAAATGTAGCAACGGCATTCTCTATTGAAATAATTATATTTCTCTCTCCTCATCAAAGAGTTTCTCTGTATAACAATCTAAAACTATTTTGTGTTGTCTATAGAATAGGGTAATTTAAGTTTTAAAGGAAGAAGTAGTATTCATTATTATTTTAAACTTTTAACAAATATTTGGCATGTGGGGCCATTATGTCCGCATTGCAACACCTCCTCACCCTCAGTGATACCAAAAGCACTACAACTTTCCCCTATATACATGTATATATAATTAGTTTACTCATTGGACAGCAGCTGTGTGCTAGATTCTACTCCAGGTAGTGGGACTTTAAAGTTCTTTTATTTTTTTTAAATTTTATTCATTTATTTGAGAAAGAGAGACAGTGTGAGAGAGAGAGAGACAGTGTGAGAGAGATAGATCACAAGGGGGGGGAAGGGCAGCGGGAGAAGTGGACTGCCCCCTGAGCAGGGAGCCAGTTGCAGGACTCGATCCCAGGATCCTGGGATCATGACACCGGCCAAAGGCGGATACTTAACAGACTAAGCCACCCAAGCACCCCTCAAAGCTCCATTTTAAAAGAACTTGTATTCTGATGGAGTTGGAAAAGACTCACCAAGTTACCTAAATTACTGATGAGATTTTACTATCAAGAAAAAAGAAACAGTACTTATTGAAAACGGAATAAAAATAGCCTAAAGGGTAAGGATTATTATATAGGGTCTTCAAGAAAACTCTGAGAGGTGACAGTTGTGTCATATAGCCAAACAAAGCAGTTTAATATGTAGAAAAGATTTTTTGTCTTTTAAAGTGCAAACCCCTTAATGAATGAAGGAGCTCAGCTCAGCAGATTTAAGGGAGAGGAAGGCTAGTGTGGTGAAGACCAGGACTGAAAGATGACAGTATAAATAAGGAGGTCAAGGGGGTTAGATGCTAAAAGCCTTGTAATGGAGTGAAGGGTATGATGGTGACTACTGAGGTAGTTCTAAAGTTTATGGAGGGGCATTAATAATGGTAACCTAAGGTTGTTAGATACAGTGAGATGGAGGAAGAATAAACAAATCTTCTCTTCCAAATACAACCTATAACACTTTTATGGAAATATTTTTTTTAAGATTTTCTTTATTGATTTGAGAGAGAGAGACAGTGTATGTGCACAAGCTGAGGGGAGGGGTAGAGGGAGAAGGAGACTCTCTGCTGAGCAGGGGGTCCGACTCGGGGCTGGATTCCAGGAACCTGAGCTTATGACCTGAGCCAAAGGCACCTGCTTAACTTTAACAAACTGAGACACCTAGGAGTCCCCACATTTATGGATATTTAAATGTGCCATCACCTAGCCATATTACTATCTGATGTAATAAATAGGTGAGAACTTTAATATCGTGAAAACCTAACTGTTTAAAATAGACTTGACCCAGTATCTTATAAGACCTCAGGAAAAATAATTCTACATCTATACATGCCAGGCGTAAATGCATCACATGAAATTACCACTAATTTCAGTTTGCTATTTCTTGAAGTAATTATACATGTATATTAATATATAAATATATAATACTGATGTATAATATTATATAGATTTATTAATTAGGTCAAGCTGCTTGATGTGCAGAGGCAGCTTCAGAATCCGTTTCCTGTAATAATATACAGGATAATGTTGATTTGTGCCTATATTAAGGCTTTAGAATTCCTAAGGGCAGAATTTCAGTGAGCAGCTTGCATAGATTTGACATTTATGGAATAAATGAGATCAAGCTAAAATATTATGTGGAAATATCTTTTAAGCAGTGATGATGGTACTGAAAACAAAATAGAATTTATTTTAATATAATATGCATATGATACCAGAAAGCCATTGTTTTAATAAGCGACAATCACAATTTACTTAGTTATAGCTCCATAAAAACTTCAAAGGAAAATTTATGAAGTTTCAGATGATAAAACTCCAAAGAAAAGGCGAGCAATCTCCAGACATAAAAACTTTTGATAGCAAAAAAAATGCAAGGAAAATAACATTAAGGGGCACCTGGATGGTACAATCAGTTAAGCATCCAACTCTTGGTTTCAGCTCAAGTCATGATCTCAAGGTAGTGGGATCAAGCCCCACATGGGGCTCTATGTTCAGCTCAGAGTCTGCTTGAGCTTCCCTCTCTCCCTCTCCCTGCCCCTACCTCCCTGCAGCTCTCACTCTCTCTCTAAAATAAATTTAAAAAATAAAATAAAATAAATAAGTCTTTTAAAAAATAACATTAATATCTCCATAATGAAAATTGAGAACTATCATTTATTTAGATAAAAGTATAAAAAAATATTTACCAGCACCTGTAGGACAGGTTACATGTTATTAAAAGTTTCAGATAAAATATGATTATGTATGTTCATATACTATGCCAATAAGGGTTTACCTAGGATAGAGATTAACCAAGAAATGTTGTGTAAACTGGGTGGTCATTGAATTGCCCTTCAAGGTCAAGTAAGATTTAGAAAAGGACATTTCCGTTGAGGGTATAGTATGAGCAAAGTCAGGAAACAGAAACTTGAAAGCATTTATAGAGAAAACCAAGCAATTTAGTTAATTGTTTTTTGACCTCCCTAAAAGAAGCATGAGAGGTAAACTAGAAAATGTATATGAGAGTCATAGATTGAAGATTTTCTTTTTCTTTTTTTTTTTAAAGATTTTATTTATTTACGAGAGAGAGCAATCACAAGTAGGCAGAGAGAGGCAGGCAGAAAGAGAGGGGGAAGCAGACTCCCTGCTGAGCAGAGAGCTTGATTCTGTATCCTAGGACCCTGAGATCATGACCTGAGCTAAAGGCAGAGGCTTTAACCCACTGAGCCACCCAAGTGCCCCCATATATTGAAGATTTTGAAAATAAAATTAACTAAGTCCCTCATTCACTGCTTATCTTCTTTGTCTCTTCATTCATTCCTCCTTCCTTCCTTCTCTAATATTTCTCCACGTATCTGATTATTTAGAAGACTGTCGCAATATTCCATTTCAGGTAGAATATTTAACGATGTTTTTCTGTAATTAGCGTCCCTTCTTAACTGTGCTATAAGGTTTTCCTTATAAATGCTTAAGAATGCAGTTGCCACGGCAAACAAATAAGTTCATTGTTTTATTTTATTCTCCTGGGGATTGAGCAGAGGCTTAAGTCAAATTAAGGATGATCTATATTGCTAGGCACCCATGCCCCAATCTGAAATTAATCAGAGATTGCCTATATCAGGGGAATCTAAGACACAAGGGTTATATTTATGCTAATTTTTGTTAATATGACTGGAAGACATCAGAGTATAGTGGAACACAGAGCAGTCTTGGAGTCATAAGAATAGAATTCATTTTTCAATTTCACCAAAGGAATTATTCATAGTATAAAATACTAAAAAATTCCATTTGTTTCACTTGACAGTATATCATGAATATCAGCAATTATATTTAACTTGTTAATTTCAACTGCTGCTTTGGATTTCTTTTTGCATTGAGATAAGGCATACAAAACTTACATTGCCTGTTGTCTTAAGCTGATGTTAATATTTTATACTATTAAAAATCAACATGTAATGAGCACCTGTTGATGTGCCTCCTTGAATAGATGCCTGATATATATACACTTAAATTTGTGTTATTAGAAAATTACCCTGAAATAAGTTGTATCAATTTACTATTCTAACATTTGAAGTCAAAGACATGGGAAGTTGTACAATATTAATTTTCCTTCTATTTCTTTGTTTCCTCATGGTCCCTTGTGGAATGCTTACCTTAGATCATTTTTTGAAGAGAGGTGGCTGAGGCAAGACCACCTGTAATATATTAACACACACACTAATTTCTACAAAAAGAATGTATATGCTTTTTTTACTGTGGGTGCATATATTTTGCAATTCCGGCAATAAGTATTTGTGCATAGCAACATCTTAATTTATCATAATTCGTTAAAATACACTATATTTGGGCATTGAAGTTATGCCTAATTTAATGTACACTGATACTATTAATAACTGCTTTGGTTCTAAGTAAAATTTCTTTCATGTGTCTATTTTCTGCTATATATGCTTAAGCACATAATCAATAAAAAATTTAAAAGAGCATTAAGTGTATATTTTCCACACACAAAACTACTCAAATGACATTTACGATCCATATTTTTCTGGCAATCAACAACCACAATGTTGTATTTCATTTGAGCTTCACAATGGATTTATAAGAAGTTAACACAAAAACTGCTTTGTGAATGAAGTAAGTATGTTATAATTCAGTACGAAAATATGTCCCAGTCAAAAGACCAGCATTACCAACCACCCATTCACTTAAGTCAGAAACATGAACTACACATTGTCTGCCTCCCCGTTTACCCAGAGCTGATAATGAGCCAGGACACACTGATAATGTAAAGCTGTGCCTGTCTGTTCTGATTGCTCTGACATCCAATCTGATTGATTAGTACTTACGCTGTGTTGGTTTTTGAATACTATGAATATTATACTTGATTGCATTTCACTCCATATCTAATCACTCTCCAAGAGCTATAATTTCTACTTCATAAGGCTCTTTGCAATATGTCTATTTCTCTCGATCGTCCCATAAATATTCACATAAATATTCTAAAGCAGGACAATATCTTTTCTCTTTCTGAATACTAAAATAAACTTCAAATTTCTAAATCAAAGCTGCTGCAAATATTTGAAGGATTCAACGGTCCTTAAGGCAAAGTCTAAGTTCATTTACATTACACAAAGCATCTTTTTCTTATGTGGTTCAGTAAAGTCAGTGTATTGAGGTTAAAATCTTAACTCCAAGATTTCTAAATTTGGGATTTTATTTAAGTTTCCATCCCTGAAATGGGTATTAGAATGACACTATAGCATGGAGATTGGAACAATTTTGGCACATGTCAGTTTTCAAAAAATGTTAGCCTTCCCCCATAGCCTCTAGCACCAATCATCATTATTACTATCATCGAACATGACCTCAATATTTCAAATAATCCTATGTCCAATTATTTACCTTCATCTGGTACTAATCTACAAATCGAAATATAGATACCAATGTTAACATCTAACCACTCAGACCATTTCATTCTACTTTTAAGTGTCCAAACATAAGAACTCTCCCTTCACCATTGGAGGACACTTGAGCTGTAAAATCCAGTTTACTTTGCAAGTCTACCACTCCCGTGATTAATTTTTTTGCCTGATCTTTAACATAGTCTGTCATATAGTTATAGGAGGTGAATCTATGTTTATATTATAGCTGCCATACCAGCTCTTCAGCTTTCAAAGAATGCTGTAAGGGATGGTTGCTAACTTAACCATATCATTCTCTGCTCGAGACTTTTAACATAGATTAGTCAAATGTACACATCAACTTAAAAATTGCCTCCATACCGTTCAAGTTCTAGAGCTTCTGCATAAGCCACTGTTCCCTTTTCCACCTGCGCCTCATTTAAATCTACTGCAGGCAATGCTATACCATGTGCTAGGTGTTTTCACCGTTTCACAGACAATAAGCTGGAAGTTCCAGTTTCAGAGTAACAGTCTAAGGGTCTCTTTTCTGTGGTTATGTTCTTTTAAAAATAAAATTTTTATTTTTATCTTATGGATGAAGAAAATTGAGCAATGAAATGGCACCATCTGGTTGGTTTATAAAATGGCAGAGCCTGGCATAGGACACGGTTTCCTGGCACCAGTCCTGGCCTTCAGTTACATCTTGGAGGCTGGAGTTTATAACCCCAAAGATCCATGGTAGACAGAGGTGTGAGAGCTTGCTCACATGCTTTTCATTTTATATACTTTCATTTGGAGGCTTTTCAGGAGAGGGAATATAATGTTAAGATAGGATGGTGTTAGGTACATCAGGTAGGTTGAAAATTAATAAATGGTAGCTTCAATAAGGTTTGGATTAAAACGAGTCTCTCAGGACTTTGGGAAGGAAGGGACTGATAAAGGGATAAAATGAACAAACTGTTAAGAGAGAAGGGGTGCAGGGATCCGTATAGTTGAGTGCATGACATCTTTTGAGCGTCCCTTCGGCTATTGGAGTTAAAGAGTGAAAGAGGAGATGAAGTTTGATTTTGGACTTATAAAATTCTCAGTACACACATTCTACATGCCTTTTCTCTAAGGTTATATAAAGTGTGAAAATATTAGCAATTAGCCCTTAAAAGTATCAGAAGAAATAAGTGGGGAAAGTTAAAGAATATAGCCAGTTGTTATTCAGCTGACATACTGTCTTTATACAGACTTGTGATTTTTTCCTAAAGACCCAATTTAAAGCAGTTTTAGACTGACAAAAAAATTAAAAAGAACGTAAAATATTTCCCATATATACTCTGCCCCCACATATGGATGCTGGCTGGTTAATAGATTTAGTGCTGAAAGGATGGATGATTTGACAACTATTAAATGCTTGTTTATATTTTTTCAATTAATTATGAGGCAAAAGCATCAGGTAAGAGAAAGGAGAATTTAAGATGTGTTGGAATATTGAGGATAAAGAAAAGATTTTATATAGTCATTTAGGACTGTGGGAAAGTGAATATGCCAAGAAGTAAAATAGTCTTGTCAGGAATATATTTAAGATTCTGGAATATGAGATATCTACTCACCAATTTAAAATGGGATCTATCAGTGTCATTATCTCTAGAAAGAAGCCAGAGTTTCTGCACATGCATCAGAAATACTTTTGAGCAATTCATGAAGACATAAAAGTGTGTGTGTGTGTGTGTGTGTGTGTGTGTGTGTGTGTGAATGGGGAGAGAGATATCTCAATCATTCTGTGGACTCTTTTGTAGCAGATTTAGCATTATACTGATTTCCCTTCCTGATATGCTATCTGTGTTGTCAAACTATTTCAGGTTTTCAAATGCAATGGGATGAAGTCAAATCTACTATAGTAAAAATGCCCAGTCACTTTCTAAATGGGATTTGAATATGTCATTATGTTATCCCTTAGCGTTGTTTTTGGCTTAAGTCCAAAGCCACAGAGGGTATACATTTTTTCACATTACTTTGCATTTCCCAAGACATGTGAGAGTTACCTTATGAAATAATTTCCAGTAGTTCATACTTCCACACATAGAAGTTACTAGATATTTTGTTTGTTCTTTTTTAAATTTATTTTATTTTTACTGTTTTGCTTTTTATGAAAATGATTTTTATATTATTTTATGTTAAGTCTGTATAGTTTGCATTACTTTTATTAATAGGATCTTTAAAATTGCCATTTTAGAGATTTTTTTCATAAACAAACCTAGAGTTACATGGGGGAGCCTAGAATATTTTTAATCTTAGAAGAAAAAAGCTACACTTTAAATTATTGTTTAAAAGCACATCAGTGGGGCGCCTGGGTGGCTCAGCCATTAAGTGTCTGCCTTCGGCCCAGGTCAGATCCCAGGGGCCTGGGATCGAGACCCGCATCGGGCTCTCCACTCTGCGGGAAGCCTGCTTCTCCCGCTACCATTCCCTCTGCTTGTGTTCCCTCTCTCGCTGTGTTTCTCTCTGTCAAAGAAATAAAATCTTTAAAAAATAAATAAATAAATAAATAAATAAAAGCACATCAGTAAAAAAATACAAAATAAAAAAAAATAAAATAAAATCACATCAGTAACTAATATATATGGATTCCTTTCCATACTTTTTCCTTTTCTGTCTCTATATAAAATGAGCTCAAATTGACTGGTTTAATAATATTTAATTTATTTTCTATTAAGAATGGCTCTTTTTGATTTCTTAAATGAAAGATCTCTTAAGAGATCTGTCTGAAAAAAGACGATCGGGCAAGAATGTGAACACAGGAATACAAGAAAACATGCTATGTTTTACAGACAGGAGTGTAATTTCCCAATTTCTTCATTTTGTCTCTTTCTTCTTCCCCTGTTTAAAATATTTTATTTTAAAAATATCCTGAACTAAATTAGAGAGCATAATCTTAGGGTTTTTCTGTTAAATATATAACAGGTATATATTTATTGCTATTACTACCAAAATCTAGAAGAAATTTAAAATCTGTCTTCAGTTGCATTCAGTAGATAACCAAACAGGCAAAGAATTAATAAGGAAGACTCTTAGAAGGGGAATATTTAAACAAGCAGGTAAAGGAGAAGACTGTCTTGCTGTTATTTAAAACACTGTTAGTTGATTCTATCAGGTCATTAAAATATACTTTACTGAAGTTGAAAGTTCTTTTTAAAAGCATTATTTTAACATGCCAGAACTCTGTCTCTTCATAAACTTGTACAGGGATCTTTGTCTATATGTCAGCATAAATGACAAAGTCAAGTGAATAATATAAGAAAAAGTCTCTATTGATTGGTATCCAGGACAGTGAGACTATTATTGGAATCTATATAAATCATCTCCTCCTAAACTAATGTATGTCTTGGAGCTATAGTCAACTTGATAAAAGCTAATTTGAAAAAGGCATTTTCTACGTGCCCTTGATGGTATAACTGTTAGTCTATTCATCACAAAATAATAATGACAGTGTTTTGAATATGTAAAAATCCATGAATAATGAATTTTGGTCTTAGCTTTTTATAGTATCTTAAAAATAGGAACCTGTAATTTATTTTTTTCTACTTTTATTTGGGGATTATTTCCTATGGAGTGCAGGTCTGCCTAATCCATATAGCACATATTTTGAAGCGTTATGTTTTTTACCTTTCACAAAATTTAATGAAGAGAGGTAATCATTCACCAAAATTATTTCTGTTTTATATTTTTATTCTTTCATATTCACTTAAAATTAACCATCATATAGGCATAAACTTTAGCTCACTGTCAAAAATTTAAACTATCGGGGCACCTGGGTGGCTCAGTCATTAAGCGTCTGCCTTCGGCCCAGGTCATGATCCCAGAGTCCTGGGATCAAGCCCCGCATCAGGCTCCTTGCTCGGCAGGAAGCCTGCTTCTCCCGCTACCATTCCCTCTGCTTGTGTTCCCTCTCTCGCTGTGTTTCTCTCTGTCAAATAAATAAAATCTTTAAAAACAAACAAACAAAAATTTAAACTATCCATTCATTGTCTGATAAAATGGTATGTAGTGTAGTTGTTGTCAATGAGTCTCAAAAGGAAATCTCATGGAACAAAAAAGGTTTCTGGAATATATTCAGTTTCCTAGTAATACAGGTAGATGCATAAAAATATTCCATTGTCAATGCATTTTCACCTATACTTCCTGCTTATTTTCTGAAGATATGTTACTTTTCCTTGAGATGGGCAATTTAAAAGATAAAACAAAATCAACATAAAGTAGAATGAAATAATTAAGAAAGCTAGGTTCTTAATAATGTTGTGGCACTGTGTCAAATATAACATTTCCTATCTCTGATCTCTAATTATGTAAAACAAGTAAGTGTTTTTAATAACTACAATGGTAAGTAGTCTATTAATTTGTAACCCAAGTCATTCCTAACGATATATTTCAACTCAAAACAATAGATGAGAATTTTCTTCATAATCCAAACTGACCATTCTGCAGGACTGGCAAAGAAGCCTACAGGATAGAGTATGGAGTATGCTTGAGTAGAGGATCAAATTGAGTAAGGGACAGGTGAGGCTAGGTAAGGAGAGGTAGGTAAGGAGCTATGTAACCAGACTCACATAAATTCCAGATGTGGAGAAATGTTATAGATGAGATATTAACCAGAGAGAAGAGAACTAACAAATCCACCCATTTGTTCTAAATATAGATGGGAGGGGCGCCTGGGTGACTCAATGGGTTAAGCCTCTGCCTTCAGCTCAGGTCATGATCTCCAGGTCCTGGGATGGAGCCCCGAATCAGGGGCTTAGAGGGGAGCCTGCTTCCCCTTCTCTCTCTGCCTGCCTCTCTGCCTACTTGTGATCTCTTTCTCTCTGCCAAATAAATAAGTAAAATCTTTAAAAATAAATAAATATAGATGGGACATTTTAATGATAATTACAAATCCACCTTGTTTGTCTTAAATGTCAGAGAAGATATTTACCAAGTTCCCTGGTCAGTTTCCTATAAAAGACCAACCATAAAAGCCCTCAGTGGCAACCCATTCAGAAAGCTTCTCACTCTAGAGAGCTCTTTTCTTTTTTGTTCTCAGCTTCACCTAATAAACTTTCATTTCCCTTCACCCTTTTGTGTCCACGAGATTCATTCTTTGACTCCATGAGACAAGAACTCTGCAACCCTGCAACAAAATGATTTTTGAGCAAATTATAAAGATACTGTGAACTCCATATCCTCTTACAATCTAATGAAGATTGCTCCTACTAATTAGTTGTGTGCTACATGATTAAGAGATGGCCTACTGTTACCTCTCATCAGGTTCAAGATTGTCTGAAGCAATAAGAAAAACTCAGGAGATAAAGATAGAAAGGCAGTACTGCCTATCTAAAGAATCTCATAATGACCAAGCAGGTGCAAAGTGTTCACCCATATGAATGGAACAGTGAGTGAGCTCTCCTGTGATGGAGGGGTTGTTTTCTCCTGAATCCATAAAATGACTCTCAACAGCACTCACATGCCAAATCAGACTGCCAACTAGGATCTTTCTTGTACTTTATTTCAATTTCTTGTCCACTTCAACTTTGGATGATCAGATGCAGTTTATTAAATGAGGGAGTATATTGGTTTTATAATGCTGCTATAACAAATTACGACTAGGAAGCCTAAAATGACAAATTTATGACCTTATTGTTTGTAAGTTAGAAGTCTGACACGCATCTCACTGAACTAAAATTGAAGTGTTGTCAGGATTGTGTTTCTTTCAAGAGGGTATAGGGGAGAAACCATTTCTTTACATTTTCCAGGCTCTCAAGTTTTCCTGTATTCCTTGGCTCACGGCCCTCTTCTATCATCAAAAAGCCACAATATTGTGTCTCTTTGACCCTTCCTATATCAACCCCAGTCAGGAAATCTTCTTCAATTTTAAGATTACTGTAATGCAATAACAATTGAATATCATAAAATATATACTAAGGCAACAACATACCAAGGCTTGAAAAAAATGTACTTATCAAACATACAATTACTTGCATGATTTAAACATTTTGGGATAAATTTATTTAATTCTATTATTATAAAATATGCATTAAGCCTATCCTCATTATTTATTTGCCACAGTCTCAATTTTATAAATGTTAGGGCAAATGCTATATTTATGTAAAGACAAAATTGTACCTTGACAATCTCAATCATTTCTTTCCACAGAAACTCATGTTAGAATCTAGTTTTGTAGTGTAAACAGATTTCCTTTTAAAAAAAGAAAAAAAAGTGCTTTATATTTATGTAAGATGCTGAAATAAAGCAAACTGGGTTTAGGATATATGGGGTCTCTACTATTTTCAAAACTTCTTAAAGTCTAAAACTACACTAAAATACAAAAAAAAATTATAAAAATGAAAAGAATAAGCAAATGAAATCAATAATGTAAATATTCAAATGTATAGAAATGGGTTGAGTAAAATATAAGTAAAATTGGGTATAAATCAGTAAAATAATTTCTGCTTTTGTATTCAAGAGTTTTATATTTAAATGAATATCAAATTATGTCTTAAATGGAGTTTTTGTAATCAATTCAAAAAGCAATGACTAACTCTTAAAAAGAAATCGAGTTTACTTACATTATGCTAATGTGTTTTATAATCTTCCATTGGCCTCTAGAGCATTTATTATTTGAACTTTAGTTCTAATGCACAAAGTTCAATGAGATGAAGAATAGAAATAGCTAGAGACAGAATAGTATGACTTTTTTCCTAGTCACAAATGATGGTTGTATGGATGTCATTCAATCAGTGATTGAAAATAATAAACACATAATGATTCAGAAGATGATATAAGTCATATAAATACGCTATTACAAATGAGACTTCTTTTTTTGCTGAATAGGCTTTGATCTTTATAGTGACCAAATTCATTATGTATACTGGAACAGATTTTTTCATGGCATAATTAAAATATTTATGTAGTTTCACCACATAATTAACCAATGATTGACAATTAATTACTGGCTAATAAATGGTGCTGAATACTGTACCAGTTTCTTTAAGGAACTTAAATGAAAATGAAAATGTAGGTATTACTCTCCAGGAGCCTGACATTGTGCATGAGAAGACACGACTAACACCTCAACAATTGGAGAAACTTATGCCAAACTAGATCACTCATTAGAAACTAGAACTACAGAACAAAAGTGTTTCTCTAACTAAGGGACTAGAGAAGAATATGGAATGGAATAATCAAGAAAAGATTCATGAAATAGGTAGTTAAGATAAATTCTAAAAGAAAATATAATAATAAACACATAATGATTCAGAAGATGATATGTCTTATAAATACACTATTACAAATGAGACTTCTTTTTTTGTTGAACTGGTTTTGATCTTTATAGTGACTGAATTCGTTATATATACTGGAATTTAGATTTCAGAAAAAAAAATGTTTTGGGCGAAATTCTCAACATATAGAGAATTGTGAGGAATAAGAATGATTTGGTAATATGGGACTTTATAACAATCTTGAATTGATTCAGTGAATAAATGGATGGTAAGAGCAATAGTTTTAATCAAAATGTTTGCCAGAAGTGTTGAGAATTTTTTTAATCAAATGTGCAAAATATTGCTTTCATTGTAAAGACTTGGTCATTTTGTAACATCAGAAATGTAATATTCCAGCTAAGCCTTTCCATTTCAAATGACAAGCTTTTGTAAAAATATTATGAAGTAAAAATTGCAATGTTAATGGGATTATTTGCTTTCAAGTGGATAGAACCTGGCATTTGTGATTCTTCTGATTTGTGTTAGCTTCCAGGCAAAACAACATATATAGAAAAGTTAATAAAATAGCATAATTCTTCATATATATTTTTAAAATTCTCTTTGTATATAAAGCTAGAGTTCAAATTGTTATAAGTATTAAAATCACCATGGGGCTATTTAGTACTATATTAATGAATAAACAAACCAAGGTCACATTAATAGGAATCACAGATGAAATTCTAATTTAGTTCAACGTCCTTTCAAGGTGTGTGTGTGTGTGTGTGTGGAGGGGTTGGGATCAAATGATCAAAATACATAGGCTAAGATGTAGGAAATTGCAAAGAATGTCATTCCCCACCTGAAAACAAAGGAGAGCAGGATAACATATAAAATTAGTATTTTTCTTGAAACCATCCAAAAGCCCCAGCTTGCCTGAATTTCAGGAAGAAACAGAACCTTTCAGGTACAGACTATTTTACCTACATAGAGCATGGTAGAAGGTGGTATAAGCCACCCTATAGGCAAGCAAGAAGAAATCAGCTGAAGTTTAAACAAAATGCTAAAGGCCAAGTGTGGGACATATATGACATTTGGCACCATTTAAAGCATCACACAAAAGAACTCTTTGCAGATTCTTTTTCATGAATGCCAATGGTATTCACAAGAACGTCAAGGGGAAGAACAGGTGATCAGAGACCCTGCCTCAGTGGTGCAAGTGTGTAGGGGCCATTGCCTACAGCTTCAGGAAAGGTACCTGGACTCAGTCCAGCCTGCATACATACCTCTCTCATAGGACAAGAGGAGAAACAAACAAACAACATCCAACAATATTACAGACATACTGTAGATGACCTGAGTAACAAAATCCCAACCTCAGCTCAATATTTGCATAGATTGACTCAATGTCCTCCCTGTCCCATTTAATGGTGGGGCAGACATCAAAATCTAGGTGCTTAGTCTAGGCTGTGTTTGGTGAAGAAGAACTGAAAAGTGATAATTAAACATACCTTACATAATCAGAAATTCATTGTAATTATTTATATTTCAGTTTTAAAAGTAAATTAGATAGCTGAATATCTATTTGAATTATGGTTCCTTTGCAGTTATTACAGAGTCTGGGTGCAGACATTCTCATCAAAATCTTTTGTCATCTTCATTTTTAGAATGTGTTTGAGGAATCACTCCAGAGACTGTTATATATATAGATAGATAATGAATCTAAATCATATTGACCCAATCTAGCTAGTAAATTCTAGGTAGAGTAATCTGCTAGATTATTAGAAAATTTGTTCTAAATGTGATCCGGTCTTCTTAGGTATACTCCAGGTCAAATATTTCTGCCAAAGATGCATGGGGAGGGGACGTGGATGGGGTGGAGGGTGAGGCTAAAGTTAAGAAGACTGCTAGCAAGAAATCTCAAAAACCCAAATCTACTAATTTGTTCCTGGGCAAAATACATCTATTTTTATCTTGGTTTTTAAAAACACTTAAGTACAATATTAACAAAAGCTGTGTTTTCAAAATGTTTTAAGGAAGGTATATGAATAAAACTATGCCTTATACATTTGAAAAAAAACTATGCCTTATACATTTGAAAAACAAATTTGTCAGCAAATTTCCACTGATTATATTGCATTTCTATGGTCCTACACATGGTGGAACACCATGCAACATACACAACAACTAAGGGATTATTTGGTGCATTACTCCATCAGTAAAAAAAAAAAAAAAAAGTGTGACATTTATAAAGGAACTTGCTATACCAAATATGTATCAGTTTCTTATATTTTCTAGGGTGAGGATAAGCAGAAAAACAAGAGGCCTTAGGCTAGTGTGCTAGGTTATCTGCTCTAATTATAATCTGTAGTTAGTTGGTTCTCATTTCAGAATAGGTACAATGTCTAATTTATTGGCAAGAGTGTAGGTGCTAATTTTGCTTGTAAATGAAAAGAACAAGTGTTTGCCAATTAAATCAAGCATCTGCTTCACAGTCAGTAATACTAATAGCTACCAACAGAACTCCAAGCGATTACTCTAAATTGTTTAATGAACTGCTTTTAATGTGTAATAAACTACAACCCTGATTCCTTAAAAATGCTGGGCTGGGGCTTAGTTGTTCAACTTTAATTGACCTCTCATTGGTCCCTTTGCCTTTATTATGGTAGGATGAAGTCAATCTTTAAAAACTTCATTGAACAGAGATTCATATTCTAGTATATTAACACGCTTACATACTCGGTATATCTGTGATTGGCATTCATATTTGTGATTTTTTTTCCATTCAGTTATTATCTGCTGTTCGATTTAGGATTTTTTCTAAGCAACATGCTTCAGTTATGAAGGATACTACTAGCCTACTCATTCTTTTCTATTCATTGTAACCAAATAATATCCTCAGCTGATGAAAATACATTGATAAAGACAGAAAACTGTAAATATAATCTAGATTTTATAGGTAAGTAGACATTTCACACCTTGGAAACTGCACAGAACTCTTTTTAATTTTATAGTTTGTAAAATATTGGAAAGTTTGATGTCAGCATATATTCTGTTATTAGGAAGCTTTCATTCTTTTGGTAGTATATCAAGGTCCATCTATGGAGTCTAAAATGACTAGGGCTGCCTGTCAAAATCTTGTATCATTATCAGAACTATTAACTACCCTAGATTGATGACTTTTACCCTTACTTTAATTACTTACATCAGTTTGAAAATCTAGTTTTAAATGGGAACTCAAAAGAACTCTAATATATAGATACAAAGTATGATAAGGTCTTTTATACCAAAACTGCCTTGGAAGTTTCTCCAGTGATATTTGATAGAGCCATCTTTTACATAGTATCCGTAACAAAAGTCAGTAACCTTCTTTGTGACAACCATGATGAACAATCCATTTAAAACAAATCTAGTTAATTGTCACCGGGCTTAAAATTATACCTGGTAAAGTTAAATATCTATATTTAATTTTTAGATTAAAATTTTAAGAAATAGATTCACCCTTTGACCAACACCACTATCTTTCATTTTCATCTATCACAAAAGTTTCCTACTGTTTCTTCCTGATCAACATCCTCAAACCTACTAAGACAACCAATGGTCTGGGTTTTTTTTTATTTTTATATTAGTTTTGAATATTTTAGAACTTCATGTAAGTGACATTTATAAGTTTATTACATGGAATTGTACAGCGTGTTTTCTTTTGTGTCTTCCTTTCATCATCAGCATAGCATCTGTTGAGGTGACCAAGCCTCCTGGTTTCCCTGGAATTGTGCTGGCTTTAGAACTGCAAATCCCATGTATTGGAAACTCAGTACAAACCAAGACCATTAGTCATCCTATTGTGTATTTGCCCATGTTTTGCATATCTTTGCAGTTTGTTCCTTTTGTTGCTCAGTAATATTTTATTTTAACCATTTTTTCTGTTGATTGGCATTCATCTTTATTTTTTTTCCTTTTGGCAACTGTGAATAAAGCTGCTATGGACATTCTTGAAAAAGTGTTTTTGTGAACATATATATTTTTATATATGTGAACATATATATTTTTATTTTTAAAATTTTTTATTTCCCTTGGAAAAATATCTAGAAGTGAAATTCCTGGATCAAAGGGTAGATAGTCTTCAACTATTTATTTTATTAAAAAACACCAATTTTTCTTTTCAGAATGCTTATACTGTTTTACAACCCATTAGCAATGTATGAACATCCCAGGTATGCCACAAAGTATTGTCAGACTTTAAATTGTTTTTTGTTTGTTTGTTTGTTTGTTTTGCTTTGTTTTGTTTTTTAGTGATTCTACTGGATGCATACTGGTATCTCAATGTGGTTTCAACTTATATTTCCCTGATGACCACTATGTAGAATATCTTTTGATGTCTTTAATGGCTACTCATAGATCCCCTACAGAAGTATCTAGTCAAATCTTTTCCTACTTTTTTAAAATAATTGAAATGTTTTCCTTTATTATTG
The DNA here is from genome assembly GCA_028646535.1 of Procyon lotor. Classification (NCBI taxonomy): domain Eukaryota; kingdom Metazoa; phylum Chordata; class Mammalia; order Carnivora; family Procyonidae; genus Procyon; species Procyon lotor. The sequence continues at coordinate 96,712,842 of CM053604.1, forward strand.
AGTTAGGGGAATATTTTATGTATTCTGAGTATAAATAATTTGCCAAATATATGTCTTACTATTTTTCCTAGACTTTGATTCACCTAGGGAGTTTTTTAATGATGTGTTTTGATGAACAAATATCATTTATATTTTGATAAAATATACTTTGTCATGCTTTAATTGCATGATTATTTCTTTCTGTGATCTAAGAAATATTTGCCTATCAGATCTATAGTCTCTATCCTCTTTCCAATAATAAACTTACTGCATAGGAGAAGATATTTTTGAGTGACTAATTGATAAAGGGTTAATATCCAAAATATATAAAGAACTTAAAAAACTCAACACCCAAGAAACAAATAATCCAATCAAAAATAGGCAGAAGACATGAACAAACATTTCTCCAAAGAAGACATCCAGATGGCCAATAGACACGTGAAAAGATATTCAACCTCACCAATCATCAGAGAAATGCAAATCAAAACTACCATAAGATATCACCTCACACCCATCAAAATGGCTAAAATCAAAAACACAAAAGACATCAGTGTTGGCAAGGATGTGGAGGAGAAGGAACCGTCTTGCACTGTTAGGGGGAATGCAAACTGTACAGCCACTGTGAAAACAGTATGCAAGTTCCTCAAAGAATTAAAAATCGAACTACCTTAAGATTCAGTAATCACATTACCAGTATTTACCCAAAAAATACAAAAACACCAATTCAGAAGAGTATTTGCATACCCACATTTATACAGCATTGTTTAAAATAGCCAGATTACAGAAACAGCCCAAGTGTCCATTGACAGATAAATGATTAAAGAGGTGGTACACACACACACACACACACAGGAATATTGTTCAGCCATAAATAGAATGAAATCTTGCAATCTGCAACAACATAGGTGGAACTAGAGAGTCTAATGCTAAGCAAAATTGGTCAGTCAGAAGAAGACAAATACCATATGACCTCACTCATATGTGATTTTTTTTTCATATGTGAATTTTAAAAGCAAAACAAACAAGCAAATGAAAAAGACAGACAGAAAGAAAGACAAACCAAGAAACAAACTCATAACTATAGAGAACAAACTGGTTAGCAGGGGAGAGTTGGGTGGGAGATGATGAGGATTAAGGAGTGAGTGCACTTGTCATGATGAGCACATCTTACAATGATGTATAGAATTGTTGAATTACTATATTGTATACTTGAAGTTAATGTGACACTATTAACTATACTGGAATTTATATTTTTTAAATATACAAAAACAACAGCAACAAAAATATCTTCACAATGTTATATGATCACCAACTTTATCAAGACCAAGACAATTTCAAGGACTGCAAAATAAAACCTCTTATCTATTAAAATTTTCTCCCCATTTTCCCTTCTCCCAGCCCCAGCAACCACCAATTTGTGTTCTGTCTTTATGGATTTATCTATTCTGGATATTTCATATAAATGTAACCATAGAATATATGACCTTTTATGTCTGGCTTATTTCACTTAGCATAATATTTTGGAGGCTTATCCATGTTGTAACATATTTCACTACTTCATTTCTTTTTTTTTTTTTTTTTTAAGATTTTGTTTATTTGACAGAGACAAACACAGTGAGAGAGGGAACACAAGCAGAGGGAATGGTAGCGGGAGAAGCAGGCTTCCTGCCAAGCAGAGAGCTGGATGTGGGGCTCGATCCCAGGCCCCTGGGATCTGACCTGGGCTGAAGGCAGACACTTAACGACTGAGCCACCCAAGCGCCCTCACTACTTCATTTCTTTATTTGTTATGGCTGAGTGTTTTATTGCATATAGATATCACAATTTGTTTATCCATTCATCACTGATGGGCATTTGGACTATTTCCACCTTTTGGATATTGTGAATGGTGCTGCAATGATTATGTGTATACACATATATTTTGGGGTCCATATTTTCAATTACTTTGAGTATATTCCTTTGGTCTTATTAATACACATTTTATTAGATTATTGTTTGTCTGATATCAACATAGCCACTACAGTGGTCCTTAAGAATTTTCCAGATGAGTCTTTATATATTCATTTTCTAATCATCTTAACGATTTCTAAGTGTGTAGTTCAGTAGTGTTAAGTATATTCATTGTTGTGAAACAGACCTCCAGAACTTTTTCATGTTAAAAATTGAAAAATTATAAGTATTAAACAACTTCTTTTTTTCTCCCTCCCTCTGCCCTTGGTAACCACAATGCTATTTTCTGTTTCTATAAATTTGCCTACATTAGATATCTCATAAATGTAGAATCTTATAGTACTTTTACATTCATGACAGTCTTATTTCACTTAAGCATATTGTCCTCAAGGTTTATCCATGTTGTAACATGTGACAAAGAAAAATAATCCGTTGCTTGTATATACTATATTTTGTTTATCCTTTCATCCATTGATGGACAGTTTGATTATTGCTATCTCTCAGCTATTATGAATAGTGCTGCTATGCACATGGGGGTGCAAATATTTCTTCAAGACTCTGCTTTCAATTCTTTTGGATATATACTCAGAGGCAGAATTGATGGCCAAGTGGTAATTCTGCTTTTAATTTTTTAAGGAAACTCCACAGTGTTTTTCACAGTGGTTGCACCACTTTACAATCTCACCTAGGTGTGTGCACTTTCCAATTTCTCCACATCTTTGCCAACATTTGTTATTATGTTTTTGTGTTTTGTTTTTGTTTTAAGGGGGGATAGCAGCCATCCTAATGTGTGTCAGGTAATATCTCATTGTGGTTTCAATTTGCGTTTCTCTAATTATTAGCAATGATGGACATAATTACAAAAGCTTATTGATCATTTGTATATCACCTTTAGAGAAATCTTTGCCTGTTTTCTTTAATAGGTTTACTTGATTTCTGTTGTTGAGTTTTAAGAGTTCTTTGTATATTCTGGAAATTACTCCCTTATCAGATATGATTTACAAATATTTTCTAGTTTTCCCTAGGCTGCAATTTCTATCGGTTGATAATGTCCTTTGATGACCAAAAATTTCTAAGTTTGATGTGATTTCATTGTCCATGTCTGATTTTATTGCTTATGCTTTTTTTTAATTTTTAAAGATTTTATTTGTTTATTTGACAGAGAGGAGAGAGATCAAGAGTAGGCAGAGAGGCAGGCAGAAAGAGAGGGGGAAGCAGGTTCCCCGCTGAGCAGAGAGCCCCCAATGAGGGGCTTGATCCCAGGATCCTGAGATCATGACCTGAGCTGAAGGCAGAGGCTTTAACCCACTGAGCCATCCAGGCTCCCCAATCTATGCTTTTAATATTATATTCAAGAAATCATTGCCAAGTCCAATGTCATAAAGCTTTCTTCCACGTTTCCTTCTAGGAATTTTCTAGTTTGAGATCATAAATTTAAGACTCTAATCCATTTTGAATTCATTTTTGTGCATGATGTAATATAAGGGCATGGTGTCATTCTTTTACGTGTTTTCCCAGCACCATTGGCTGAATGCAGACTGTACTTTCCTCCACTGAGTGTTCTTAGCAACCTGGTTGAAGATCATTTGGCCTTATACATGAGAGTTTATTTATGGACTCCATATTCCACTTCATAGATTTAATTGTCTTTATCCTAATACCATATCGTTTTGATTACTACAGCTTTGTAGTATGTTTTAAAATCTTAAATGAGTCTTCAAATTTGATCTTCTTTTCCGAAATAGTTTGGTTATTATGGGTCCCTTGAAATTTCACATGAATTTTGAAATGAAATTTTATATTTCTACAAAAAAATTACATTGGGCTCTTGATAAGGATTCTGTTAAATCTGCGGATTGCTTTGAGTAGTATGGACATCTTCATTTTAAATCTTTCAGTCAAAGGAAACAGAAGGTTCTACATTTATTTATATTTTCTTAGATTTCCTTCAGTAATGTTTTATAGTTTTTAGGATTCAAGTATTTCACCTTTTTGTTTACATTTATTCCTAAATATTTCATTCTTTATGATGCTATTATAAATGGAATTATTTTCTTAATTTCCTTTTTGGACTATTTTAATGGATTGAAATGCACTCAATTTTTTTGTATGTTGATATTGTATCCTGTAACTTTACTTATTTGGTTTATTAGTTCAAACAGGTGTTGTGTGTGTGTATATAGAATCACATTGCAAACAGGTAGTTTTACTTCTTCCTTTCCTATTTGGCTATTTGGTAGCCTTTTATTTCTTTTTCTTTTCTAATTGCTCTAGCTAAGAGTTTTAATACAATATTGAATAGAAATTATGAGAGCAGACATTCTTGCTTTGCTCCTAATCTTAGAGAAAAAGTTAGGAGAAAGCAGGAGAACTAGAGAGAGAGAGAAATAATGCATTGCTTATGTTTAACTAGAGCTAAATACATTTAAATTTATTATGATTATTGATATATTGGATTTTATTTCTACTATTGTGTTCTCTGCTTTTATTTTCCCATTCTCTCTAGATTTCATTTTTTTCTCTTTTCTTAATTATTTTTAGATTTATTGAAGGTTTTTGTTTATATTTGTAGGTTTCTCTTCTCTGTTTTTGAAAACCTGATTTTTGTTTGTCTTCTTCCAGTCATTACTTGCAATTTTAGCATGTGTATTTAATTTTATAATCAGTATCTTTAATATCTTTTCCCTGAGAAAGTATAAGATACAGAATTGAGGCAAATTTATATTGAAAGACTTACAAAAAAAATAGAGATTGCAATCCTGATAGCAGATAAAATCCAGAACCAATGTAATGAATAAGACAAAGAAAGACACCGTATAATACTAAAAATTATATTTCAAAATGAAGATGTAATATTTGTGAATAACTATAAACCAAATAACACAGAAGGTCCTCGTATAAAATAAAATCTACTGAAAATTAAAAGAGAAATAGGAGACTAGACTTAATTTACCTGTTAAAAGAAAAATATTTCAAATTAGAACATAATGCAAAACAATTCTAAGCTGTATACAAAAGAGTTATTTAGAAAATAATTAAAATGACTGAAATCTAAAATGTAGTCAACACTTAGGAAAATGGACAGAAATGTAGTTCTTTAGAAGTTCTGGAGATATAGTCTTATACTTTCATAGTAATGCAAAATGATATATCTATGGAATACAATTGTTTTAATCAACATATAATGTATTATTTGCCCCAGGGTACATGTCTGTGAATCATCAGGCTTACATATATCACAGCATGTACCATACCACATACCCCCTCAATGTCCATAACCCAGCGACCCTATCCCTACCCTCCCTACCCCCGTACCCCCCAGCAACCCTCAGTTTGTTTCATGAATTTAGGAGTCTCTTATGGTTTGTCTCCTTCCTATCCCATCTTGTTTCATTACTCCCCACCCACCATGACCCCCCACCCTGCCTCTAAAATTCTTCATATCAGAGAGATCATGTAATTGTCTTTCTCTGATTGACTTATTTCGCTTGGAATAGAATTTGACAATATTCTACGGAAGTATAAACTTAACTTTTCAACCTAACAATCCCACTTCTAAGATAATATCATGCATATATACCCACAAATGAAAACACATATGTATAAATTTATTAATTGTACCATTGAGATTGCCTACATGTCAAACATAAGGGATATTTGAATAAACCATGATATATAAACATATGAGTGTTACAAAACTATAAAAAAGAATGAGGAAGATATCTGTGAATGGAAACAAAATGATTTCCAAGAGATATTTTTATGTGAAAAGGCAATTACAGGGGCGCCTGTGTGGATCAGTCATTAAGCATCCGCCTTCAACTCAGGTCATGATACCAGGGTCCTGAGATTGAGCCCCGCATTGGTCTCCCTGCTCAGCGGGGATCCTACTTCTCCCTCTCCTGCTCCCCCTACATATGTTCCCCCTCTGACTGTCTCTGTCAAATAAATAAATAAAATCTTAAAAAAAAAAGCAATTGCAAAACAGAATAGACAATATACTACATTTTGGTTAAGAAAAGAGAAATGTAAATAATAACCATATTTTGTTTGTCTCTATGAAAGGACACACAAAAAGGAGAAAGTAACCAACAGTGATGTCAGTCACCTACAAGGGGTGAGGTTGGGAAAAGAGGGTAAGAGTGAATGACACTTCTTTAAGTAATTTTTTTAAATAATATTGACTTTGGAAGCATGTGAATTATACTGATATTTTTAAAATTACTGTAATAATAGGAAGGAAAAATACTACAAATGGAAATAAACAGATGCAAATGAACCTAAGTGCATTTCAAATGAATATGACACCCAAATGGAAATAACCTATGTGTACAGTATTTATCATTTGTTTAGAAAATGAGTAAATATTTTGATGTATTGGGAACCAGGAACCTCTCTTTAAAATAAATAATTTCAAATATTGAAAAGGTTGAAGGAAGAAGATGTTGAAAGGTTGAAACTAGAGGTGCTGACATGGAGTGATGATTTTTAAAATATGTATGTGTGTGAGTATGCAAATACATAAGTTAAGTTCCTTGGAGACATAGCTAATTCTAGCACTGGTTCAGGGAAATAAAGATGAAACTAGAACGTGTTGCCTTGCCAGGAAGTAAGGAAGCACTAAAAAAAAGAATGCACGTCACACAAAGTACTACCCTGAATAGGTTCCCAGTGACCAAATCTGGGACAATTTGATCAACAAAATAGTCAAGAAGAGTGATGAATTATAAACTTGGAAGTAAGATGTATATTTATGAAACCAAATGGATAACAAATGGCTGGGTGGGTAGATAGATAGACAGACAGAGAAGTGGGTTTATTCAATAAAAAGGCCAAGTGTGGACGTTGATTTTAGAAGGAATGAGGGAGATAGAAATAATCATGTTGTAATCATCATATGAAAGATTGAACCAGCTAATAATCTCCACTAAATTATTAATCTAGGGGTCGTGGGTGGTGGTGGAAATCTCAACGTGTTTCACCATATTTTAAATATTGAAGATTAAAGATTAAAGTGAGTATTTTAGTGTTTGAGCATAGACTATTAATTACAATGGCAAAAAGTTGTAAGCATATGGTGAAAAAGTTTCCTAAATTTAGTGCAATGTATGAGTAATATCTTAATAATTCTACTGAGTCAAAATATGATACCAAGCCATTCTATTTATTAAATAATTAGATCCAAAAAACTTAATAATTATTATATTCAAAAGACTTAATAATCACTTGAAAAAAGTCATGCATGTTGAAAGAAACAACCCTTCTCTTTCATTCTTAAATAAACTAATACACCTTGTGGCAACAAATTCTCAAGTTTGCAATCAGATTGGGCACTGTAACTCTTTAGACTACTTTTCTGTGTGGTCTTGTTTTCATTACAGAGAACACTACCTAGATTTGTAATGTTACAAGATTTTTGAAAGCACCTAGCATTATCTAATGTAACTGTGAGCTTACCTCAAGCTAGTGTTGCTGCAGTTTCAGGAAGATGTCAAGTTTTATTGTGTTTTCAAAAAACTAAAATTATCCTTGGCCACCTCATGTGTTCATTGTGGAACTTTAGGGTGCATTGGCACATAGTTTGAGAATCATGTTTATAATTAACATATCAGATAACACCTTGACAGTGTGATAAAAATTAACATTATTGGGGTGCCTGGGTGGCTCAGTGGGTTAAAGCCTCTGCCTTCAGCTCAGGTCATGATCTCAGGGTCCTGGGATCGAGCTCCTCATCAGGCTCTCTGCTCAGCGGGGAGCCTGCTTCTCCTTCTGTCTCTGCCTGCCTCTCTACCTACTTGTGATCTCTCTCTCTCTCTGTCAAATAAATAAATAAAATCTTCTAAAAAATTAACATTATTAATAAGGGGCATTATTAGACAGTGTGTGCAACCAAATATGATACCCTGGGAAGGGCATAATTTTACTTGTAGAATATTCAGCCTAGGGAATATAAGACCTCAATCTAATCATGAGGAAGCATCAGAGAAACTCAAAAATAGTTGTTTTGAAATGAAAAGTTAAATTGGCAAACAGAGGGTTGGTAATTTTCAGTAATATCAATTAATAAAGTACAAGTAAAAACTGACAAATTTTTCCAAACTTGTGGAGACTGGTAGTCTAATACACAACCCCAGACTAACTCTTTTACTGAAGAAAAAATTTGCTACACAAAACATTATTGAATCAGTTGGCAAACTGGAATATGGAGAACAATTTAGATAAAAGTATTATATCAGTATTGGGGCGCCTGGGTAGCTCAGTGGGTTAAAGCCTCTGCCTTCGGCTCAGGTCATGATCTCAGGGTCCTGGGATGGAGCCCCTTATCAGGCTCTCTGCTCAGCCTGCTTCCCCCCTCTCTCTCTGCCTGCCTCTGCCTACTTGTGATCTTTCTCTCTCACTGTCTATCAAAGAAATAAATAAAATCTTTAAAAAAAGTATTATACCAATATTAAATTTACTGTTGTTCATAATGCACTGTGTTTTTACAAAGAATATCATTATTCTTAGAAAATATGACCTGAAGTCATAGGGATAAAGGGCAATGATATATACAACTTATGTTCAGATTGTTCAGAGAGAAAAACAAAGATAAAGAAGAGAGAGCGAGCAAAGGATGAATCAAATGAGGTATAATGTTAATAATAGTTCAACACGGATAAAGAGGTTTATGAACATTCATCTTATTACTTAAAGTTTTATATTTGAAATTATTTAAAAATAAAAGTAAAAATAGAAAAGAAAATTTGTTGTTATTTATATACTTTATAAGCATTTTGTAACAAGAGGTGTTTTTGTTTTGTTTTGTTTTAGGATTTTTTTTGGAAGTAAAATGTTTTCATGATTTACCCTGTATTTATCAACATATGATAGGAAATTTTCCAGAGAATAGGGTATGGTAGAACTAAAGTAAAAGTCTAGGAAATTCTTCTTACTTTGGCTTCGATTACAGAGTGGGCTTTTTTTTTTTTTAATGAGACCTTTTTCTATTACTAATTCCATAATCTTCCTTTCAAGTTTGTCATAGTCAAACCAGATTAATTATGCATTTATATTACTCATCCAATTTTGAGCTAATTAGATTGTAAATAGCTTGATCTCTTTCATATTTTAATCTCTATTTTAAAAACCTGTGCATATTTAATTAATGTAGAAACCTTTACTGATAAATTAAAATTACAACCTTATACAGATTTTTCAGATATATAAGATACTGTTTTATGTCTTTTGAAATTAACAGGAGTTGAAGGATGGTGTTAAAACAGATGCACTTATTGCACTTATTTCACCTTTTAACACAATGTTAATGCTTTCATGATGAACATTATTTATGCAAATGCTGAATGTTTTGAGCTGATGTGTTTGAAAATAAAGTGATGGGCAGCCTCCAGTAATGAGAAATAATCATGAATATGCACAGCTGAATTCATTCGTGTTTTAACTTGCTTTGGTCTTCAAGTATCCTAGCATAGGATCTGATGTGTTCATAAAATAATCAACTTTTGAAATAATGGAGGAGGAAGTATGCGTGGAAGTAGTGGTTAAGGATTGTCTTTACCTTGTTGATCAATTACCCTTAGCTCTATGTTAGCTTATGTCAGAAAAACAAACAAAAAAAGCCTAATCACCAGAGATGATATTTTGTCGAAGTCAAAGGATTAGGTGGGAGATGTAAGCCTGTCGTCCTTGCAGGATTTTAAGCCATAGAATGGAATGAAACATAAAACAGATGGTAAGATGTATTTAAAGTTTATGCATCCTACAAAATAATAAAAGTAAATATTGCATTGATAATCACACAGTGCCCTCTTTTCTTTACTCAAAATTCCATACCCTTCCCATATCTTATCCTCGCAATCTATTGTCTACTGCAACTTCATCTTAATAAGGTGTAACCTTAATGTCCCTCACCTAAACTTTAGAATACTGTCCATTCTTCCTTTTGGTACTGCACTTCCTGAACAATATCAATGTGTTCTTAGAGTGTTTAATGCTTTGACTGAAACATGCCCCTTTCCTTGAGAATTACTTTACCTGTAACCCTACCCAATGGTGACTATTCTTTCACTGGTCAACCTTAAAAATAAACTGGCCAGATATTTTACCAGCAAAATGAGTTTATTTGGGAATAGCAGAGGAATTACAATTTGAGACAAGCAAACTATGGCAAACCATACGCAAGTCTTAAGAGACAAAAAGAAAATCAGCTTCTGTTAGATTTTAGGAGGAAATAGTGTAGGCTTGTTTTGAACAAAAGTTCATTGGAGAAAAACAAAGAGTTCAAGGATGTGGTGGTTTTTTATTGGCTGCCAGCTGTAGTTAGTGCTTTGTTACTAAGGCCAAGAGGGACTTGCCTTCTTTTTCTTAAAAACAGTAGATAAAATTCTTATGTAAAATTTCTTATCTTCCCTCTTTCTCAGGTTCCTTAGGCTGCAACCAGTGGTATCTGCATGGAGCTCCCCCTGTAAGGCTTCCCAACTGCATATTAAAGGTTTCCTTTCACACACCTTAACTTTATTTATGGTGCTTGATGGTCCTTTTACTCCTTGTTTTAATGTTGGACCTGTACTCATCAGTCTTGGAGAAACTGCACTTTGAGGCATATGTCTTATGCTATATCACTCAACATTTCTCATCTTGCTATTATTATCTATAACATGCCAGGATCCAACTTCAGTATTTCTCTCACCCCATTTATTTATTGCTGACATTACGTATGATCCCAGTTTCCATACAGATGACCATTCCAACATTCAACCTCTCTATTCTTTAATCACCCCACCTCCAATGTTTTCCCTGTTTCCACAGTCACACACCTACATCATGAACTAGACTTCATTCCACTCAATTGAGTGCTGCTGCTACTCATCTTTGTTTCTAATCATAACGCTCTATATACCAACCTTCCTGGCCAACCTGTGAATTACTTCCACTTGACAATTTTTGACCTCATGTGAACCTCCTCTCCTCCATATTTCCATATTTTTATTCATTATTCTCGTCTTCCCCCTCCCCACCAAACACAGTCTTTGGTTCATTATCCTAATAATTCTCATGCCAATATCCTAAACCTTATTCACATTTTTATTCTCATTGTACCCAAGAGGTAAATTCTAAAGCTTAATCATCTGCTTTCTTCATTTCTAAACAAGGTCATATGTCCTACTGGAGAAAAAGCACTTAGTATATGGGAGCATTAGCACCATACCTACTGTTCGGTAATTTTAACAATGATCATCTCCACCCTTCTTACCAAAATTCCCACATCATCTATTTTGTCAGCTCCTTACTTTGTAATAAAAATTTTCCAATTGGCAATGAAACATGCTCAAGTCAGATCATCTTTAAAATAACTTACTGGAGTATGTATAACCTTCATAAACTATAAGTCATTCCCTTCTTCATGGTGAAATTTCTTTAGAGTGGTTGACACAAGCTTTCTCTACTCACTTCTTTTTTCACTTTTCAACCCATTTAAAACTGTCTTATGCTCTTATCATTCCATCAAAACAACACTTACCTCTGCCCAGGAATTTCTGGAGGTTAATTAGAAACATGTTTTTAGCTTTCTTAATTGTCCCGAATTACTTCCTTTTTAAAGCATTTTCCTTGGATTTTGCCACCCAAGCTCAATTTATTATTATCTCTATTTCTGTTGTATCTGGCTCCAGCTTCTTGATGTCTTCTTCTAGATCATACCCTCTATCCCTCTCAACACTAGAGCTCCTCAAGATTCAGTACTTTATCTTTCTTCTTCTCAATCTCACCTCAACCACATTAATAGCTTCTATTGTCATCTATAGATCATCTATATGCCAATGATTTGCAAATTTTTATTTTAGCTTCTTCACAGAGCTCCAGACTCGTATCTCCAACTGACCACTTAATACCTACAGGAGATAAAACTTTTCTTGGCACAAAATAGAATATTAAAAGTATGCTAAATACAGGACAAAGTTATCTTAAACTGAACATGTTCCAAATAAATTCAGAATCTCTTCTTTGTATTCTCCCTGCCACAGAAAATTAACTACGTCTCTTCCAGTGTTTGCTAACTTTGTGATTGATACCACTGTTCATCTTTATAAATGTAACATACTGGGAAGTCATACTTACTTGCCCTCACATATTGTAACCTATTTAAATCACTAAGTCATATCTGTTTATCTCCAAAATGTCACCCAAATCAACTTTATTTCCTTTCTACTGTCGAAATACTAGGTTCAAGTAGCCATCCCAACCTTCCCTTATCCTTACTATGGATTGTGCTTCTTACTTGCACCCCCTGTATATCACAGAGGTTTTAAAATAATGTTTTATAAATTCTTCCAAAATTTTACATTGCTTTTATGTACTGTTTCTTTGCTTAGAAGACTTTTCCCCTGTTATTGGTTTCCCTACCTTCTCATTTTCCTAGTTAACTAATTTTCCTTCTTTAAATAATCTGCTCCATATTATTTAATTAAGAGCTCCTCCTTAATAAACAAGACTATTAGGGATTCCTAGGTTTTGTGAGCTTATAGCTTTATGAATTTTCAGTCAGAAAACTTGCATTTTATTTTTATGAACTATACCATGTCATATTTATGAGAAAATGGTCTGTATTTATTATTTTCTGACTGCTTTACTCAGTGATTAGCACAGTTCCTAGCACATAGTAGGAATTACTGTGTAATAACTATTGTTTGTAGCATCAATGAATGAATAAGGAGATATAAATGCTTTGTTATTGGGAAACATAAGAACCTTATTATAGGTAACATATTATTCAATAAAATAAAATACACAATTCATCTCAGAATACCAGCAAAATATACTATGAGATTCTTATATAAGGGACACATAGGGTGTACTTTATATAAGGGGCACAGGGGAGACAATAGGCAAAGTTTTCCATTTCATTTTACAAAACAGTTGGATATTTTATTTAATGGAAGCTTGTAGATACTGAAAATGTAAGATTAATTCAACTGAACAAAAGTATTTCTATAGAGAATTAAAATGATTTTGTTGTTGTTCTCACAAAACTTAATATAGTAACAAAAATTAGAGCACCAGTTCCAAATGCTAAAATGTCAGTCATCTGAAGTAGAACAAATTAAATCTCCCAGGATTAGGAAAGAGATTTGTTTCAGGATCTGGGATATGACTGAACCTGTAAGGGATGTTAGTTAACTTGTTCTAGGTATATGGATTAGAAAATATGAAGAATATGTAGCCAGGTAATTAATTATAGATTCTTTCTATGTCTTAAGTAAGGTTTATAAAATCTAAATTGTAAATAATTCATACTTAAATCCTTTGATGCTTGTCTGAAATGCAAATGTTTTGGTTGTTTATTTAAAATAATCAATACGGTTTAGATTCCAGGTATTCAGGTGATAGAGTAAATAATTCAGCTCTAAAATTTAGAAACTTTTATCTATTTCTTCCTACTTTGAAAGATAGCCTCAAGAGGCTAGGCCAGAGAGGTGCATATGACCTGACATTAATTATGATATTCATCAAGGACTCAAAAAAGTGTGTCTGACACATAATAGCTGAGTTATAATGGTAAAATTATTATTATTCTAGATATGCTCCCAACCAACAATATATTATCCCTATAGAAAATGTACACTCACTTATTCATTTTATCCCCATTAAAAGTCTGGGACTTAGGTTTAAAAATATGCATCTGTTCACATTTGTATACCATGAACAGATTTATTTTGAAATTAATTTGAAAAAGTTCATGGAATAATTATATAGTATTCTACAGCTTATTTTTGCTAATTATATGTGTCATAAAAGGTTAATCCCAATTACCCAAGACATAAATAATTAAGCCTATGAATGGATAGTGCATCAAAAAGTTTGACAGTTATTTACATATAAGAAGTTGAGCTTCCAAACAATATTTCCATTAGTTCAGGGTCTGGATTATCTTAATGAATACAATTCAAGAAAATGTTTTAAACTTTTACTATATTCACTATGTAATAAGAATAGTTGAGGAATGGAAAAAATTAATCAAATTGGATCTTTATTCTCAAGAAAATTTTAGTTTATTTGGAAGAGATAGACACACAACAACAATAATAATCATAAGAGATAGCATGAATATTGGTACTTTGAGGAAATACCTACCCTGTGCAGAATATTTGGCATGTAGATTTTTATGTATAAACAATGTGTCAATTAAGGAGTACATTGTAGGATTTTGTTGATTACCTTTTGCTCTAGGGACCATTAAATGATTTGCTGATTTTTAATTATTGAGGAAACTAATCCAATCCCCACACTGATCAACTGAGATTTTATATTAATTAAGGTAATTTTCAACAGATGGATAGGATTTCTTATCTCTGAATCTCCTCTTCGTCTATTATTGTTCCCAGTGCAGGCATCCTTTTGTTATGAGCTAAGAATACTTTCCATATTTGATCATTTATTTGGGAAACATATGATTCCAGTGAATCACCTTGCTTTCTTACCACAGGGATGAGACACCAAGTACTCCCAATCAGTCTATCTCCACAAATCCTGGTTATATGTTTCTCAGTCAGCTAGTTGTTACCATTCTAAAAATATAAAAAGAGATAGCTCACTTTTAAAAAATAATAATAAAAATAAATAAGTAAACAAATAAATAACTAGGAAAGAGTCCTAATTTCTTGATTCCATGAGCCTTTCCCTGGACTTTGCCCAGTATATTTCTGGCCTCTCAAGGTCAAAGAGCTTCTGCATAGGCAATTTCATTTGACTTACCAAAAATAGAAGGGGAAAACGAAGAGAGAAGGGAGAAGAATATATAAGAAAGAAATTTCATGCCCATCTGGTCCTCAAAAAACACCTCACCCTGTCACTTTGGAATTACTGTTGCCTGTAGATCTATATCGTCATTAATCTGGCTCTGACTTTTACTAGTATTGAGTGTGGGCAAGACACTCCAACACACCCAACCATTAGGGTATCATGTTACTTAGTAGAACAAAATACTTTCAGTTTGCCTGCCTGGGAATATTCGAAGGCCAAATAAAATGATAATATCTGAGGGCTTTAAGGATTATATGTGATTGGTTTCTAAGTGCTAGTCTCCTTGATATTCCCTACTCCCAAGCCCTCTACCATGCCTAGCAATCAAACCCTGACACTTCACAGAAATGAAGGATTATCAAAAACTTTCAGTATTTTAGATAAAAATCACACATGAAGCTTGTGATATTGTGATTTCTAATAAATATATATTTAGTCTTTTGTTCCCCTTCCTGGTACAGAGCTCCCTAAAACCACTGGAATTTCCTAAGGGATGGGAGGAGGAAAGGTATCTTTTGTTATGTTAGTGGATTGACTTGAAAAATCTGTAGGCAACCAAGGTTGGGGGCTGATTGCCAGGGGACCCAAGTTTATTATTAGAGGTTTAGAACTTCTAGTCCTGCCCCCTGAAGGAAGAGGCGCTAGAGGTTGAATTGATCACAGTTGCCAGTGACATTGTCAATCGTGACTATGTAATAAAACTTTCAATAAAAACCCAAAGGGTGGAGATTCGGAGAGTTTCCAGGCTGGTGAACATGTAGAGATTTAGAGAGAGTGACATTTTTGGAGAGGACATGAAAGTTCTCTGACCCTTCCCCCAAACATTGCCCTTTGGAATCTTTTCCATCTGGCTATTTCTGAGTTACATTCTTTTATAATAAACCTGTAATCTAGTAAGAATGTTCTCTGAGAATCAGTTTAGCAACTAATTGTAAAGAGAAGTTCGTGAAAACCTCTACAGCCAGTCAAATGGGAGTACAAGTGAACACATAGACTATTAGAGAGTCTGAGGGGCAAGGGGCAGTCTTGTTGGACTGAGCCCTTAACCTCTGGGATGTAATCTCCAGGTAGATAATGTCAGAATTGAACCAAATTATAGGACACTCGTCTGGTACCTGAGAATTGCTTGGTGGTATAAGGGGAAAAAATCCACACACTGGAATTGGTGTCAGACTTGTAAAGCTGGTGAACTATTGTATTGACATCTCTAGCCCCATTACTCTCCCCTGCTACATGAGGCACTTACTGATAGGTTTCATGGCTTGCTTTCCTCCTGATTATTTTAAATATGTAGCCCTCTCATTCCCATAAACATACACATATGCACATACAGATAGCATAACAGAATAAATAACTTAATTGTTGAACCTAAATTCATCAGAGGAATTAACCTATAATTTTCCTTTCTTGTAATGTCCATGCCATGTTTTGAAATTCAGATTAAAATTGCCTCAAAGAAAATATCTTTCTTTTCTATTCTGGAGAAGAGTTGATTGAAATTTAATGTAATTTCTTCTTTTAATCTTTGGTGAAAAAAATCACCGTGGGTGTCATCTGGGCCTGGGAATTTCTCTGAGAAAAATCTCGAATTTCTTCAAAAGATACAGAATTTTAATGTTTTATTTTTCTAGCATGCGCACAGGCATGGTTTCTTTTTCTAAAAAAAAATTATTGCAAATTATAATCATTTGCAATTATTCAAATTGTCAAATGTATTGGCACACGTTTCTTTTAGTTAGTATTTGTAGGATGTCTGTTTTTATCTAAATATAAACTTATCTTTTTTTTAAAGATTTTATTTATTTATTTGACAGAGAGAGATTACAAGTAGGTAGAGAGGCAGGCAGAGAGAGAGGGGGAAGCAGGCTCTTTGCTGAGCAGAGAGCCCAATGTGGGACTTTATCTTAGGACCCTGAGTTCATGACCTGAGCTGAAGGCAGAGGCTTAACCCACTGAGCCACCTAGGCGTCCCCAAATATAAACTTATTTTAGTCCTTATATTTGAGCTATTTCTCTTAAGAAATGTAACTTTATTTTCATGTATTCTGACAACCAGTTTTACTGTAAATATTCAACCTGACCATCTGCTTTAATTTCTACTTTTACTTTTTTCATGACTTCTAATCAATTTTTAACTACTACATTTTTTCTTTCTAGTAACTTGTTAGTTACTTTTTCCTTTATCGCTTACTATTTCTGTAGTAGATGCACTGGAGCGTCCTTGATTTACTACAATCCAAAGCAAAGTGTTACTTTTATAAGCCCCTTGATATTGCTAAAATATTAGAATATATAAAATCTATTTCCCTCTTCTATATTTTATTTCATTTATTTTAGTTTTACACATAGTTTAAACTTTATAAGCATTACATTATTTTTATAGCCAAACTTTTTTATATTTATTCACATGTTTATCATTTATAATATTCTTCATCCTGTATTTCCACGTTACAAACCTTATCTCTTTTACTTCTGCCTGGCAAACCCTTATAGGTTTTTCTGCTGGCTGCTAATAAATTCCTCTGGTTTTATTTATCTGAAAAGTCTGTATTTCAACTTGATTCTGGAAGGTTATTTTTGTTGTGTGTAAAATCCAACATTAGCAGTTTTTCTTTTCTTTCTTCCAGCATATTGCCAATGCCATTCCATTATGTCCTGACTTTCCTCATCTTTTAAAAAGTTAGCTGTCATTTGCATTTTTTCTTCCCCTTGAAGGCCTTGTTCCCCTGCCCCCCATATAAACACCAGACTATTTTGAAGATTTTTCTTCTTTGACCTCGGTTGTCTGCAGCTTTAATAATGTGTCCAGATTTGGTTTTCCTTGTGTTTATTCTATTGGACTTTACTGAGCTTCTTAAATGTATAGGTTGATACTTTCCATTACTTGCAGATAATTCTCACATTTTATATCTTCATATATTGTTGTGTCCTCCCCTTCCCATTTTAGGTTTCTTTCTACACATAGGTTAGTCCACTCAAAACTTTATATTTAAGTCTGCTTTCTTTTTTTTAATTTTATACTCTCCGCTACTTCTTAGATCTTTCCAACTGAAAATTTTGTGTTAGTCTATGTCTGATTTTCTTATAAACTTTCCTTTTATTTGTTTCACATATTGTAATTTTGAATTTTAGAATTGTATGTGTATTTTACATTTTAATAATATTGAAATTTTCATCCCTCCCTCTCTTTTATTAATTTTTCTTCTATTTCCCTTAGCATATTAGTTCTTTAATTTACCTTTTTAAAAGATTTGTTTATTTATTTTAGAGAGAGAGCAAGCGATAGAGAGAGAGTATGTGAGTGGGGAGAAAGGTAGGAGAGAGAGAATCTCAAGCAGACTCCCTGCTGAATGCAGAGCCTGATTCAGGGCTTTATCCCACCACCCTGAGATTATGATCTGAGCAGAAATCATGAGTCCAGTGCTTAACCAACTGAGCCCTCCAAGTGCCCCAGCACTTTAGTTCTTTTAATATCTTTGTTGGCCTATTCTCTTAACTTGATCATCTTTGGATTTGTTATTGATGTGGGATACAAAGGCAAAAATAAATGTAGCTTAAATTAAAATTTCCTTACAGCTTGCAGCCCGCTGATAGATATCTGACACATGCAGAGCATGAATTTCCTCAAGTAACTCATGGCTGCCTTTGTGCCTTACTGTTTTAAAGTAACCTTATCTCGGTGGCAGCTGGTTCATGAAGGTTCTGAAAGTCTTGCTTTCAGATTCTTTGGAGACTTGTGCTATCACCAAACCCCACTAACTAAAAGTATACAATCAATCTCTCCTCACAATTCCAGCATAGCTCTTCCTGCCCACAGGTCGTGTCCCTTAAATAGGGAAGGAGTTAAGGTATAGGCAGGAGAGGTAGGTGTCCTCAGACTGCCCTGACTGGGCTCTGAAACTATTCCTGACAAGTGGAGAAACCGAGACAGAGAGGAATGAGACATAAGGGAGCAAATCAAGACAGCACAAGAATCTCAAGGCCACAAGCTTCCCAGTCAGTTCTCAATAAAAGACTGCCACTGAAAGCCCTCAGTGGCAACCTATTTGTCACCCCTCTCACTCTAGAGAGCTTTATCTTTCCTTTCTGCCTTCTCCTTCACTTGATAAACTCTCACTTCACTCCACCCTTTTGTGTCCATGAGATTCATTCTTTGACTCCATGAGACAAGAACCCTGTAATCCTGCAACATTATATTTTTTTTCCTCTTGATTAGTATTCATATTTCACTGTTTCTATCTCTTTTTAAAGATTTTACTTATTCTATTTATTTAAGAAAGAGAGAGAAGAGAGTGTGAGTGAGAACATGAACAGCAGGGAAGGCAGAGGGATAAGCTGACCCTGAGTTGAGTGCAGAGCCCCATGCAGGGCTTGATCTCATGACCCTGAGATCATAACTTGAGCCAAAATCGAGAGTTGGATGCTTAACTGACTGAGCCACCCAGGCACCTTATCCCTATCTTTCTTCTATTTTCAGTATATATGAGTTTATGTGTGTGTATTTTTAAATTGTACACTACTTCTAAATGAAAAACTCATTTTTCCATATCCTGTGTGGGGAAAAACCCGGTTCTTCCCTATTGTGTGTTCTTTCCTGTGTGTCTCCTTTATTAATCACACAGAATACTTCATTTCGGATATTTTTGGTCATCAAATGTATGGAGGTTTTCTTCACTTCAACCAGCAATTCTTAGATACCAGTTGAGTATCCAAGAATTCAACTCAATTCTAACATCATCTACACAGGATTAGCATAAAATTTTGTAGGTTAAGGCCTCAGTCCTATAAGATTTCCCCACCCCCTTCACAAGCAAGTCACAAGTCCAAGTTGTCACCTGTGCTCCTGACACCACCTGTAGGAAGTTCCAATGATCCTTTCTTTGGATTTGATTAGTTTCCTAGAGAAGCTGACAGAACTCAGGGAAACATTTATTTTTGTTTACCAGTCTATTAAGAGATACGATAAAGGGTACAGATGAACAATCACATGAAACACATATGGCAAAGTCTAGGAGGTCCTGAGCATGGGTGTTTCTGTCCCTCCGAGCTGGGTTATGTTAACCTGTCTGTATGAATGTTCACCAGCTTGCAAGCCTTCTAAACACTGTACTATTGGGATTTTTGGAGGTGTCCTCATGCAGGCGTGATCAATTATTAACTCCATTTATGGCCCCTTTCCCTTTACTGGAGGATTACTAAAAATTCCAAGCTCTTAATCAAAGCTTGGACTTTCTGTGACCAGCTCACATCCAGGAGCAATCAAGGACTTCATCCAGAGTCACTTATTAGAACAAAAGATGGTCTTACTGCTCTTACCACTTAGGAATTTGCAAAGGTTTAAGAGCCCTGTATCAGAGAAAGGGTCAAAGACCAAGTAGCAGAACAAGAGTTACGCCTAACATTACCACTTGGGAATTTATAAGGTTTTAAGGTTTTAGGAGCTCTATGTCAGGAACCAGTGGACAGAGATCAAAAAAAGTATTTCTAATGTTTTACCCTGGTCATTATTCATAAATAAATCTAGATGATGTTATCCATTTTCAGTGAACATTCCCCTTTTTTGCATTAGGCAGATATGAGAAGGAGCAGGAGACTTTTTGTACTGATATTTGTTATTGTCAAATTGGTCAATCTTTCCATTTCTGAATTATATATTAACTTTTTCTTATTTAAAAAAAACCTGTTTCTGGACAAGATTACAGAAATTATCCCTTTCTTGTTCCCTGGTAGTTTTCAAGTTTGTATCTTTACATTTAAGTGATTAAACCATATAGAATTTTATTTTGTGTGGGGTATGTATGAGGATGAATTCTCATATTATTCTTTTTATCCCATTTAGAACGCAAACTATCTTGACATAATTTATTGGCCAGTTCTTTTCTTCATACATGTTATTGCAATTTTTTACTGTACTGAGATATGTGGTTTATTTCCTTGGAGCTCTCTTTTGTATGGTTTGTTAGATTTGTTGAAATTTATTCATAAATCTAGACTTCTTTATGGGCTATAAATTTGCTACTTTAGAAGTCTATTTTTCAGAAGATGTTCTTCTTTATATATTCCTTGATATAGACATTGCAAAATTGCCTCTGCACAGTCTTGCCAGTGTTGGGTATTAAACCTGACCTTAATTTGAAAGCTTGGCTCTGGACTTTTTACTTATATATTTATCACAATTTTAATTTCCGAACAAAAATATGATGCCAACTATGATACGGCTTATTCTTTTCTTGATTTTGACCAAGGAGAGGCCTAAACCCAGGAAGCCAATTGGAACTATGGGAACCCATCTTCATCAAGGTGAGACTGTTCTCACCAATCTTTTATTTGTGCAATGATATATGTGTTTGTATTATATGTGGGTTTAATATACATATCCTCATACACAAATATGAAATAGTTACTCATGTACTGAATCTTTCTATTGATTAAACCTCCAAATATATTCTACTATAGCAATAAAAAAGAATCAAATTTAATACATTAGTCTCATTATTTCACTTTTCACTGGAAAAAAGTTATCACTAGGAAAAAAGAAACTTCCAAATATTAGAAAAGATAGTAGAAAATATCATTTAAACATAATATTAATAAGAGTTTATCTTCTATTTGCAAAGTAAACAAAGGTACCAGAATATATTTAAAGCACTTTAAAAGAATCTTCAGCTGTATTTATTATTGTTTTATTTCTGTAATAGATATGATCATTCATATTCTGAAGTCTCACAGTTTCCTCCGAACTAAATTAGACATTCCTTTTGTAAAGGTATGGCTTAAATGGGGAGAAATGACTATTAAGGAATCTATTTATCTACACACACACACACAAAAACAAACCCTACATGTTAGCTGACCAGTTTATTTTTTTAGGTACAAAGAATATGCAGGTTTATTGTAAGTGGAATGAATTTTGAAGGCAAGGTAAACCTAATTATTTATAGTTCATTTAAAAGTTCAGATTTAATCCTGAAACTTGGTATATGAGAGGATTCGGCTTTTCCTTGTTTCCCTGATGAAAATTCTTAATGCCTTTTAATGTTGCATGTAAAGATTTGAGGATATATCTTGCAGGTAGCCAAAAAACATGCAACTATGGTACTGCATCTATCAATATGTTATCATGAGCAATCATTTTAAATTGTCCTATTTGCATAATATCTGACCTGAAAATTTTTTAAAATGGTCATTTTTGCTGGAGGTAGATTTTTTTTTTTACTATAACTATCAATAAATTCAGGGGTACAAAAGCAAATCATTAAAATTTGTTAACTTTTTTTTTTAATTTGTCAACTTTTAAAGTAAAAACAAGGTTGGAGCTCCTGGGTGGCTCAGTGGTTAAGCATCTGCCTTAGAGTCAGGTCATGATCCCCAGGGTCCTGGGATAGAGTTTCTCATCTAGCTCCCTCAGCAGGGAAGCTGTTTCACCCTCTCTTTCTGCCCCTCCCCCCACTCATGCACACCCTTTCTTGTCTCAAAGAAATAAATGAAATCTTTAAAATAAAATAAAAACAAAGTTTAAAAAAGTACTTAAAACATTCAGCTACTCTTCGTAGTAAATTATATCTTTGATCAAGAGAGGAAAAACAGATAAAAGAATTATTAGTAATCTTAAACTAGCATTCAATATAATTCATATTTGTGTCTTTCTTATATTTTATAGTTATTTGAAGAAGTTGTATTTCAAAAATATCAATGTTTCTTTTTAAGTTGTTCTATAGCATTTTCTAAACATTTTTTCCTTCTGAAACAACAAATCGTGTCTTTTGCCAAATGGAATCAAATGGCAAGAGAATGGTGTTAAACAATATTCTAAAACTAAAACAAGCCCTAAAGAAGTTCAGAGTCACGATATAAAGATAAATGCACTGGGCTGAAGTAAATGTCACAATGGGGAAGAATTAGAAAATATGTGCAGAGTATTTTTTAACCGTTGTTTAGTTTTTTACAGTCCATTCCAATCATTTCATACTTCATCTCAATCAAGAAAACCTAATGGATATACATTTCCAAATCTGACATCTAGGTTTCTCTCTGAGCACTTTGAGGAAAAATACTGAAAAGGGAAACATAGATAAAGTACAGAAAGGAAAACAAACCACCAATCATTCTAAAATATAGGTATTCACTCATTCTTTTCAGATTTTTGTATTTATAAGTAGGTTTGGGTTTTTTTCATTTTTTATTTTGACATAATTTCAATCTTGTAAAAAAGATTACAGGAAGAGTACTCTGTGTCATGTGTATGACAAATAAGATAAATAATAGTAATGAATCAATGTTAAGGTCTTAATTTTGATAATTGTATTCAATAGTTACATTAGAAAATGTCCTCATTGCTGAGAAATACATACTGAAGTATTTAGGAAGAAAAAAGTACCAGGGGCTCAACATAGTCTCAAAAATAATACGCATAAATACACACATACAAACATTTTAACAATATTGGGGTTATCAGGTATGCCAAGTGATTTGCCTGTTTTTTACATCTGTATTAAATAATTAGCAGTTGCTTTTGTTTTATTGGCTGAATATTTTACCTTTTCTGTATATTACAATTTATTTTTTAATCATTTGACATATACTGTGTCCAATATTTGGCTCTTCTTGAAAATAGCATCATAGATATCTTTGTCTATGATTATCCTTCCTGAGGTAGATTCCTAGTGTTATCGTAACTAAAACATATTGTGGGAATTGAATATAATAAGACTTCTGCAACAGGTATCAAGCTAGTAGCTATGCTTTTAATTTCCTCTTGTTCTGTAATTTTTTCAGACAATTTTGGCTGGATTTTTAAATCATTCAGCAAATGCAATTGAATTTCTTCTTGAGCACCTATTATGTAGCAGAGCATTGTGCATGGGTCTAAGAACTAAGTTTACAAAAATAAATAAGATACAACCTTTACCTTGAATATATTCATAGTTCTTAAATGTTGAATTAGGGAACTGTAACTTGCATAAAAATCTCAAATATTCACCATTGCTTAAAGAGACAATGCAAAACATTTTAGACTATCATATAAGGCAGTCATAATTTTAACCCTATTTTAAACCTCACTTTCTTTCACAATACTTTTCTAAGTCTTACAGATATTGGTAATTATATCCGAGGATACCAGAGCCAGGCAAACTCATTCTTGCCTTTTTGTATTAAATCATTCATAAAACCGACCATTACATTCCCTGGTATACTTAAATTATCTTCCCTTAAAATCTAGCTTATTTTTGTCAAAAGAAATGCTCTAGAATGTTTTATTTTAACACTATTCTAATAGCCCCAATCTATTCAATGTTCATTAACAAAATCCATTATGGTTAAGTAAATTGTATTATATTCAAACAATGACATAAAATTCTACAATGAGAGCAATTATTATATGCAACAATATGGACAAATATTACTAATATAAAGGTGAGCAAAAGCAGCCCCTCATAAGAAAGAACATATTGAATTATTTTTGTATACAAAGTACAAAAAGCAAAACAAATCTATGATGTTAGAAGTCCATATCGGGGTACATTGTGGGGTTAATGATTGGAAGGGATAACAAGGGTCTTTCTGAGGTACTTGTTAAAGGACTGCATTCAATTTGTGGAAATTCATTGAGGTTTAAATAGAGATATGTATATTTTTTTAATATACGTTACACTCCAATGATTTTTTAAAATATGTTTTAATTTCTACCTTACTCAATCATCTATTCTTTCAACATTTTCTCCTCAGATAATTATTCTATCCTGGGTAGTGTGCTCTGCATTGAGAAATAAGAGAATGAGACATTTAGGCAAGACAGGTCCAAATCCAGATAATCAAAACACAGAGTACAAAGCCAAGTTATATTCCATGTATTATGGAAGTACAAATGAAGAGAAACTAATCTATCTGAAAAACCAGGAAAAACACAGTCCTAAAAAGGTAATCAAGAATAAACAAAATAAAGAACAGGGTGTGGTCAACCAGCTAGCTCACACAATCACTAAGCATTAGTCAAAGCAGAAGTACAAGAAACAGCTTGATAAAACATGAATTTTAGGACATTCAGTGATAGTGAAGTAACAGGGCTTTTATAGATGATGTTGAAGAAACCTTTAAATTCAAAAATACAAATGTCTCATTAGAAGTTCACTGGTAAAGAGAGGGTGATATCGGGAAAAAGCCATGCTCTTTCCAAGTAGGAAAGATGGCTTGAAAGATGCTAGAGAGATGTGAATTGAAATGACTTATTCAAGAATCACAACTGGTATGACATAGATGAGGCAGAAAAAATACTGAAGGAGGAGAAGTGAGAATTGAAGGAAGACATTTAAGTTAGGTACACCCGCAAATGACTGCAAACTATACTAAGATTTTGTAATTTATCCCCTAGGAAAGGGGGAGATATTAACATTGTTTCAGTTGGGAGAGTAATATATTTATATTTTGTTATAAAATGAACATTGAGTTTGTGTGTTTGTACATGTGTTTATATATGGATATGAGTGAGCATGGAAAAACCAGCTTTAGCTATTTCTTGCAAAAATTGATTCCTAACCATTTCAGCTTCTATCAATATCTTCAAATTCTATTTCAATAATATCAAAAAGTATAATTTATCAATCTTATAATTTAATTTGTAGATATTATGAATAAGATTATTTTGTTTACTGTTAGTATGTTCTCTAAACAAAATAATTCTGACCGAGTAAGCCTTCTTGGTTTTCATAGCTTCATTTTGCATTAAATAACTTCTCTGTATTTGCTTATGGTTTCTTATATTAATTAGATATAATAACATTCAGGTATAATATATAATATATGTTAGATATTATTCAGCTTACACATTTAATATAAAATATGAAGAATGGAGATTAAACAGCTTTAAAAATATTATTTAAAATTTTAGATAGTTTTATAAGATCTAGTGTATCTTCAAATTTAGACACTAAGATTTACGCAATAATAATCTACTAATATAAGGAAGTCAATGAATATTATTAAAATCTTAACATATATTTAAAATATTGGAAATCAGTAGTGGAATGAATTTGAAATAGTATTTCTTTTTGTTTTCATGATTGTCTTTAACAAATAGGAGATCGTATACCATAAATATATTTAATATAGTCTAATGAGGCAATCTATGTTAGGTATAACGTATTTAGAGAACTGATCATAATTACAAGTAGAGGGGCACCTGGGTGGCTCAGTGGGTGAAATAAAGCCTCTGCCTTTGGCTCAGGTTGCGATCTCAGGGTCCTGGGACAGCTCCGCATCCATCAGGCTCTCTGCTCAGTGGGGAACCTGCTTCCCCTCTCACTCTGCCTGCCTCTCTGCCTACTTGAGATCTCTCTCACTCGGTCAAATAAATAAATAAATATTTTAAAAAAATAATAAATAAGCAATTACATATTTTTTACAAATAAAAAAATCCTTTTTATATTATTCAACATTAAAATGTTTCATTTTATAAAACATTAAATCAAAACAGAGCTAAGTGTCTACAGATGTGTTTTGCCCTAACATAAAATCCCATTATTATAAGGAAATTCCTTTTATATTAAATTAGACCACACTGAATTTACATTCTTGTAGGCCAAAAACTACTGAATATCTGGGCTCTACTAAGTATTCTTGTTTAATTAGCAATAATCGCACCTTGGATAAACCTCATTGGCTATGATACTGCCACTGTGCAAAGCTAAATATTCTTGTTTAAAGTGATAGACAATTACTCCCTTGGGAAATGCTATAGTGTAGTTACTGAAAAATTTAATTTTGATTTTTTTTAAACATTTGTAATTGTCATGCATATGTTAAAGAAAAGTTAAGTATGATAAAGTTGAATTCTCTCAGAACGTGTACCAAGAAAAACAAATTAAGCACATTTCCATTAAGAACATGATTAAATATTTATTTTCCCTCAATAATGTAGTCCATTATTCCTCCTTTTCTGACCACCCTATAGCCTCACATATTTTTGATGTGCATATCTCCAGAAGAAAAAGAAAATAAGGTATGCGCTCTCAGAACATTCTGGAAAGGGAGAGGAGAACTAAAGAGCTATGTTTTTATTTGACATTAAAGCCTGTGGATAACATATCAATGAAAGACCCAACATGGTGAAGCTGAAGTTATTTTTTTCAGTGTTCACCTGATGATATTGTTGGTTTTCAAATCTGCCCTAACACATACATAACAGTTAGTATATTGGTAGTGTTAGAAATATATTTTCAATTAAATTCTCATTTATTTTCATCATTCAGATTTAAGGCAAGGGAACAGTTGTATAGGAAAAAGTTAAAGTCTTCATTCCCTGTGCAGAGGGGACCATATTCCCTTGAAAGAAAAAAAATAAATTAAAATAAGTTACACTTAGTAATAGTTTTAGAATTTTTATATATCTTGTTTTACTTTTCTCAAGAACTTTATAGTGTAGTTTCATTATAAATGTACCCCATGACTTATTAACTTTCTGGAAATGTGTTCTTTCATTCAAAGCCATATCTGAATACAGGCTGTTCAGAGTACAGATGGGAAGTCTTATTCATCTTGGTCATGCCCCTTGGTGCTATTCCCTAAATGGAATTTGAAATGACTGTCAAGAAATCTAGTCTAGTTAGAAGAATGAAGATGAATAAAAAGCTAAATCATAATGTAAAGAATGAAAGGATTTCACCAGGATTGTGGTCATCTGTGGCAAGAGATAAATTGTATTTACACATTATCAACAGTATTTCACAAATACCTGCCTCTAACAATTGCTTTAAATGAGGCTAAATGGCTTTTCTGTGCATGTGTAAATGAACAAAACCTTGCATGTTTCAATGGGGCAAAGGAACAAAGGCACTTAATTAGAATGTTCAGAATGTTCATGTTGCTAGCACCAACAGCTTCAAGGTGTCCAGTTTGGCCTTATCTTAAAAGGCAGTCAGGCTCCAGCAGTGTAGCATTTCAAGACAAATGGTCTCACCCAGATTTCTGTGAAATGGCACCTTTCTAAGCCATACTAGTATGGAGGTGAAGGGCTTGATAACTAACAATCCAATTATCCAGTATTCTAAGAACCCTTTAGGTGTAACCTTTATATTGCTCAATTTCTATTATAAACTCACAGTGAGAGGTGAGATATATGTTCAGAATTACTCAGACTTTAGACTTTAATAAAGGCATATGCAAAACTGATAAATTCCTGCTCTGTATCATGCACTGAGCCACTTCCATTCCCCATAAATAAATCATACTTAATATATCCTTATTTTAAAAAGTAAACACTGAGCCATTCCCAAGCTACATAAATAAGCTATTCTTAACATATCTTTATTTTTAAAAGTAAACATCTTTTAGTATTTCAGGAAAGTAAAATTATTGAATATTTTTTGAAAAAGACAAATAGATTGATACACATAGACACTGTGAGTACTTATAGCCTTATTTTCTAGACATTAACAGATCTATAAAACTAGATTATGAAAGAGTGAATGAAATTCAGTGATTCATATTTGGGATATAATTAGCAAAATTCTGGAATCCAGGTTTTTCATGCCCAGCTTGCCCAGGGAAGCCCTTAGTTCTCTTATTCTTTATATGTAAGAGTCACCTTGAGAGCTTGCCCTGTCCTGAGATATTCTGATTCAGTAGTTCCACAATTGAGGACAAGTATGTGAATTTTTTATCAGGCATCTTAGGTGATCCTTATACCCCTGGAGATACCAGAGATCTGTCGACTTTGACTTTGAGGAAGACAATTCTAGGTGTTGTCACCTGGTCACTTAAGTCACTTTCTAGCTCTAAGTTCTCAGGAAAGAAAATTTAATGTCTAAGTCTTCTAAAGATATCAAATAACAGACAGGATATCAAATCAAATGTGAAAAAAAATTTTGCTAATTAAGCAATTCCTGTTCTCTTCCTCATTCCTTGACTATGCCAAGGTTTTTTTCCCTTGAGCCACACACTCCTCAAATGTAGTTTGTATTAGATAACAAGGTAAAGACTGCTCATTGTTCCCCAGTATCCACTGTCCCCTTTCTTAGTAAACTAACCCAGGAATTCATCTTGGCTTGGATTTTTCAGATAAGACACCATTTCCCAACATCAATGCACAGTTGAAGCCTGTGACTAAAGAGTGTCCAAAAATGGCTATAAGAAAATATGTCATTGTAACTTAAAAAAATAAAAGTCCTTAAAGTGGGCACAATCCTTTTTTCTTTCTTTCTACTTTTTATGAGATAGAACAAAGATATGACAGTTGAACATGAAGGGAATAAGAAAATGTCACCCTAAATTATGCTTCTTTGACATAAAAATGATTGTGAGCTAAAGACTTAACAACAACAACCACCACAACAAAAAACACAGCAGCTTCAAGAAAAGCACTCTGATCTTTTATTGCCTCCTGAGAGTAGGAGATAAAACCCCTTATGGAAGATGTCTTCCCTATAGCACAAGAAAAGTAACATTCTTATCAAGGATGAGATATTGAGACTAAGAGAATTCCATACAAGCAGACTTTATTAAAAATAATTCTTATCTTCCTTTAGCTTCCCCACTAGTTTACTTACTTTTCCACAATTGACTCTCTGTGTCCGACCTATCATCAAAGCAGCAGGTTTCACCGTATCTTTGAGTCCTCATTCCTTATGGAGGCTCTCCTGTCACATAAAACTTAAACACCAAATAAACTTGTGTGCTTGTCTGTTGTTGACCTGTCTTTTGTCAATTAAATTCTGAGCCCAGCTGAAAAAATGACCCTAATCAGGTAAAGGGGAATATTTGCCTTCCTTACAAACTCAAGGGGCCATCATAGTCTTTTGAGTATTGCTGAATGCAGAGGATACACTACACATCTGGCTGCTTAAAAACAAAGATTTTGAATTTTTTTAAAA
Source organism: Procyon lotor (assembly GCA_028646535.1). Taxonomy (NCBI): domain Eukaryota; kingdom Metazoa; phylum Chordata; class Mammalia; order Carnivora; family Procyonidae; genus Procyon; species Procyon lotor. The sequence continues at coordinate 96,742,430 of CM053604.1, forward strand.
TTTTTTCACTGGTTTATCCTGAAAGACTACAGCAATTCATGAAATATAGCAAACTTTCAGTAAATATTTGTTAAGTAAATGACCGAATTTTTTTCAGACCATGTTTTCATTCAAATATTACTCTCAACTTTTAAAGAGTAATTTAAATTAGTTCTTGGTTTTTACGTTTATAACTGAAAGAATGACATGGAATTACCACAACTGAAATTCTTTTGGAAATAAAATAAACTAGTGAAATTCTTTGCCAGTTATGGCTATAACTATTGCAATTAGATTGAAGTTGTAAACATAATTTTACAGTGGCTTGCCAGCACATAAACTGGTAATTCTGTTATAATTGGGAGTTATTTGGGAAGAAGCTTACAAGTACTAAAATTTTAGTGGTGGCTTCACTCAAATTTATAGGTAGTTCATATTTATAACCAAGCCAAAGAAAGAGTTGGGTGGGGAGTGGGGGATAAATCCATTCAGTATTATATTGTGGCATTAATAATTGATTTAGCAGATAAAATTAAAATAGGTGTTTTATCTTTGGCAATTAAAGTTCATACCTCTGCTAAGGCTCCATTTTCCCAGCTATTAATCACAGGGACTTTTTCTAAATTCTGATAGCAACTTCTTTAATTGGATTAAAAATCTTGCAAAATATTGACCCAATTCTTAACCATTTATTCACAATTAATATATTTTTATTCTATGTAAAAATTATTGGTTACTTATATGCAATAATGGAGATTGCACAAATGTTGATAACTTCTTTATTTTGCAAAAATACAATTCATGGAGTTTGCAGTGTTTTAGAAAAGAAGAAATAAGTATGTAAAAAGTGGTAAATTTTTTTACCCTCTCCTCTCTACCTTACCAGAATGTTTTTCCTTTCTTTGCAATATTTTATTAATTAAGTTTATAATTTTTTAGAAATATGTTTAAAAAGGAATAATCATAGGCTATTATAAGTCATGCTATAAAATGGGTAATGGATTATCCTACTTATAACTTTACATTTATTTGAAATAAAATATTTCAATGAAATAACTTTATATTTATTTAAAATGAAATATAAAGGATAACAAGGCAGATGAAATTTATTATGCAAAATTGGTTTTGCTTTTCTTAAAAAATTCATGGAAAGATGCATATAAATGATAACTACTTCCAACATTAATTTTCTAAGAAATTAACTTCTTCTGATTGCTGTTCTCCTTATGCAATTCGGTACATTAGAAGCTATTTGCCATGCCATCCCTGAAATCCTTTCCTCCTTGGTTTTCCTAGCATCATATTATCCTCCTTCTCTAAGACTTCTATGACTATTCTCTATTTCCATCTAGGACTTCTCTCTCATTTTCTAAATATGGGAGGCACGGTATTCTCAGTGTCTTACTCTTTTGCTCTTAACACACTTCATTCTTTGTCCCACTTCACTCTCTGTCTTTAGGAATAACTCATGCATTAAATAAAAAAATACCACATCTCTCTCAAATTTTAGTACAGATTTTCTTCTGCCTTGGTCATTTGCGCTAAAATAGAAGCTGGAATCATCCAGAGAACACATCCAAACATGAAACTAATTTCCTTTGCCTCTCCCACCTTCCCAAACAGCTGATTTCATGTTGCCAATTTCCTTTTGTACTATTTCTTTAAAAGTGCCTCAATAAAATATTTCATAACCATTCATCTATACTTACATTTTTCATCGCCATCATCTTATCATTACAAGTTTTATTTATTCTAAACTTAAACTCAAAATATTCAACTTCAACTACATTTAGCAGCAAAAAAGATATAATGCTCTTTCCCTTTTCTCATTTCATATTTAATTATTCTAGAAAATTTGCATTTGTATTCAAAGACTGCACTCTCTGATACTACATTACTTTCTCAAAGCATAAATTATTACAGTTGACCTTAAATTGAAATGTTAAATGAATTATGCTGAATTTTCAAAGTTGTCTGATTTATCTCTAGAATTTACAAAAAGGTCCCAATAAACTACGTGAAAATAAATCATTTGGAAAATAGATAGAAAACATAATTAATCTACATATTTGAATTAAACTGATCATGCATGCCTTATACTGTGCAAATTAAACAGATTTGTATGTGTTAACTAAATGTAGTTACTATTGTAATAATAATAATGTAATGACATATTATGACAGTAACATAATTATTTTCCATTTTATGTTTTAGCACAAACTTTAGTACTTGACCAAGAGTAGGGTAGGCTACATATATTTAGGATAACACTCATGGAATATAATACTATTTAAATATTAATGGATATATTTCAGGCTTCACTCCATCCCTTCTTGAGTATTCCTCACTGTTTCCTACCACTACCTGAAAAACTGCCCACTTAAAATGCAATAGGAAATTGGACTAAAGCCATTAAGATTTACAGAAGGACTGAAAGGCCTAGAAGCCAAATTGAAGCTTACCAAGAGCTACTAGCATTCCAAGTCAACACAGAAGTCTCTAAATTCATCTTATCCTGTTGGTTGGAATCCATCAAAATAGCTTTGTCTTGATTTCCAAAATAAGTTTTAAAATCCTAGTGAAATCCATTTTCTAAGAGACTGCTATTATTTTGGCTAAAACAATGGAAATAAAAGGACGTGTATTTTGGCCTTTAATGACAGTACATGAATGTAATTGACAGATCAATGAGTACTTTGAAGCTTTACAGAGGACTGGCTCAAAATTTGCTGAAAGGGCTTATTTTGAACAGTAGCTTTTCAAACAGTTAACCCACTCTGATCAAATGTGACGTGCTCAGGTGGACCTTTTCTAACCATATCATCTGTTAAACAAGAAGGCCATTAAACTGAGGCGGCTTTAATGCCTTAGTGACTTATGTAGGGAAAACAAAAGCAAAGCCTGTGATGCCTCATGATTAAGAAATCAAGACCTAAGAACCACAGTCACAAGCAGTCAAGATTTTCCCCAAGACTTAAGCTGCTGAGCTTAAGCTATAGCCAATCAAATAATTTCCTTGCTTTGCTTCCACTTCTTTGCTATAAAAATCTTTCCCCTAGTTTCTGTCCTTACCATTTCCAGTTTGGTCCTGACCAATTAAAATAAGATTTTCATTAAACAAATTATTAAAATATTAAATATGCCTTAGTTTATCCTGTATCCAGGTGTGCCTGTCACTTTTTATGCTGCTTAAATTTTTTCACAACATTTATCATAACCTGAAATATGTATGCACTTGTTTAATTTTTATTAATTTTTTGGTATTTTTTATTATGTTCAGTTAGCCAACATATAGTACATCATTAGTTTCTGTTGTAGTATTCAACAAGTCATTAGTTGCATATAACATCCAAAGCTTATTTGTTGTCTATTGTTTTATCAAGATTGAAAAGTCATGTGGAAATTTGTCCCATTCATCTCTGTATCTCTAAAAATAGACCTGTATTCTATAAATATTTTTAAATATAATAGGAATATTTCCCAAATTACATTTTATTTCTCTCATAAAACTGAACTACTATTGCTAATGTCATCTAATTCAAACTTACATCTAAAAAAAACCTAAAGACATAAATATAGCATCAGCCTCATATCATCTCATTTAAAGATTAGGTAGAATTATATTACAAAATTCCCATCAAGTAAATAAAGTCAATATTCTGCAGTAAAATTTGCAGAAGATTTAGCATAAAAGATAAGATAAAATATGCCCAAAATATAGTAAATCTACTTTGCTCATAATTCTAAATTATTAAATGTGGCATAATCTAGATTAAATTAAGAAGTAAATCTAAACCCATTTAGCATATCATAATCCCTCTAAGAATATTTATAAATTCTTATACATAGACTACACTTTTAGAAATTCTTTTTTTTTTTTAAGATTTTATTAATTTATTCATGAGAGACACAGAGGCAGAGGCAGAGGGAGAAGCAGGCTCACCACAGAGCAGGGCTCCCGATGCAAGACTAGATCCCAGGACCCTGGGATCATGACTTGAGCTGAAGGCAGCAGATGCTTAACCCTCTGAGCCACCTAAGCGCCCTAGAAATTCTTATTTAGTTGATCTAGTATATGAACTGAGGCTCAGTACTTCTGAAAAGCTCCCCAAAATGATTCTAACTGAATGCCACCGAAACTGCTTTGTATTTCTAGTTCTATTTCTAAAATAACCTTTTAATTCAAACTTTCTAAAACTTTCTTTTGAATTTCTCATTGCATATGCTATTATTTCCTATTACATATTCTAAAATTGGATTTCCTTTGTTCTCACTCTTATTGAGGCAAAGTAACAAATAGCAAATTAAAAAAATACATATATCTCCTTAAAATGAAAGAAAATCTACATTTAAATGTGAGATTTTGGTTGTCTTAAGTTTTATAAAATACTTTATTTTAGAAATGTTTATTTCTATTGGGCTGCCTGGGTGGTTCAGTGGGTTAAGCATCTGCCTTCAGTTCAGGTCATGATCCCAGGGTCCTGGAATGGAGCCCTGTCATCAGGGAACCTGCTTTTCTCTATCCCTTTGTCTGCCCTTCCACCTGTTGGTGCTCCCTCTCTCTCTCATTCCCTGTCAAATAAACAAATAAAATCTTAAAAAAAAAATGTGTATTTCTATAAAGGAAAGTAGACTACTTTTATTCAAAATATTTCTATTGAGTATTTGATGGGATGTGCATAAGCTCTGTGTAAACTCAGGCTGATAACCTTTGGATAGCCCTACAAAAATGTCATTGACATAATCTTATTATAATTTCGGTACTTGGCCATAACAGCATGAACTATTATTTTGACTTTTTTCATTAAATTGATGAACTAACAACTGGTCAGTTCAATTGAAAAATATAAGAAATAGAAATCTTTTGCCATAGATCTCTTGGTAATTAAAGAAGAAAAGCTTCGGGTATACTGACTATCCTCCTGACATTTGGCACAGGGCACACACAAACTCAACATGTTACCATTTACTGTGCAACCTCTGTGCACTTAGCTCTCTAGTAGTATAATAGAACATCTGCTGAGAAATGTTACTCTACAAGTCAGAATTGGATAATGGTGCTGCTTTCTTCAATTTTCTTGCTTTAGGCAATAGAGTCTTGACACCACAATCAAACAGTTTACCTGGTCCAGGAGGGTATGTAATCTCTGTAGAAACCTTCTTTAAATTAGTGCTTTATGAAAATGTTAAAAGAATTTTCCTTCCGAACTGTTATGTTGTGCTTCCATGAGTGTGTATGAAAGTATGTGTGTGTGTGTGTGTGTGTGTGTGTGTGTGTGTGTGTGTGTGTGTGGTGTGGTGTCATATATTCCTTAATGCATGCTGCTTAAGATCATTGTTCCAGGCCAGCCTAAATCCTCCTTTCAGGATCCCATTCTGCTTTTATCTCACATATCTGTTTTGGGCTTCAATCATAGATGGTTGCTCTATTTTTGGCCAGTAAAATAGACCAATTAATGGCACTCACACTCTCTCACCTTAGTCCCTGGATGGCTGCTTTCTCTCACAATAGCAAGACTCTGATTACATTGTGGTAGGAAGAACTACTTTAAATCCAAGTAGAGAAAAAGCTTTCTGACTGTTCACATACCACAGGAACCTTGACATATCCTCTGAAATGCCATTAAGTAGACCCCGGCAGCAGCACTGCCTCCGCTGGAAGATTGAGCCAATGTGGGCATTATAACCACCAGGTTTTCTATATTTCCTTACTTATGATAGTAGAAAAACTAAAGTTCACTTGTTTCAGTTTCCACAGTATTTGTAAGGTCTTTAGTTAATAGCAGTAGGTATTCTATTTAAAATGAGAAAACAAGAATACTAATTTTACTTACTATGAAGGGTACACATGCATAAAAAATGATATTGTGAATCCTTAATTTTAAAAAATGATTTTATTTTGAATTAAAGTTTTTGATAAATATAATTTAACCTACTATTGAATGTATTTTTATGTTGATAATATAGGTGAGATAAAAGTGAATTCAAAATTATTTTATGCACAAAAGTAGTGCCCACTTACTAAATACAAAAATATCAATAAAATAGCATTATATCTCTAATTTATATCTGCGTATTTTAACATTAGAATTTACAATATACTATAAATATATATAATATATAATACATTAATATAACTCAAATCATCTTAGATAAAATAATGTAACTCTTGGATTATAGAAAAAAATTTAAGATTTATTTGTCAGAGAGAGTGAAAGAGAGCACAAACTGAGGGAGAAGCAGGCAATAGATGAACACTGGAGTTATTTCTAGTTTTATTGGTTTTTATGAATAATTCTTCTGTAAACATCCCCATAAAAATACTTGTGTGGACGCGTGTTTTCATTTATTTCAAATCGATCCTAAAGAAGGAATTGCTTGGTTGTATAGTCAATTTATATTTATCTCTTTAAGAAACTGTCAAACTCTTTCCCAAAGTGATTGTTTTATTTTATATTCCCACCTGCGATGCATGAAGTTTCCAGGGCTATCCTGCTATAGATACCACATGGAGAATAGCAAGTGTCCCAGCCAACTGACCCAGTCAACTGCCAGATATTTGAACGCATTACCTTACATGATCATGTAGCACCAGTCAGTTCATCTGATGACTGCAGCTGCAAGCAAGATGAGCAAAAAAAAAAAAACTTCCAAGCTAAGCCCAGTCCAAATTATCAGGAGTAGATAAATGCATACAAATCTGGTTTTAAATATCAGTATACCATATAAAATCTTCTTTGTTGCTAACCTATAAAAAGAATACTGGATCATATGAAACTTTAGATTTCTTATGACTAGAAAGTTCTGTTCTTAAAGATATTTCTCCTTTATAGACTACTGGCGTTTTCACTGAAAATGTCTGGTCATCAGTGCTTTAGCTAATTTAGATACCACAGAATATGAGACAGGGAAATGAGCACAGTCTTTTGCCAGCAGTCTCCCTAACAACTCTGCCAATGAAAGCAGCTAGTGTAGTGTCTGAGGACTGGAGCAAGGTCAACCCCATTCTACTTCTGAATCCTTCATGGAGGGGCTCCTGGGTGGCTCAGTTGTTAAGCTTCTGCCCTCAGCTCAGGTCATGATCCCAGGGTCCTGGGATTGAGCCCTGCATCAGGCTCCCTGCTGAGCGGAAAGCCTTCTTCTCCCTTTCCCACCTCCTGCTTGTATTCGCTCTCTCACCATCTCTTTCTCTGTCAAATAGATAAATAAAATATTTTTTAAAAAAGATTATTGAAAAAAAATCCTTCATTGAGTGCAGTGCTGGGCTCCTGGAGCACCTTGGCTCACTCTCTGCAGTGACAGTAAGAGAAACCCTGATGCTCTTGCAGCAGCCACGAGCTAAACACAGATGGCCGTGGCCTCCTAAAACACTGATAAGGCCTTCTTTCCTGCATTTTATGGTCGTGGAAGGCCATTCTAGGTCCCTTTTTAACTTCTCTTTCTCTTCTGACAATTTTGTCACCCAACCCATTGCATTAAATTTTTGAACATATAATGTCCAGTGTCAGCTTATAGGGTCCTCCTGACCAATTCCTGACTGATGCTCTGTTGAATGACCTCTAAAAATCCAGTTTGAAGGTTTACCATCAAACCCTGAAGGGAGAGAGAAGCTTTCTGCACACAGCTTTTTGAATATATATTTTGGAAAATTATACAGACTCATCATCTGACGAATTTGTTTTCTGTTGAGCAGAAACTCACTTGGGGACAATAACGTGTCAGATCATACTGAAAGAAGAAACGCCCCCTGCCTACCCTGAGCTTCAACTCCCACCCATTTATCCCATTTTTAGAACAGGAGACATTTTTCCTTCTAACCCCAAGGCACAGTGTGATGGTGAGACGAGACAGACACGCATTCTCGCAGCTCTTCAAATTCTCTCCTTAAAGCAAGAATTTAAACATCCAATACTCTTCTCACTCTATGCTTATTTTACTCTTTCCCTCAAAACTAATTCAGTCACCCCTTCATGAGGGATGTGTTCCTTCCCTGATCTCCCTGATTAGGTATGCACCACCACCGAAACATTTCACAGAACCAGGGGTCTTTTCTTTCTACCGTGGAGACATAATCTTAGTTACATGGATGATAGTAGTATTCAAAGCTGTCAACACAACTTACCTGTGAGTACGGTAAGTACGAGGCCATCAGTTTGATCATTTTTGTTATTATTATTCTCACCATGAAACCTCCCAGCTCTAGCCTTAGTTGATTGGTGATTTGAATCCTACCTCTACTTTCTGTTTGTTCTTTCTACCTTGGGAAGTCATTTCATCTCTTTACTTCAGTTTCCTGATTCTCCTAATAGCTATTTTATTTTATAACTTGTATATAATTTTGCCAAGCCTCGATTTATTCCTTTATTAGTAGTGTAACCTTAAGCACAATTTAAAACCTTCTTAGTTATCATTGTGATAAGAATAGGATTAGTGTTATTTGGAGGATAAGACAATGCATTTGAAGTTCTTATCATGTTGCCTTATCCTTGATAAGTATTCAGTAAAGATTACATTTTTCTTTTCTCTCTGTCTCTCTCTCTCTCTCTCTCTCTCTCTCTCTTTTTTTTTTTTGTTTGAGAGAGGGAGAGAGAGAGAGTGCTGTGAAGGGTAAGTGCAAAAGGAGAGTGAGAGAGAAAATCTAAAGCAGGCTCCATGCCCAGCTTGGACCCAGATGTGGGGCTCAATCTCCCTACCCTAGGTCCCTACCCTAGGGCTCACCCTCCCTACCCTAACCTAGTCAAAATCAAAAATCTGATGCTTAACCCACTGAGCTACCCAGGTGCCCTCTTTTTTTCTTTTTTTTTAATGGAGGTAATACCCTAACATAATTGCTATAATAAATATTCTATAATATCATATTCTCTATGTAATTTATGTTACCAATAATAAGTATTAAAATACTTAAATACATGAAATACCAAAGTACATGAAATTTAAAATACCAAAATACATGAAAATTATTGTGCTTTGTAGTACAAGAAGTCTTTTATACAGAGAGCTGTCTTTATTGTTAGGTGGAAGTTGATTGTTAGGTGGAAGCTGATTCATTAGAGAGGATATCTGACAGAAAATTCTGTTTCTGGTTTTGTTACTAAAAATCACTATTCAACAATGGTGTAATAGTAATTATAGCACTAATTATGACAATAGAAGTAGTGATTTGAATATCTACTATGTGCCAAAGATCATCCAAAGTAACCCTAAGTAGTGGATTACACAAGCGTTTGAACTCATAGCTAAACACTTAATTAACATTACACATTTGGAAAATATTCAACCATACCCAAGACTCTTTCTTCACTAATAAAATGGGAAAAAATACGAAATTTAAATGAGAAAATTCATATTCGGTTTTTAGTGTTGTGTTTGACCTGCTGTAGAAACTCTTTATGTGTTTGTTGATTTTCAGTATTGGTGCTGGCGCTCTTACTACTGTATTATGCCTGACCTTAGAGTCTTCTAAGGTCTTACCGACTCCATATTTAGCCACATTTTCCACACTTCTCTAATTTATATACTTTTTCCTGAAAGGTAATGTCTTCATTCCTCTCTTAACATGTCATCTGATTTCCATGTAAGTGTGCTTGCACATATCCCTGGCTGCTTCAGCTGCCTCTGATGGCTGAATGAAGACAGTGAGCCAAAAGGAGTAAGCTTCCTCCTTATCCTCCTTATCCCTTATCTTTCTCTCCTTCAACGCCCAGCACCATTCTATTTTATTGAAATAAGGCTATCTGACTACTTCAACCCATCTTGATACTCAGGGAGTATATACTAAGACTTAATTAATTGCCTTTGGATATTTAAAATATTTTTTAAATGTAGAGGTATGGTCCATCCAAGATTGTTAGAAAATTACATTAAGGGGCGCCTGGGTGGCTCAGTGGGTCAAGCACGTCTGCCTTTGGCTCAAGTCCTGGGATAGTGCCCTGGATCTGATTCCCTGCTTAGTTAGGAGTCTGCTTTTCCCTCTCCCTCTGCACCCCACCTCCCCAACACCGAGTGTGCTTGCACCTGAGCACATTTTTTTCCTCTCTCTCAAGTAAATACAATCTTAAAAAAAAAAAAAGAATATTGTATTAGCTTAAATAAAATAATTTTGCCAAGATATTTTTTCTTTATCAAATGTGTATGGCAAGTGATATTTTGTCCAGTAAACTATCTGTGAAAATGTGTGTTCACTCTATGTTTCCACTTATCCTTCAAATACTAACTCTTTGACAGGGTCATAAAATATTTACATTTGTACATCTTTCTGCATCTTACAAGTAGAAGTCCTTCCAAGGCTGTGTAATAGTGGGGCTCAATTCTCTGACTATACTGTTGATTGGGAAATTGAGGATTAGAGGAAACTTACTGGGAATTACAAATGTCCAGTTTGTGTCCAACTTGACATAGAGTTTGCTTTTGGACACAGATGGAACAACAACAACAACAAAAATACCACTTTTAACCTGGTTTTCCTCAGGATGACTTAGTTTTCCTACCAATTTTTGAAGTCTGGAGGAGCATACAACAGTGAAATACCACTTATCAAGTACAGAAGAAAATGAAAAGTAGAATTCCATTGCTATGTGTAAATAGAGTACTGACCTGTGATAATAATGAGCACTATTTGAAGAGCACTCAGCTATGTGAGTTGCAAACTCATCTATTTGATTTGCAAATCTCATTCTTTCTAATGGGAAAGTCTTAAACAAGGTAATTTTAAACAACAATACTACTTCAGCTAGTTTTGTCTGAATTTAAATTTAAATGAGAGCTCAGCAACCATTCCTTTCAAGCCAGAATTTTTATTGTTATTAATTTATTTTGTCAACAGTGTATTATAGACCAAATCAGTGGTGCTTTTTAAAAAATAATATTGTTAAGTAAAGGGCCTATTTAGTTTCTTATCTTTCTGATTACACAATGCAAACCACTTCTGAAAGCTTAACAGAAAATTAAAAAGGCTTGTTTGGGCCAAGAGAGGGGAACTAATTCAATTATAATAAAAAGGTTTTAAACCCAAGCCATAAGAGTTCTTGCTTTCATTGATTGTTTTTCAAACCTTCTGGAGATTAAAATCAAAAGGCTTTAGTGCAGGATTACAAACAAAGCTAATAATCTCAGAAAACTAGTCAATTCAATCATGTTCATATGAGTTAGACTATTTTAGCAAGTATAATTAAAATGTTAAAAGTCTAACCTCTGACAGATAAATACTTGCAAAATCCAATGGATCCATAAAAGGAAAATATATAGCAAGTCATATCAGTTAGAGAAATTCAGCTCTATTACACCAGAAATTAAAATATATATGAAAACAGAAAACAGTTCGGTCCTCTTCAGAAATCAAGACAATCGGTATAGAATTCTCCCCTATGTTGCACTTCTCCTGCTATTCTTATAACTCAAAGTTCAGGGGCACCTGGGTGGCCCAGCGGGTTAAAGCTTCTGCCTTCGGCTCAGGGGCTCAGGTCATGGTCTCAGGGTCCTGGGATCCAGCCCCTCATCCGGCTCTCTGCTCGACAGGGAGCCTGCTTCCCTCTCTCTGCCTGTCTGCCTACTTGTAATCTCTCTCTCTCTCTCTCTGTTAAATAAATAAACAAAATCTTTAAAAAAAATAAATAACTCAAAGTTCAGTATAGCCCAACAACCAATTGGAAATGACAAACTGCTACTCTTCAACCGAAAATAATGAGTTTATTAATTTAGGAAACGTCTGAATGGAAACAATAAAAATGCTTACTATAGTTTTTAAAGCATTCTGTTCATGTTGCCATTCTGTTTAAAGCCTTACAGTTCCTATTACTAACATAAAAATAGTCAAACACCTTTATACAAATGATGTACTGTAAAGTTAGACTTCTATCATATGATGCAGTTTGATTCCAAGAAAACCATGTGTAGGTCATGGAAATACTTGCAAGGAGGCCAGATTTACCTCTCAGTCTTGGTTAGATTTTCTTCGAGCTGCATTATTAGGCTGACTCTGGTGCTTCCAGAGGAATATCATTGAGGGATCTTGGCTTGCATATCCTGGAGTTTGAAGAGACGAAGATTCATGGAAAAGCCTGGCTTTCCTGTGAAAAATTCAAAGGTGCAACAATGGTTTTAGTTGCTTCTGATGGCTGAATGATGAGAAAGTCACAAAGGAGCAAGCTGCACTCACAAAGATGGTGACACAAAGGTATTTGGTCCTGTCGTGTGAACCTAGTAGAAAGAAGCCAGCACTTGAGGCCTCTTAAAAGCACCGTGGTCAAGAGTCCAGATTGGAGAGTCAAAGTTACCCAGGTAGAGATTCAGCATGAGTGGACCACTCAAAGCCAGGGGCTGACAAGAGAAGTTACAAGTTGCCAGTTAGTGGAGACATGATCCAAAACTAGAAACTTCAAGGAGAAGATGAAGTCTTTACTGAACATCCAAAAATAAAACAACTGAACATAAAATCAAGTAATTCCACATCACAATCTACGTAAGATCTGTCCAACTTCATCACCTATCTTTCCTTCCATTTTCCAATCCTGGAGGAGAAGTATACAAAAAGGCCAGGAAACAGGGAGAGAGGAGGATCAAGGAAGAAGAGTAAAACAAATACCAAAATCAATCATCAACAACAACAAAAGGACTTTATTGTATCTACCACTCCCCTGTCTTTCTCACTTCAGACTTTTGAGATTATAGAAATAAGGCAGAAGTTCTGCCTTGTATCTGACAGTAAAGGTTTGTTTGGATTTGACCATATTTTGTTTCTTGAAAAACCTGGAAAAAATTAGACTATCTAATGACATGTGAAAGTAAATGAAGATGCTTTGGGTTTTGATATACCTTAAGGGTTGAAAGAAAGGGTTGAAAGAAGGTGCTTCTAAAAATACAATTGTTTTTTGTTTCATATCCCACAAGTTTAGTTTATTCACTGCAATAAGCACCTAGAATTCTTTTGATTTTGACATTCTGAACTGCATAATCTATTTCTCTTTCGTATACTTTGCTAAACCTGCTCTCAAACCATACATGCATCTCCTGATAGTATTACACATTGTAAAAAGTCCTGCATGAGTGCTTGGCTCATAGTTGGTCCTCAATAAATATTAGCTTATTACTCTAATTCAATTACAGTACCCACTGTGTATGTTGTGTGTGTGTGTGTGTGTGTGTGTAGGTCTGTGTATATTTTTCTCAATAAACATTTGGTGATAAAACCAGTTTAATTTTGAAATGAATAACATGGTATATGCTCATACATAAAGATTATATAGATTAGATTAGTTCCTACCTACTGGTATGCAACACTAGATAAAGTTGTACATGTACATATATCACAGGCATACACACATGAACACACATGCACACCTATATACATACATATACACACGATGCACATATATATGAATATATGCATGCTTATATATAGTGTCTTTGTTAATTCTCTATTTCATTCATCTATTTATCTTTAACCCAAACACATATTCTCTTAATTACTGTAACTTATAATATCTTGATACCTAAACTATTCTCATTTTGCAGATAACTTGTGGTGATCTGTGGTTCATTCAGTTTCATATGTTTTTAGAATCAGCTGGACAAGCACAATAATAACTGTGCAATCAGTTATTTCCCTAAGGAGCCCAGGTTCCTTTTGCTAGAGAAAAAGAATAAAAACCAAAGGTTTGCTACTTATTGACACTGGGATGTCATCACACTGAGGCCTTCTTCATGTACAGAGCTAGGAAATATATGAAATATATGTAGACACATACATAAATACATCCATACCTATTTTAATATCAATCTATGTATTGATCAAAACCCATGAGTTTATACTGATATCTCTAACACCACAAGGCTCACTCAAGCCATACTCCTTCTTTATCTATAATTCCTTTTTCTGACAGTTTTTCTGGCAGTGAGAAACCGGATTTCATTATCTACTACATACTTACTGATTTATTGGCTAGAATACCAATAAAGCAATGTCAGAATTGCTACCTTAAACTATGTAAAAAACAAATTTACTAAATAGAGTACATAACTTTTTTCTTTAACAAATTTTACTTATATTCAATATTATATTATAATAAAATATATATCCAATATTTATTATATATCTTTTTAGTACATTTTCCTTATAGCATATTGAATATTATATTGATATAATATATTCAATATTTTCCTATATCTCTTCCTTTCTTCCATGAAAGGTAGCTTACTATAGATATTCTTTTGCATGAAATGCTTTTTCTAACCAACTTACCTGAAAGAGAGAAAGTTGAGTGCAACAGAGTGATTCTGGCGTTTTAAAAGTAATAAGTAATTTTTAAATCTTAAAATTTTACATTAAAGTCTTAAAGTTAGGATTAATTATGGTCCTAGTTTTTATTCTTATCAGTTGGCATGATAGAGAACTGTTTGATTAAATTAACCGTGGGGAACTGGAAAGTTATACTTTTCCAAGACATTGTATAGACAGCATGTAAGGAAAATATTATTTGAAAATTCATATCTAACATTTACATGGAAATTATTTTAAATGTTTAATAGGAGATAAAAAGAATTCAACGTACCCATTGAATATGTTGATTAGGGAAAACACTTGTTCTGTGGTATTTGCAGTAGACTACACAATTCATGCTAAATCATTGTACAGATTCTGCTATTCTGGGGTATAATTAAAGCCCTAAAAGTAATACAGAAGGATTGGGGAGCCTGGGTGGCTCAGTCGATAAGCGTCTGTCTTCGGCTCAGGTCATGATCCCAGCGTCCTGGGATCGAGCCCTGCATTGGGCTCCCTGCTCTGCAGGGAGCCTGCTTCTCCCGCTACCATTCCCTCTGCTTGTGTTCCCTCTCTCGCTGTGTTTCTCTCTGTCAAATAAATAAAATCTTAAAAAAAAAAAGTAATACAGAAGAAATAGGGACACCAAGCTCACTGAAAATTAGCAAGTATTTTCAAGCTTTTTACCCAAGGACTTCCATCTTCTGGAAATCTTTTTTTTTTTAACTTTTACTTATAACCAGCAAGACTTTATGCCAGTATTTTATTATAAATAAATAAATGTGTTAATGAAAAAAAGAAAGGAAAGAGAAGAAAAGACATTTCATTATTTTCTGGGAAACAACAAAAAATATCAATTTGGTAAAATATCATTTCTAGTCAGTTCACTCAGACTTTAGTCATATTCACAAAACTAACAGAAACAACATGCACAACACATCTCCACAACGAATGGAGGTGTTGTGTTTCCAAAAATAGCACTATCTCTAGAAGCTTTTCTTCACCTTTCACAAAGTATTTCTCCATGTTTTCACCACAAGCATTCTAATTACTAAGAATCCACATTATATACACTGTAGAGTTTGATCCCAAATTGGATCGACTTTATCACTGAAGTAATATGAATATATTTAGTTTCTCACCTGAAATGAAAAGGTGTCAGATCAATTCTTCCTCTCTGATTTCTGCTTTTGACTCTGGCATTATTACAAATTGCCCTGAGGCATATCTTTCCTTTTAATACCATGTCTCAAATGCAAACGTTCAGCAGTGGTTATTGTTCAACATTATATAACCAAAAAAGAAATGCCACCTAGTTATTAAACTGTCAGAACATTAAAAGTGAATAAATCATAACAAACTTTATAGTATATAAAGCCATAGTCACATCACACTTTTCTTCAGAAGAGGCCTTATGAAGTGTGTGGAGAGAACTAAAGGACTAAATCTGAGAGTAGGAATTTATTGTCTCAGATATTTTAACTGTGTCATGAAAAGTAACCATATCCCTGCTTCTACAAAATTAGTAAGGATGCAGAATTTCCCTTGTACTGACTATCCTTTTATTGTTTAACCTGTTAACTAAAGGAATATCTCTAACTATTAAAATATAATTCCTTGCAGCGTAGCTCTCAATCAGACAATCATCATCTGATACTTAACTTTAATTTGAGGTAACCTCTTATGAAGACTTTTGATTTAGCTTCACATAAGTTTCAATCACAAAAGAAACCTTCTATATATAAAAAAGTATTGTCATACTCTTGTTTATTCCTTCTGTGACCATATAACTGATCCATATCATCTTTAATTACATGATAAATTGTTTTCTAGATGGTATAAAATATAAGTTCTCATCATATTTCCATTATAACAAATATAACCAAAAGGGTTTGTGTTTTAATGCAAACAGAATTTTATTGACTTAAATAACATAATATAATGAACTATTGGCCTTTCATTCCAAACCAAACATAAAAATGGATCTTATAAAAGGAAAATATTTATGATATCCTAAATTCTTAACATTCTAAACTCAACCTGAATTATAAAACAAAACCAAAGCAGCACGGCACCGAGTGACCTAAATTATTTACTATTCTTACTACCCTCTGAAAAAAATAAATAGAGATAAAACTTCATACCTGTCCAAATGACTAAAATAAATAACACAAGAAACAACAGATGTTGGTGAGGATGTGGAGAAAAGGAAACTCTCATACTCCTGGTGGGAATGCAAATGGGTGCATCCATTCTGGAAAACAGTACGGATGTTCCTCAAAAAGTTAAAAATAGAACTACCCTGTGACCCAGCAATTGCGCTACTAGATATTTACCCAATTAATATAAAAATTCTAATTTAAAGGAATATGTGCATCTCGATGTTTATAAAGCAGCATTATCTACAATAGCCAAATTATGGAAGTGGCCCAAGTGTCCATCAATAGATGAATGGATAAAGAAGGTGTCATATAGATACACAATGGAATATTACTCGGTCATAAAAAAGAATGAAATTTTGCCAATTGCAACAGCTAGATGGAGCAAGAGAGTATATGCTAAGCGAAATTAGTCAGTCAAAGAAAGAAAAATATCATGATTCCACTCATATGTAGAATTTAAGAATCAAAACAAATGAGCATGAAGGAAAAGAAAGAGAGAAGGAGGAAAACCAAGAAACAGACTTGTAATTACAGAGAACAAACGACGGTTACCAGAGGAGAGGTAGGCAGAGGGGATGGGTTAAATAGGTGATAGAGATTAAAGGAGTGCATTTGTTGTAAGGAGTACTGAGTGTTGTGTGGAAGTGTTGAACACTATACTACACACCGAAAACTAATATTACACTAGAATTTAAATAAAAGCTTAAGAAAAAAATAGGGATAGCTGTAAAACTGGCATATCCATGGCAAACTATCCCGCCATGTTTTAGAGCCACTCCTGTATTTTGGATTCATTATCACCAGTGGAAATTGTCAGCAGGTGCTGAAGTTGTCTATTGTTACTATTCCCGTCCACTTGAGATGAATGCCAAAGCTGAGAATTGACTTTTAATATCGAACAATCCATTCCAACTATTCCATCATCAGTCATCTCAGGAAACTTCTACAGTACTTTCTAATCTTTATTTCTGTTAACAATATAACTGTGGATCTCCAACTCTCTGTAATTTTCAAAAGTAGTACTTTCAAAAGTAATAATGTGCATTACCTGCACTTCTTGTTGAGACATTTGCCATCCATAGTTTTCTTAGTACAGAATTACTTGATTAATGATAGTTGTCATTCTTTTACCTCACAAATTTGTCTTAATAATGGGATGGTAGGTTTCTGTTACATAATTGACTCCGAGATACAAAAGCAGATTATAGAATACGTCAGTCTATATGTGTACCTATTCTATTTGTTGCCACTAAGCAGTAATTTTATTTAGTTATAATATAAAGTACATATTTTGTATTCAGTATTTTCAATGCAAGTTTAATTGCCACCATTCTTTTGCTTCAGATGAGAAAGGCACTAGTGATATCTATAGTTTAGAATGAGTGGGAAAACATAAGCTTTTTATACTTTTCCAATTCTAACTTTCTGATTGATTGATTGATTTTTAAAGATTTTATTTACTTATTTATTTATTTGAGAGAGAAAGAATGAGAGAGAGCACAAGGGCAGGGAGGGGCAGAGGCAGAGAGAGAAGCAAACTCTCTGCTAAGCAGGGAACCCAACATGGGGCTCAATCTCAGGACCCTGGAATCATGACCTGAGCCAAAGGCAGATGCTTACCTTACTGAGCTAACCAGGCAGCCTCTAAATTTCTGATTTAAATTGAAAATGGTTCATATAGGTGAAGAAGAGAATGCTAGCCGAAACAAAAGAACGTTAAGAGGGAGATATATGTGAAAATTTTATCTAAATATCATGTATTATCGTACATCCTCCCAGGGGGTCACTTAGT
Source organism: Procyon lotor (assembly GCA_028646535.1). Lineage (NCBI taxonomy): Eukaryota > Metazoa > Chordata > Mammalia > Carnivora > Procyonidae > Procyon > Procyon lotor. The sequence goes on from CM053604.1 coordinate 96,760,617, forward strand.
GTACATCTGTTAGTGAGGAGGCTGTTACTATGATATCTACTCATCGGGTGTTTACTTCACTGTCACAAACCAGATGTAGTTGGTACTTCACAACTAAAAAATATGGAGGCGAAGAAAAGAAAAGAAGAGAGGGGAGGGGATGGAGTGGAAGGCAAGGGAAGAGAGGAAAGGAGAGGAAAAAGTCAACATCAAATCATGGATTCAATTTTACTATTTCATCTTCATGTTCCTCTGGTGTTAGCATGTTGTTTTCTCTTTTTTACATATGTTTAAGGTATTCAGGGACAAATAAAATGCCATTTAAAGGAAATGCAAGAAATGTGTTTTTGAAAGATCGTTTCTATTACTTAGCACCAATAACTTAACACCAATGAGATGGTGCTCCAAGGAATACAGAAGAGGAATTTGAGCCCTTGGAGGTAAATTTTCAATACCCCATCATGAGAAGCTTTGTATAGACAAATCTCTTTAAGTGTTCCAAATTATGTGAGGAGTTATAAATGAGTGCAAAGTCAAAGAGGGTTAGGAAACTCCGAGTTCATTAAAAGTAAACACATTTCTTTTCATTCAAAATATCTCAGTGCTTTAAACAAATTTGAGTATGGAAGATAATGCAGTGGGATAGAAAATGTGGGGCAGTCAATGAGTGACATTGTGTAAGAGAGGTTTGGGAATGATAAGGACAGGCTTTAAATTCCAGACTGTCCTATAGCATATTACCTTGGATGAAAGTTTTAATTTCTTTAAATCTATTGACTAATTGCCTAATTCTTTAAATCTATTGCCTAAATCTATTGCCTAAACAGAAAATTATATCTACCAGGGAGTTGCAAACTCAAACATGTTAGAAAAAATATATAATTTCCAGATAATGTTAATAATCATTAAGTCTTTTATATGCATCATTAAACTTAAGACCAGCAAAAAACTCCATGAGATAGATATTATTGTTTTTTACCCTGTAGAATCTTTAAGAAGATAAACATATTTTTTTTTTCTTTTCGCATTTTAGCCATTGGTGTATCCTAGTGCCTAAAAGTGTGTACAGTAAGTCAGAACTCAGTACTTTTTTTTTATGAAGTGAATGAATAAAGTAAAAAGAAAACACACACACACAAACACACACACAAAACTGTTAAAAATCTACGCAGTTTGATTACAGAGCCATGATTCACCCAAACATACATAGCATGTTGTGGATTTCAATACAAAGAACGGTTATTTTCTTTTTGGTTTTAATGCTTTTTTTTTTTTTTTTTTTTTAAATGTTTTAACAAGTAGCTATTTCTTTTTTTGTTTGTTTTTTAAGATTTTATTTATTGATTTGACAGAGAGAGATACAGTGAGAGAGAGAACACAAGTAGGGGAGCAGCAGAGGGAGAAGCAGGCTTCCCCGCTGAGCAGGGAGCCTGATGCGGGGCTCGATCCCAGGACCCTGGGACCATGACCTGAGCCAAAGGCAGACACTTAATGACTGAGCCACTCAGGTGCCCCGGTTTTAATGCTTTTTTGATAAGAAACAGCTTTTGAAATTAGAAATTTTATACAACTAATGTGTTTTATATTTTCAACTTCTGTTAAATTATTATGTCTATTCATTTATTTAATAAGCAATTAGTAAATGATGACTTTGTGTGAGACACTGAGCTAAAAACTAAAAACTTCGAACAGCAGCTATGCCTGACACTATACCACCCAACACTGCACAAAAACCAAAGACTTTGTACAAAAATGAGACAAACTCCTGCTTTTAGCTCTAGTAAAATGGGCAAGATCAATATGTAAATAATTACTAATGAACACAGGGCAAGTGCTTACTTTCATATGGTTTACTTGGGGCCTAGGCACTGCCTTGGGAACTGGTAAGATAAGAGCAACTAAATATTTTGAAGTATTTTACACATGATGAATAGAAAGCTTTCAGAAAAGGAAAACAAGTAATTGAAAAATCAAAAGCAGCAGTTTCCAAAAAAGTGGCTTGATTATCTCTGAAACTATCTGTATGCAGAGCACAGAAAGAAAATAGAAAGTTACTTGGGCCTACAATTATTGCCCATCTATGAAGTCCATGGCATATAAGGAGACTTAAAAAATATTGTTTTAGTAAGTGAATAAATAACGTTGTAAAGAATTATTTTTAAGGATCTGGAGGTGGAAGAGATTTAGGGTGGGAAAATTATTTTTTTTCAATATTTACTTTGCATTTTCTTTTCAGGAGAGAAATGTTATTTCCTTCTCAATGTCCATTCTCAATTACTAGTTCTAGAACTATTAGAAAGATTAATCCTAAATTGACCAAATTTCATATAAAATGGTATGCAATACATATATTTCCTTCCAAAAATAAGGACTCTATGATAACTGTGGTAATAAAACTTGAATTGATAGAAATAACTTCTATCAAAACATATTATTTAGAAAAATGTCACTGTACACTTAGAAACATCTAAGGAGTAATGTGAAAAATAAGCATGAGTTAAAGAAAGGCACATTGGTAAAGACATCAGGCAGAAATGAGGAATCAAATCAGAGATCAAAGGTAAGGTAGACTCTAGAATTCCAGATTGGCATAGCTGATTATCTTTATTTTTCACCTGTAGTTGTCAATTTATAGCCAAGACTAATATATCATAGTACTAAATTTTTCACAGAAAATATTCTGTAGTCAAAATAATCTTAAAATTGTCACATGCTGCAGAAATTTCAACATCAAGGCCAATTTATTTCCCAGTCATTCAAAAGCCTGAGTAGGTGGAGTTGTGCCTGCCAGAGAGACTAGCTCACTGGCTCTAAAGGCCTCCCAGGGTCACACCGATCACCTGAGTTTACAAGTGAAATAGTTTCTTTTGGCCTTTTAGGAATAGACAACTAATTTTTTTTTCAGCATCCAAATGTAGAATATGTCTCTTAGGAGAAATTTCATATTTACTAAACTTATAAAACAGATTTATACAACTCAATTGACAACTTTACTTGGTTATATCTAAGAATTATTGTAATAGATTTCAGACTACTAAAATTATATATAATTACATGAAAACAAAATAAGGTCATGATAGGAACTCTTGAGAGCAGTTGTAGAAGTTAACTGAATTTTTGTAGTAGATTGCAATGATAACCCATTCCTTTAATTTTTTAAGATTTATTTATTTATTTTAAAGAGAGAGAGGGAGCATGAGTGGGAGGGGCAGAGAGAGAAGGAGGGAGAATATCAAGCAGACTCTACACAGAGCTGGGAGCCCAGCTTGGGGCTCAGTCTCATGACCCTGAGATCATGACCTGACCTGAAACCATGAGTTGGATGGTTAAATGACTGCACCAACCAGGCACCCCGATAACCCATTTCTTTATCCTTACCTTGAGCCATGACCTTTGTCATACTATATTGTACTTTCTCACAGTAAAGGAATAGAGTTTCTTTCCCTAAGTAATGTGTTTGGGGTACTCCTTCACTTTGTCTTAGATAAGCGATTGAGTAAAAATGATGGTATGCTAGTTCTAAGTGCAGGCTTCAAGAACCTTTCAAGGACTTTCCATTTGTGTACTTGTGCCTCCAACTACATCATGATAACAGAACGGGGTTAGCCTGCTAAAGAGTGAATGATATGTAGAGTAGAAGCTGAAGCCAACCTAGATTAGCCAGCAGATCACTAGCTCAAGATGTGTGAGATCTAGCCAGGAGCCCAGTAAATATCTAATTGACTTCATACACAAAAGCCATAAAGTGTTGTATGTCATTGAGCGGCACAATTGTGTCAATAGTTAATTGATACCATACTAAACAGAATTGGACAAAGCTATCCTAAAGACACCATCCACGAAAGATAGGTTTTTGAGCACATGCTTTTGCATTAGTCTCAATACTCCAGTGGCCCTACCAGTATATTTGGACTGTATTAACCAAGATGTCTGCACACAGAACAATATTCATGGATATATACCAGTGGAATTTGTTTCTTATGCATTGGTATTAACAGATTTGTTACAGATGTTTGTCATTTATGACATGTTTATTTTATTAGACATTATATATGCTACTAGAGAATTAATCCTTTGAGAAAATAAATAGCACATACATATACAAATATGTCTGTATGTATGAAATACACTAATATTCTCACTATTCCTAAAAATGCCATATACTTTCAGAATATAGTTCTTTCACTTGTGCTCATTTTCCCACTAATTTGCATGA
>CM053604.1:96764911-96791261 GCA_028646535.1 Procyon lotor
TTTTTTTTTTTTTAAAGATTTTATTTATTTGACAGAGAGAAACACAGCGAGAGAGGGAACACAAGCAGAGGGAATGGTAGCGGGAGAAGCAGGCCTTCCGCAGAGCGGAGAGCCCGATGCGGGGCTCGATCCCAGAACACCGGGATCTGACCTGGGCCGAAGGCAGACGCCTAACGCCTGAGCCACCCAGGCGCCCCCTTCATTCTTCTTTTGATCTCCTCCTTGCCTCTCCTGTTCCCCAGCAGTGAGAATAAACCTATACACATAGTAAATATATAACAAGCATTTGCTAACTTCAATTTATTTTGAAAGTTAATTTGGTGCATACTTGAGGAATTTATGCCATGGGTTTTATTGTTTCCAGTCAGTGTAAGTTTATCATGCTGTTGGTTTGAAGTTGATGATGCCACTACATTTAGTTCCTGTGTTAATTTCCTGGGACTGATATTACACTGTTCTGGAAGCTAGAAGTCTAAAATCAAGGTATCAGTAGAGCCATGCTCCCTCTGAGACTCTGGGTAAAATCTTTATTTGCCTCTTACTAGCTCTTAGCCATGGCACCAAAACTTGGCATTCCTTGGCTTCCAGCTGCCTCTGTCTAATCTCTGTCTACCAAGGGTTAGGACTTCAACATATCATTCTGGAAAATACGAATGCATCCATGACGACCCCTAAGTCCCAAGTGATGTTTTGCCCAGCCTAACTAATACCCAGAATTATTAGGAACAAACCTTGACCAGCCAATAAAATTCTAGAAAGTAGCTATTTTTTTTCTCTTAGGCTATAGTAACCCCCACCTAGCAAACCAATTATAATATTTACAAACTTGAAAAAATATTAACCCTTATATGAAAAGGAAGCCATCCTAAAGATGGGGATTTGTGCATACAGCAGTGCAAACCATCAATAATGTCTTAAGGATGGTTTGACAAGCAGCCATGTCTATAGCAGTTTTTTGATAAAAAATGAGCTACTAATTGCTTAGAGTTGTCCATATGGAACTGTCAATCAGTTATTACAGATAAAAGCTTCTGTAAGTCATTTATGTATAAGTACATAATGACTTAGATAACTAACCTTGGCAATCATACAGACAACTAATTTGTATACAAATATAGCTTAATCCATTAAAAGTAACCTAATACTCATTTTGTAAATCATCAGTTCATAAATTTGATTCATGAGCATAATTTATGCAGAAGATTAGAAAATGATACCCCATCATCAATTCAAAAGCACATAATTTCAATAGCAATCTCTAGATATTATTGGCAAAATAATCAGTGACTACTGGAATTAAATAAGTATCCTGAATGCCTTAGCTCTAAGTAACATATCATTTAAGATATATGATGTATGAGATTGTCTCACCATTATCAAAGTTAAATAAACACATTTTGGTATACTTTAGTGTTGAATTAGAATAAATTTATGCTATTATTTTTATACAAAAATTAAAGAAAAAAGGCAGTATTATATTATCACAATGGTGTTACTGCAGTGATGTATACATATATCTCTTTCACATCACAAAATTTTTATTTCAAAATAATGTGTTATAATGAAGACCAATTTTTAAATGACTTAACTGAAGTCTCAAAATATTAGCATTTGTTCAATACAAATAAAATCCATTTCACTCAATTATCAAGCTTTGGAAAATGCTAAGACATTAAGGTTAATTTTGAGTGGAATCAATAGACAGACTTATGTGTGTTTAAGGGAAAAATATCAATTACAAAATTTTCAACTCCTATTGGTCAATTTTAGAGATTTCTCAAAAGATTAGCACCACAATTACTGGATTTGACTACAATGAATATTTCATGGTGAAAATGCCAAATATGAAAGGAAAATTGGAACATAAAACCTGAGCTTCACCTACAGAAGTATTTTAATATCTAATTATTAACATAATTATTTAACGTGCATATGTATGTATTATTATAACTATTATATATCCATAGTTATAAAAATGAATAATAAAAATCCTATATTGCTTTAATATTATGTTACAATGATAATAAAAAATATACTTAATGAATTTTTTAAATACATTCCCCCATTTCCTGGCACAGAGCCTCTAAAGCTTCTGGAATTTCCTGAGTAACAGAGTGAAAGGAGAGTCTCTTGGTTATCCTAATATGCCCCTTTCAACCATATCTGAGTTTATGCTAATGAGGTGACTCTCAAATGTCAGAAAGACCCAAGAATGATTAGAGGGTTGGAATTTTCAGGCCCACCCTCAATCTCCAAGAAAGAGAGAGGGTCTGGAGATTTAATTACCAATAGCGAATGATTTCAGCAGTCATGCCTACCCAATGAAGTCTCCATAAAACTCCTAAATAATGGGTTTGAAGAGCTGAACTGGTGAACCCATCAAGGTTTTAACATTGAGTTCTGTACCTTTCCCCACACCTTGATCTATGTAGCTCTTCAATGTGGCTGAAAGGGTCTTGGGAACCCTTGACTTTCAGCCTAGTTACACAGAAGTGTGGGTAACCCGGGGGCCTAGTACCTGTGATTGGAGTCTGAAATAGGGGACAGTTTTGTGGGATTGGGCCCTTATTCTATAAGGTCTGCACTAAGTAGTTAGTGTCTGCATTGCTTAATGTGAGGGGAAAAAACCATACATTTAGTGTAAGAAATGCTGTGAGTGGTAAAGAAATAGAAGTTCTTTTCTTTAACAGCTATTCAGCAAGTCATCATATTAAAAAAAAAAAAAAACTGCAAGTTTTCAGTTTGAAACTTTGTAAATGTTCTTTTCCCTTTAATCTACCATTCAAAATTGGCTTATATTGAAGCTGAAACTGCTATAGAAACATAAAGATGGATGGAAATTAAAAAAGACACACTAATGCTTCCGCAAGGCTTGACTTTAAACAACTAGTTTTTTTCCTCATTCATGAAACCTCACCATCTCTCTCACTTGTCTTTCCATAGAAAAATCCTTTGTTCCAGAGACTCCATATCAATACTGAGTAAGGAGACTCAGAGAACCGTGTCCAGCTCTAGTCAGGAGACCTCCTTGAAGACCTGACAAACAGGTACCAGATTCTTATTGAAATTGCCCAGATCCTGTATTTTCCAATAAAACACCTCAGCCTTTTACCATAATGTGTCTGCAGTTTTAAAGGCATTAGCCTCCTACAGCCTCCTTTATACGGCAAAGTAATATAAACTATCATTCCTCTTTATCCCTAAACTCTGTCTTCGTGTTTTATTTTGGCTCTGGAGCCCAGAGATCGATTTTTGACAACAAAACAAAAATATCATCTGTCTCATAGATTGAGACATCCTAATACCTTGACATATAAGGTGGACATAAGGGAAGCTCAATCACTTTTGTCTATAATTACTTTTTTAAAAACTACCTGATTTCTTATAACATAATGAAGCATTTAAAAAAATACTATTTTAGTTCGATAAATACTGGTAGGTTTAAACTTATCTATTCAGATTTGTTTAACATAATGATTTGTTAACTTCATTTTTTTCAGAACTTTGCATATGTAAGTATATGACTGTTGCAAGATTCTGATATTTTATTTTACTTTTTAAAATATTTTATTTATTTATTTGACAGAGAGAGAAATCACAAGTAGGCAGAGAGGCAGGCAGAGAGATGGGGAAGCAGGCTCCCTGCTGAGCAAAGAGCCCGATGCAGGGCTCCATCCCAGCACCCTGAGATCATGACCTGAGCTGAAGGCAGAAGCTTAACCCACTGAGCCACCCAGGTGCCCCAAGATTCTGATATCTTAAATATCAGAATCTTCTTGGTTCTGATATTTTGGTTCCAGTCTATGCACAGGCCCTGAGCGTGGCTGAGGCCAGCAGGGTGGGGGAGGGTCGCTGGAGAACCTCCCACCACCCGGGACAGACTCAGGGTCTGTGCCTCCGATGTCATGGCCTCTGGCCTCCTGCCCACAGCTGGGGGTCTCTGGAAATGTGGCCGGTGTGGCTTCAGGCACCGAGTTTTAAGTTTACCTTATGTTGAGGGACCTAAATTTAAATGGCACGTGCGGCCACCCTGTTGGACAACACAGGTCAGAGGATGATGCGCCAAAATGGTAAGATATTCTGGTTAATGTTTTCCTTTTCTCGATTTTCAAAAATGTTATTCTGTGGTTGTGTTTGTTTTATGATAAACACCAAATTTAAAAAAAAATTTTTTTTTAAATTTTAAATGTGAAAGTTGTTAGTTATCCAAGGTCATACTCAAATATCTTCCATCTCGTACTATGGATGACATTTTCTTCATGAATAGGAATTTATAAGTGTTGATTTATACATTACAAATACACCTAATTTACATCCAATTCAAATTTAACGGGACAAAAGTACAATATATGTAAGGCTAACTCAATGCATAGGTGGTGTGGATGATGGCTTAACCACACTGTTATCGAATTTTTGTTCCCTTAGTGCCTGTAGTTCTTGGTCATGCCTCTTGGAAGAATGATGAGGGGGACCTGACCAAGAGTGGTGGGCAGGAAAGCAAAGCTTACTGAGCGATAGTACAAAGCTTGCAGAGAGGGAGGGGACCTGCGAGAGGGCTGCTGTTTTTGATATTCAAATCTAGGGGTTTTCATAAACTCTTTGGAAGAACTATCTTAAGCATCCTGAGATTGGGACCCTGTGGATTGGCTGTTAATGTGCCAATCAGGGCTTTGGTCATGCACCTTTCTACTTACTGGGTTATTGTTCACATGCTGACAGTTTTTTGGACTGATATCTGGGGACCGACTGCCCCAACTTGTGATCCTGTGTTTTCTGGTTAATCGTTTTGTTTCAGGATGTTTGGGGAAAGTCAGTCCTGCAGAGGCTGGTAGACGGGATGGTATTGCGGTTTTGCCTAAGCTGTAAAACAGAATGCTAGTGTGGTTTTATCTTAGCTGTACCAGCTCACTGTTTTCTTGTTGGCGCCCCCGGTCCTGACTACCCACGTGTCCAATTAACCTCTCACAGTGTGATTTATTGGCGATAGTAAACTTGTCTTAAAAACAAAACAAAAAAACCCCAAACAAAAGACGGAAAACTCTTCCACCATCTCCAAGATAGGTAAACTATATCATTCAATGAGTAAATCAGTATTTTTAAAATTTCTAATGTGAAAATATTATCAGTTTGGGAAACTGCTGGAGAACTTAAACATACAAAATGTTCCCATTGTTACTGTCATTATGATCGAATCATAGAGACAGAAATACTAAACATAAAGTTTTTGAGAAATTGTATGACAACACATAATTAAATCCTAAAGTAGACTCAACTTAGCTTATTTTATAAAGGAATTGCCTTCAACAGGCTGTTAAAATGTAAAAATATATAGAATTCTCAACTAAGTAGCTTTCTAGTTGTCACCGATGCTGCTTTAACACTTCTGAAGTTATTAAAACAAGCAAACGTGTAGATATTTAAAATCTGTTTTTGTCTTTGCTTAGGAGGGATAATTTCTAAACCTGAGTAAGAATAAGGACATGCACTTAAGATAGATTCTATCTGTCCAATAACAATTAAAAATTGGAGTAGTTTGAGCATATAACTTTGCTTTCCATAAAAAAAAATGTTCTGGAGAAATGTCCTACTGAGTCCCAATCTGGTGAACTATGCTGTGATGTTTGAAAATTGAGCTTGTGATAAAAGTCTCCTAGCTAAATGCAGCACGTGAGGAAATCAAAGAGATAAGACACTTTGTTTCAAGTACAGAAGGAAGCCTAAAGGGACAGGCCCAAACAGTTCAGTAACAACATATGTTAATATATTCCAGTCCTTAAAGGCTAGAAAAGTTGTTTACATGTCAAATGAAAAGCACCCGCCCAGTACAGAGTCAGCTGCCGTATCTAGTAATAGAAAATTGCTGATACACTGGCAACACCACCATCTGAAAGATAAGGGTAAATAGTTTCTACATTCCTCACGTTGGCATTTCTGCAAAATAGTGAGGGTAACAAAGCTTGCTTTCATATTTACTACATTATGATAACACCTTTAGGTATACTTTAAAATGAAGATGCAACCTATCATTTTGTCACACCTAATTTGCATTCAATTTCTTCTGGTAATTGTTGTTAATTTCCGCAGTAAAAATATCTTTGCTCCTGGTGTACTGGAATTAAGTAGTTAAGGTTACAATAGAATGTTTAACTAAATACATAAAATCTCAGTAGATTGAGAGTCAGAATGAAGGTAAATAGTGATGCCTTTAAAATTATTTATTTAAAAAAAGGACACAAAGAAAAAAATCCCCCCCACTCACTGCCTCTATCTCTTTCTGTCTCCCTTAACCTTGGCACTCTGTGTCTCCCACTCACCTTTCCTTGTCCAAAGCTTGAAAAAATAAAAGTCACACATTTAAACTGTAATTTTAGGAATTTAGAATAACTAAAACTAAAAGAAAACATTTTGGGCTGCAATGGTAGCAAGAAATAGATGGCTTTTTGAGGTTGTGTCATCTGTTCCCCTGTAGAGGAATAGGGGTAAAGACTGACATTCCTATTTCCCTTTTTAATATTAAGAGAATACTGACCGGAAACACGGAAAAAAAAAAAAAAAAAACTTCTTGAGGTCCTTTTGTTTCCCTAATTTTTAAAATGATCTGCATGACAATTAGTGGTAAAATATAGGCATGGTTATGTAAATAGACTGTTTAGATTAATTAACTAGGCATATTTGAAGCGGGGTAAAATAAAATGAATTCTTTATTATATTCTTGTAAATGTTTATAACTCTATGTAATTTGAAATCATACTCTATTGGTAAAGGTTATCATAACTCTGCCCAAAAAAGAAATATGTAAAATAGGTATACCACCTGGGTGGCTCAATAGGTTAAACATCTGCCATCAGCTCTGGTTAGGATCCCAGGGTCCTCGGATCAAGTCCCTCCCTCATCCAGCTCCCTGCTTATCGGGGAGTCGACTTCTTCCTCAGCCTGCTGCTCCCCTGCTTGTGCTCTGTCTCTCTCTCTCTCCAACAAATAAATAAATAAAATCTAGGGGGAAAAAAAATATACATGAAATAAGAAGGCTGCATACAATAACCTGACCTTAATACTAATTATTAATACATAGATGTAAAAAGGACACTATAAATAAGGTCTTGTACCTTTCTTTGAAATTGCAAAGGAATTCACCTTCCAAGGCGTTCTCCATTATATTCACTGTGTATACATTTTTTTAATGTAATTCACAATTGCTATATGCTCTTCATAGAGATAGTGGAGTCACTCAAGAACTCATTGTTCAAAGAAATGAAATAATGCAATATTTACAACAAACTCTATAGGAATTTATTATTGAATGTCCCCCAAACTAAATTTGGGCAAATAAAATAGTTTTATCAATCAAGCATATAATTAATATATGACAGTCCCAAAATACCAAATACCAGCTAATTTCTCCAACTAGTGTAATTTTTGTCGACTCAGATATGCAGAAGGAACAGGAAGGAGGGAGTCAATTGTGTGGTTAGAAGGAATAAGGTCCTTCTTGACAGAGATCAGCAACAACATCCTAAAGAGTTCATAATATCTACTCTTGAAACAGAAAGAACAAAGGATAATCAATGGCTTTATGTGATATATAGTATCAAATATATTCCCACACTGCATTGGCTTTTTCATCCATTTTCTTCATCAGTAATACAACTTACACTGTTCATATCACACATAGAAAAAGAAAAGTGCATTATTGAATAAAGCATTTGCATAATCACTGGAAAGCTGGGGTATAGCCATCAGTGATAAAGAGCAAACACAGTCAGTGGTTTTACCCATTCAGAACTGGGTATGATTTCAGTGTTGACATACTTGGAAAAGAAAATACAAAAATTTAACTTTTCAATTCTATAGTAATATGCCCTAATATTCTGAAGCTATGGTACACTATATATTTTCTGGAAATTTATGTCATATAATTTCCACAAGTACATGTATTTGTGTAGAGTTTTGTGTGTTGTGAATTTAATATCTGCTTATTAACTTTAGTAGTTTATCTGTAGATTCTTTGGATTTTTATAGGTACACCATGATGTGGCTACAAATGACGGTTTTATTTCTTCTTTTCCATTTTTTACACATTTTGCTATTATTGCCACTGGTGTTAATATTATTTTACTGTATTGCATTGGGCTAGGTTTCTCTGTAAAAAGCTGCATAGAAGTGGTGATAGCAGGCATTCTTTCAGAAGAAATTATTTCAATATTTTACCATCATGTGTATGGTACCTTGATATGGTCTATAGATATTTTTATAGAAAAAATATTTTAAAGGAACTTTCCATTTGATTTTCAATTTGATAAGAAAGTGAGGATCTTTCAACATGAATTGCCACTGAATTGCATTCACCGCTTTCTTATATGTTGAGATGAACATATGCTTTTATATTTCTTCATTTTTTAAGCTGGTGAATTACATTGTTAAGCCAATCTTGTATTTCTGGAATAAACCCAATACTTTGTAATATATTTTTCTTTTTATATACTGCTTCAATGTATTCGCAAATATTTTAAGTAGAATTTCTTCATCTATGTTCACGAGTGAGATGGTTCTGTATATATGACTATATAACTATTTAGATTTTTTTTCTTTTGGCAGTTTTGATAAATGTGTCTACTACATTATTTAGGTTTATAAGCCATTCTTATTTTTCCTTTCATCAGGATTCTAAATTCCCTTTAGTATCAGTATGTAATTTCCAACTAGCATCTTTTCTTCCTCCTTCCTTCCTTCCTATCTTCCTTCCTTCCTTCCTATCTTCCTTCCTTCCTATCTTCCTTCCTTCCTTCCTTCCTTTCTTCCTTCCTTCCTTCCTTCCTATCTTCCTTCCTTCCTATCTTCCTTCCTTCCTTCCTATCTTCCTTCCTTCCTTCCTATCATCCTTCCTTCCTTCCTTCCTATCTTCCTTCCTTCCTTCCTTCCTTCGCTCCCTGCTTTCTTCTGAATAGGCTTTATTTCACTGTTATTTTTAAAGGGTGTACTTACTGCATATAGGGTTTTAGGTTGGCAATTTTTTAGCACTTTGAAAATATCATTTCCTTCTCTTCTATTCTTCATTGCTTCTTGTTGTTGTTGACACCTTCCAGTATATTGTGTAGCTCATTTCAAGGTAATGGTCTTTTTCATCAAATGGCTTACAAAAATATTAATTTTCAATAGCGATATCATGATGTGCCCAGGTATGGCTTTCTTTTATTTTTCCTCTTTGGCATTTATCAGATTTCTTCAATCTGTGGCTTGGAGCTTTTCATTAGTTTTATAAAAAATATCAACCTTAATCTCTTCAGATAGCACTTCTCTCCCTTGCTTCTAGTAATCCATACATATAATTTTTCATTATAGCCCATATGTCTTTAATATCTTTTATTGCATTATGCTTTTTTGTCTCTCTTTATTGCAGTCTATGTATTTTCTTCTGACCCACCTCTCAGTCCATTGAAGATTTCCTCTTTTCTTTTTTAATGTCAATAATAGTTCCTGAGTTCTATAGTGTAGCTTATTTTATTTTTTAGTACTAGACTTACCATGTTGTTCTTTTCATAGTTTCTAGTTCTCTAGAAAATTCTACAATCTTATCTTTTACTTCATTGATTATTAACGATAATTATTCTAATGTTCATGGCTGATAAATCCCTTATCTAGATTCCTGTGCGTCTGTTTCTTTTGATTATTTTATCTCTTATTTTTTGCTGATGCTTTGTCTTCTATGCCTGATGATATATTTTTTTTAAATATTATTCATTTGAGAGAGATACACACACAGAGAGTACAAGCAGAGGGAGAGGCAGAGGAAGAGAGGGAAGCAGGCCCCCCCACTGAGTGGGGAGCCAGATGTAGGGCTTGATCCCAGGACCTGGAGTTCATGATCTGAGCCAAAGGTGGATGTTTAACCATCTTAACCACCTAGGCACCCTAGTGCCTTATGATTTTGATTAAATTCTAGAAACTGCATATAAACAATCCTGGAGATAAATTGAGGTTCTGGATAATGTGAACTTACTTCCCCAAACTGTAAACTAATAATAATAAATCTAATGAAAGAATAGAGTGCTTTCTTTAAATTCAGATAGATGGTGGAACAAGTATGAACTTAGTAGGTTAGGTTTTGATTGCTTGAATCAGTGATAACACAACATTCAGGCTCTAATTCATCCTCTGAATTAAAATTGACTATAAAACTGACTATTGATAGAAAAAAGTTAAATGGCCCTATTGTAGTATTCATTAAAAGAATATGTGAATATAGTCATTTCAATAAGTGACAACTATCAAATTATGAGCAAGTTATAAAAATACCAACACTCAAATAAAAATAAGCCTGTATGAAATTTAATAAAACAACAAAAACAAAAACAATATAAATATAATAACATTTGAATTGATGATGCTTATTAAAATTATTATTTTAAGCTATAATTATTTTTATATTTGCTTTTCTCTTACCATTTTAATCCACGAAGCTTCTAAATTTATCTTAATTAAAGCTGACTGTGTGTTTCTATGCTTTCAAAATGAAAACAGAATATAGTTATAAAGGAATAGAATCCTCCCTTGAGACCAGTAATTCTCAAAAGCTTTGCTGATATCTCTCTTTTCTGTTGACAAGCCACAAATAAACTTCATAGAAAATGCCAATCATTTCTTTAGCTTTTATAAATAAATGAAAGACATTTTACAATCTTATTTTTAGACTAAAGGCTACTTAGTAGAAATCTAATTAATGAATTATCTAAAGTAACTACAATAATACTTATAAATTAAAACTAACACATTACTTACAAATATTATACCCAAAAAATGTTAGCAATATCATAAACACCTAGTACACTCAAGAAAATACAGGCAATTGTAATTCACTCAGTTTTCCAGAATGGTATTTATCAGTGCATGACTTGTATTTGCATCAATTGGTCATCATGTTCAATGTTATATTCTTACTGTTGATTATAATAATGAGATTATTTCATTCCATAGTATATAATTATGAATAATTATATCAAAGAAACTTTAAAATGTTTAGAGATGTTAATTAAAATTGTATATCTTGAGAAACTTTAAAATATGTGAGTAATCTTAGTTAAACATGGAATTTACTCTTCTCGATACCACGCCCAGCACATATGGGGAGACTATGATAGCTTTTAACAAGTTGGTATATACATATTTAGATTTTGCCTTGTCACTAATATAGTTAGCCATGTATCAAAAAAAAAAAAACCAACCTTCATTTTCCACTAAATAGCATTCCATATACATTGTCCAGTTATTTGCCCATTTGATCTCTTTTTTATTTTTGTGCTTACAATTTGCTTAGTTGTAAGAATTACCTGGAATATTTTACTTTCATTGGCCTTAATTTTCACCAACAAATATATGGTGTGCTTACATACAGTTAGGCTGTCAATAAAAGGTGAAAGATCCTTCTGTTTAAATAGTTTGATAATCTGAGTAGTTAGATGGGCCAAAATATAAAAGTGTGTGTGTGTGAGTGTGTGAGTGTGTGTGTGATGGTGAATTGTGTTAAATGAAAAATAAAGCAGGTAAGTCCCGCAACAGGAGAGGGAGTGCTGGAAGTGGGACTGTAGCAGGAAGGGTGATGTTTATATACCATTAATTTACAATAAGGTGAGCAGGGAAGGCTTCATTTAAAATGTGAAATGTGAGCAGGGGCGCCTGGGTGCCTCAGTCGTTAAGTGTCTGCCTTTGGCTCAGGTCATGATCCCAGGGTTCTGGGATGGAGCCCCACATAGCATCGGGCTCCCTGCTCAGCAGGAAGCCTGCTTCTCCCACTACCATTCCCTCTGCTTGTGTTCCCTCTCGCTGTGTTTCTCTCTGTCAAATAAATAAAATCTTAAAAAAAAAAAAAAATGTGAAATGTGAGCAAAGCCTGGAAAGACATGAAAGAGAGTCGTGTATCTGATGGAAGAAGAGAATTACAGATAAAATTACAACTCTGCCAAGGTCCTGAGGCACCAATATACCAGGCACTTTTGACATAGAACAAGATTTCCACTATGCCCAAGCAGAGTCACATGAAGAATAGAACAAGATGTGGGGAAGGACCCATTGGAGAGATACTGGCTTTTAGACTAAGAAGTCTGAGAGCTGTAGAAAGGTTTTAAGTAGAAAACTGATATAATTTGATTTAAATTTTAACAGAATTCCTCTGACTGCCTAGGGAGAATAGGTTTTAGGCAAGCTAGGTCAGAAAGAGGAAAACAGAAGATGTTTTAATAATACAGTTGGGAGACAGGTGCTGGTTTGGACTTGGAGGTACCGAAACTGTGAAGAAGTAGTCAGATTTGGGACACATGCTTCTGAAGCATAGCAGAATTTGCTATCCGAATATTCCACTTTCATAAAAGGATTATTTTCAGCTGAAAGCAGTTGAGAGACAGATACCGGAAAAGCTTTCTGCCCTTCCCCTATTTGCCTAAAAGCAGAATATAAGTTTGCAATGTGTCCCTCCTCTCTCTATCAGGAAGGACAAAACTGAATCCCCAGAGACAACTTTGGAACCTTAACAGTCCAAAGATGGCACCCGAGGGATCTCTATCACTAACTTTACTAACTAGCCTTTATCTGCCATTAGTTTCCCCTGACACATTTACCTTCTCAGTGTGCAGCCCTTGGAAGCCAATAAGTACCTTCTTTTTCCTGTTGTTTCTTTACAAATGTATTTTTGGTATGTTAAAGATTCTATATAAGCCTTACTCCTAAGCTACCTCTTGAGTTACTCATCCCTGAGTTTCTCCACTTAAATATGAGATACACACGTTAATAAACTTTTCTTTTTCCTCCTCACACTTTTCAGATAGGTAAATTGTTGTTGGATTGAATTTAGGGCGTGAGAGAAAGAGGACTTCAGCATTATTTTAAGTTTTCGACCTCTAAACTGAAGGAGGCAAATATCAACACCTGAGATGGGGAAGAATGTTGCAGAAGCAGGTTGGTAGGGTGAGCAAGATTATTTGATATCCAATTAAAAATATCAAATAAGAAATTGGTTGGTAAGTCTGAGATTTCAAGGAGATGTACTAGTTACAGGTACAATTTAGAACTTCTTAGCGTGGAATTTAAAATCATCTCTGCGAGTGGACAAGATCACTGAGGAAATACAGAAATAGAAAGTGGTTGGGGAGGATTATTTACAAATGTATCCCTAATTCTTTACTCTCCTTCAATCCATGCCCTTTCTAATGTGATTTTATAGTGCCTTCCAACAAGAGATGACATTCAAACCCTTTTGATTTTAGGCCAGCCTGTGACATGATTTGGCCAAAAGATTGAAATGGAAGGATCAAGCCAGCCCTCTAGATATCTTATGTACTTCTGATTTCTCTTTTGAAAGACTGTCTTTTTTATATGAATAAGCCCAGGTTAGTCTGCCAGATGCTAAGAATAACATGGTTCAATCACCTCTATTGTCCAGGCCAATAAGCCTACCAGCCTCCAGAAGTATAATGGAGGCAGTTTGGACTAATCACCCATCAAACAACACGCCTGCTGAACACCTATCTATAAGTAAGCATTGAAATCAACAGAACCTGTCCCAAAACCACTTGAAAGACATATGGAATCCTGACCAATAACACGTACTTACTTATTTTAAACCACTGACTTTTGGGGCAGCTCATTATTTCACAATAATTACAAAAATCAAGAAAAGAATCCTGAAGGCACTCCAGTTAAAGGATTAGGGAGTGAAAAAGAACCAAACAAAGAAAACTGAGAACCCACCAGGTTTGGAAAAAATCCAGGAATTCATGGTATCATTCAACCTGGAAAAAAGGTATTTCAAACAAAACAGAATTATCAACTCTGTCAAGTACTGCTAAGTCAAGTAAGATTAGGAAGTTGACCATTCTATTTAGTAATGTAGAGATTATTGGCCTAATTTCAAAGACACTTCCTTAACCATGTGGATAGGATGAGAACATGGTGAATTTTATGAAGGAAGCTGAAAACTACTCTATGAATTTAATTATAAATTGCAAAATTCTAAAATTCTAGGTAGTCTCATTTTGGCTAAGTATGTACATTTTCTAGTAAAACAATGTATAATCTTTATTATAAGATATTAAACCTTTAAGCATTTCAACCTTGCATACATACAAAAATAAATAAAAAATAAAATTCAAGCATTATCTTTGTTGTATAAACCATTATATATGTGACTTACATTGCTCATGCCTTTTATTAAAACCAAATGACAGATAAAACGTGGAAGTCATTTATTTTAACAGAGTATTTCTATGGGCATAAAAGCATTCTTTAGCTATGTTGACCTACTAGTTACATAAAAAATAGAAATTCTATGTATTAAAAATAATTTTCTGGGTCAATATAAATAGTGTGTACTGAAATTTGACACTAAGAGTAAATCATTGGTGTTTATTTATTAATAAGCTTTATTTCTCTGAAAGTGAGATTGGTGGATTATTTAAGTAGTTTCTTTTTTGTTTCATTTTGTTGTATTATTTTTTTTAGTGATATTTACTGAACCTCACATAAGGTTAAGAAAGGGAATCCTACACCACGACTGAATCTGTCCTGGAAGCCATGTTTATCTCCTCTGCTTTCTGTGTTACCTCCCACTGGAGTAGAGAACATGATGTCGTGAGTCTCTCAGTCAGTATGTGACATAGGTTTGAAGACAGAATACCGAGGTGCTCCTAGTAACCTTTGTGCATCCAGGCCAACAGTGGTCAGAAAGAAATAATTACGGCCACTTCAAAGTGATTAAAAGCAGTTCTGTGCAGAGGGAAAGAATCATCCTAATTGTGCCCTGGGGAAGAACTGTTTCAGAGGGATACTTACAATTGCTTTGAAGAAAAAGTAGCTACTCTGGCCCTCTCAACAGGCTTCACTAAGTAGAAATGCATAAGCTCTCACGGACGAGGGAGACAATAAACTGAATACCTAGTATAAGCATTGATTTCTTAATCTCATGAGGTAAACCCCTGCAGAACATGATGAAAACACAAACCATGTGATTTCAACTGAGTGACCCTATTGCATTAAAACTAAATTAGACCAATGTCGATAAGCCTCAAGAAATGAATGTCCTTCTAAAGAAAGCAAGAGTTTAATTTATAATTCAGCCTAAAGGTTTCTCTGCTAAAAATAATCAAATAGAATAGATCTAATGTTTTCTGTTTAATTTAAAAAAACATCAAACGAATGTAATAACTGACCAGTGGTGATTGCATATTTTAAAAGCATACACTGATGTTTATTTTCTCAAAGCTATAGGGAAACATAAAATTTGTCACCCAGTTGTATTCTGGTACCTGGAAGGAAAGGCACATTTAACTTACTGCCTAGCAGTGAATTAAAAACTAGGGAGGAGCATTTGTGTAAATAGATTTTATGGTCTAAATGTCCATTATTAGTGATAGTTTCCATTCTTAGATCTTTATTTAAAATACATACTTACTTAAATGTTGTTTTGTTCCAAATTCAAGTACTAGTAGGCATTGTATCTATTACTTAAGTGTAATAGCAAGAGTCAAACTGATTTAATTCAAGAATGCTCATTTGTGTCAATACCTTGAGTCAATAATATTTTAAATGCTCTGTAAATTATATTTTTTGTCAGTTTATTAAAAATCAATTACAGACATGTTAATTGTACATCATTGCTGATATACATTACTGTTGATTTTGAAAAAATTGAAATATAAGTACTATTGTTAGGGACATTGAGAATGTTAAACGAGTCCTGTCTTTAAAAAGAAAAAAAGAAAAATTTCATATGTTGCAATTCGTTTGTTTTACATTTTACAAAGCAGTAGTCTTAAAATAGAAATTGCTTCCAGTTAAATCTTATAATAAAAAACATATTCATGGGGCGCCTGGGTGGCTCAGTGGGTTAAAGCCTCTGCCTTTGGCTCCGGTCATGATCTCAGAGTCCTGGGATCAAGTCCTGCATCAGGTTCCCTGCTCAGCAGGGAGCCTGCTTCCCTCTCTCTCTGCCTGCCTCTCTGCCTACTTGTGATCTCTCTCTCTCTGTAAAATAAATAAAATCTTAATAAAAAAATATTTGTAAGTATTACAATTATAGACTTTAGGAAAACTGAAACATAATTGTAAAGTAACCTCTAAGGTTTTTTTATTATTATTATTTTAATTGAATAGAGACAAATGAAAAGTTATCACTGGAGAATACTAAAATAAGTTATAAGAGGATATGTATATACATGAATATTTAAATGAACAATTAAGACATGACTATTGTAATTTATAAATACCTATTTCATGTTATCACTTAGCATAATTTTTTACTACTTTTCTAAAAGAGTAAACAGTACTACATGTTTTAGTACATATATAAAAAATCCTGTGTTTTATGGGATTATAAAACACAAGAACAGAATATTTACTTTCTGCATTCTCTACTGACTATGAAAGATCTTTTATTTAAGTTTATTTCTCAGCAAGTGCTAACAGAATAATACTATGGGAAATGGAATATGGGACTTTTTTTTCCCCCTCAAATTTGTACTTGTTGTTGAGTGGTATTGGAAGACTACCATATGGTGTAGAATAAAGACTTCATTTCAGTGTGCTACAATATGTTGTATTAAAGTCATAAGGAAAGAAAACTTTGATATAAAGGTCATAAAATTGCTGGACTATTCCACACTGAAAAAAAAGTTGGTACTGCCTAAGTCATCTCACCAATATAATAATATACACTTCAATATGTGTGCTAAATAAAATAGATATAAAATATTTTTAAAAGATGCCTTTTTATGCAAAAAATAATAATAAACCAACTAGTGTGGCAAACTAAATATTTAAGTCTCAAAAGACAACTATTTAAAAGCTTGGATCCATTCACACGTTCAGAAGAATTTATTGATTACCTACAATAGAGTAACCACCAGGCAGAAAGATGTACAAACTCAGAGTCAGTTCTCCAGGGGCTTATAATCTACTAATGGTGGCTGTAGACATATAATCAAATAATCATAAAAATGCAGTATGTTCTATTTTTAGTAGACATTTGAAAATGATGTTCTGTGGGCCTGGAGAAGAAAGCACTTAACTCTGCATAATAATTCAAGGCAGACTTCCCAGAGGAACTATCATTTCAGCTAAAAGTTTTGTTTCCATTATTCAAACCTCCCAGAGTGCTAAATCTATATGTCCAAAAGTTTCATAATAATAATAAAAAGAGTAATTTCACAGTTTCTACTCCTATGTTCTACACAGCAGCCAGGGTGATCTTTTCCAAATGTCATTCAAAACAATCCATTCTTTTTCCTAAAAAGTCGCTAGTCACAACTCATCTCTTTCCACTCTTCTCTTCAGTTAGTCTCTTCTTTAGATGGTAATCGTGAGAAAAGACATTCCTGATTACCCTGTAAAAAATTGCATCTCTTAACCTACTGTGGTATAACAAAATAATAATAATAATAATAATAATAATAATAATAAATATTTGGTTTCTGTCTTAGTTCTTGGCCCAAAGCTCCTAAAACCCTTGGAAGCTCCTGATTGATAGAGTATCAATCAATATTGTATCATTGTATCGTTGGCATGATACAATGATACAACGTTGTATCGGTGGCATGAGACGGTGGAAACCCCTACATGGCTTCAGGCTGGAGGGGTGGTTTCCAGACGGATTAAGTCATGATTAGAGGATTGGAACTTTCAGCTTCAACCCAACATTCTGAGAAGGTGGAGAGAACAGAGATTGAGTTCAATACCAGTCATCAGTGATTTAATCAAGCATGCCTACATAATGAGACCTCCATATAAACCCCTAAACATCAAGGTTCAGAGAGTTTCTGTGTTGGTGAGCACGTCAAGTGTGCTAGGTGGGTGGTGTGCCCACAGAGAACTTGGAAGCTCTAGGCAACTTGCCGCCACCAAATTTTGCCCTTCATTTGGCTGTCTTGAGTTGTATTCTTTATAAACCAGTGAACGTAAGTAAAGTGTTTTTTTCTGAGTCTGTAAATTATGCTAGCAAATTATTGAACCCCTGATGTATAGTCAGTTGGTCGGAAATACAGGTGACCTATGGCTTATGACTGGCATCTGATTTAGGGTCTGCCTTCTGGGACCAAGCCCTCAGTCTGTGGGATCTGCACTAACTCAGGGTAGCCAGCGTCAGAATTTATTAAACTGTTGGAAAGCTAGTTGGAGTCAGAGAATCAAAGACCTATTTACTATACATTCCTTTTATATCTGTTCTGTTTTCTGTACAGCACTATACCTAAAATTATAGTAAAAGTACTTTGTCTCCCACAGAAGCATAATGACAAATGACATTTCTGTTTTATTCACTTTGTAAATATTAGCTATGCAATAAAATTTATAAATTAATATGTAAATAAATTTGGGACTGGACTATCACATTGATATTGCTTTTATCACTGGTCAGATGGATTATAATTAATATATCAAAAAACAAGCATATGTTTATAAGACTGCATGAGTCTTGTGAAGACATATTATCAAATGAAGGAAGATAAATGAAATATTTTGTAAACCAATTAACAGAGAACCAAAACTGACACAGAAATCAAACTAGAAGAGTAAAAGATCTTCGAGTTACATTTTATGTCCCCAAAAATATGTTCTTTTCATTCTTAGTCTTATAAAGTTCATTCCTTGCCCGGAAATAAAAATGATGTGGCTTTCCCCCTTGTTTGCTTATAAGCTGTAAGATCCAAGTATCCCAGCAGGTTTTAGTTGCAAATACTAAAAGAGTAAATTCCCCCCATACGGTTTTTGCATTATCCATATGAGGGTAATCAAACAAACCAGCTAGGGAAATCAAAGGGATCAGCTGGAGACTTCCTTTTGCTACAACTAAACAGACCAGTTCAAACACTATGCTTCCGTGAAATGTCATTTTGCAAAACTGGTTTTATCCTCCTGAAAATTAGAATCTCATCTTTTATGAAATGGTATACATTTAAAAGTATTAAGACAATTTGCTCTATGTATAAGGCATATTTAAATATGTTAAAGAATTTGTAAAATATCTCTCCAGTACCATTTCTGTTTGTTATCAAATTGCCTCTGCAGTAGACCAAAGCCTGACGGTAGCGAACTTTGATTTAAATTCTTAATTTCCTGAGTGAACTCTTTTATGTTGTTCTGAGCAACTACAGACTTTTAACAGAAAATTTCCAACTGGGGCGCCTGGGTGGCTCAGTGGGTTAAAGCCTCTGCTTTCAGCTCAGGTCATGATCTCAGGGTCCTGGGATCGAGCCCCACATCGGGCTTTCTGCTCAGCGGGAAGCCTGCTTCCCCCTCTCCCTCTGCCTGCCTCTCTGCCTACTTGTGATCTCTCTATATATATCAAATAAATAAATAAAATCTTTAAAAAAAAAAAAAAAGAAAGAAAATTTCCAACTTAAGTAACAAAATCTAAGACTGTAGTATTTTCACACATATATCTTGCACTTTTTTCCTATGCAGATAATTTATAAAATCTTTAGTTAAAAACAGTATATTGCAGGAGAAGAAGAATAATCTTCCTTCTACTCTTCTAGGTTTCAAGGCTGAGACTCCCCTATAATAAAAGATAGATTAATAAGAGAAAAACAATCAAGTTTCATTACATGTATTCCTCTCACATACATGGGATAAAGTGGAAGATACTATTTTTTAAAATTTTCTCAGATGCAAAAGATACATGAGACAAACGTTGCCTCTGAATTGCTCAGATGAAGCACGTTAGGTCCAAATACACTATGCATATGCAGAATTGCTGGGAACTGTGTGACCACTACTTCATATATTGTGGTACTATATTGACATATAGCACTAAAGACAAAATAAGCTAGTTAAGATCTCATATCCTGTAAGAAATTCAGTCTAGTAAGAAGCTAATGTTTGACAACAGAAAACATGGACAAATAAGTGGCTCAATAGGGCCTCAAAAATGTTCCCTGGTATTGATAATTTCAGGACCTGTCATAATTTGACGAAAGTCAATGAACTCTAGTAAGAAATGTATTTTTGTGAAAAGTTGCCATTTAGTTTCAGCTCTTTAATATGGTCATATCCAGTTTTTAGATCACTGTAAATCTACTTGCAAATCTTGTGAGTTGTGTTCTTAAAAGCAACTCATTGAATTAAATGACTCAATTTAAATTTCCATGTGGATGTACTAGAAAAAAATATTGTGAAATGAGATAAATATAACCTAAGAGTTAAGTTAAAAAATTGCCAACATATAATCAATATATTTTCTATTGGCTATGCCATAGTAACTATGTTCCATGTTTTCCTTTTGCCTTGGTGTGGTTCTTATTATTTTATACAAAGTGTTTTTTTTTAAGTGAAGCACTATCTGTTTATCACAATTTGATAATATATGTAATAATATACTATTTCACTCTTTCCTTTTAATAAGTTTCCAGCTGAACTTCCTCCAAACTTTCATGATAGCTAGAGTATATCCTGAACTTTTCTGCTCAACACAGTATTATATTTAACAGTACTATCATGTCTTGCAGTTTTGTGACATAAAAAAATACTTATACAATATGTAAGATATTTCCCTTTCATTATGCTGTTGTTTTAGTACAACTTTAAAAATAAACATTTAAATTTTGCAGTTAAAGACTATCAGGGAGGTTATCTTAAACATAAAAATTTTCAGGGTTCAGTTGAAACAAGAAAATTTTTTTGACAGCTCTATAGAATATCATATCAATTTAGTAAAGTAATAATAATAATTACTTTCATAACTGGTTTTCTGATTACTACTGCTACATAGAAAACTCTAAAAATTTCTAGCATGAAACAACCATTTTATTAAGGTTATAAATTCTGTGTGTCTGGAATTTATACAAGGAACCACAGAAATACCTGTTTCCTGTCCATTATATTAGGAGTCTCAGCTGGGAGTACTTGAAATCTGAAGTGATCTGGAGTCAGCTTCATTCACATGTTTAGTGGCCAGGCTTGGATAACGCAAAGATGTAACTCAACTAGAATCTCAACAAGAGTATCTGTACAAGACTTCGCCATGTGTCTTGAATCCCTCATGGAATTTCACTGTGTAGGTAGTCAAATATTTTACATGGCAGCTGAGGGACTACAGCATGAATGTTACCACCATTACATGGGAATTGTATAGTCTCTTATGACATAGCCTCACAAGTCACATGGTAAACTTCTGTCATACCCTGTTGCTTGACAGTCATATGTTCATACATACACAAAGGCAGAAGACATTGACACTGCCTTTCAATGATAGGAGTGTCAAAATATTTGAAACCAATTTTAAAAATGTACGATTTCCAGGGGCACCTGGGTGGCTGAGTAGTTAAGTGGCTGCCTTCAGCCCTGGTCATGATCCCAGGGTCCTGGGATGGAGCCCTTCATCGGGCTCTCTTCTCAGTGGGAAGCCTGCTTCTCCCACTCCCACTCCTTCTGCTTGTGTTCCCTCTCTCACTGTGTCTCTATGTCAAATAAATAAATAAAATATTTTTTTAAATGTTAAAAAATTAAAAATGCACAATTTCTAAATCGAATTGCTTTAGATATTATATCACATGCTTTGGAAAGTTGTCAAAATTGGTAGAATATTTAAAATTGTTATGGAATCAATCGTAAAATGCCACCTCCCATATTGACATATGAGAAAGCTAAAGATGAGTGAAAAAAAATTACCTATCTTTGGAGTAATTATCTGTGGCTGGAGAAAGAATAATCCAAAAACATTAAAGGATAAATAAATGGCACACAGAGCCAGAAACTCTGCTTGTTCCCACCTACCAAGTTGTAACACCTCATAATTCAAAAAGGATTAGGCAGAGAATATAGAATAGTCTTGTTTCAGTAACAGGGAACAATTAACCCCACATTAAACACTATCATTGTCTTGCCTAACATATCTTTAAAAGCAAGACCCAGGGGCACCTGGGTGGCTCAGTGGGTTAAAGCCTCTGCCTTCAGCTCAGGTCATGATCTCAGGGTCCTGGGATCGAGCCCCACATTGGGCTCTCTGCTCAGCAGAAGCCTGCTTCCCTCTCTCTCTCTGCCTGCCTCACTGCCTACTTGTGATCTCTCTCTCTGTCAAATAAATAAATAAAATCTTTAAAAAAATAAAATTAAATAAATAAATAAATAAAAGCAGGACCTAAAATGGCCAAACTGTTTCCAAGTAGCTTAACTGCATGTCAGAATAAAGCTTCAGAATATAGGATATAGGAATACAAAAATAACGAGCACAAACAAGGCAAATGTATAATCACTAGGACCCCCAAAATATCACCAGACACTTAAAGATATAGGAATATATGATCCATAATGAGGAGGAAAGTTGACCAATTGAAACTGAGACTTAACTGACACAGATATTAGAATTCTCACGCATGGGTTTTAAAACAGATGTTAGGTTGCATTTCAAGTGTTCAAAACTTAAGTAGAGCCATATTAAGATGTTAAAAAAGATTCAAACTGAAATTCTTGGCATGAAAACTATAATAGCTAAAGTGAAAAATACACTGTGTGGGATTAAAGACAAATTAAATATTGAAGAAGGAAAAAGAAGAGTAAGTTTGAAACAAAGCAATGAGTAGTATCTGTTATTGATTATTAATTGCATTCATCTTTCTTGAAATTACAAATGTTTATAGCATCACAAGAAGAAATGACAAAAATTGATCTCATTCCTGAAACATCAAATGGATGTCAGCTAATAAGGAAAACCTCCATTACAAACACATACACATACACATACACAATATGCATACATATTGTATTAAGTCACATTGTAGTTAATGAGTCCGAAAAGTTACCAGCTTCTTATCATTGCAACATTATTCATAATATTCTTAGAAATTGTTGACATTCTCCTTCATCTGAAACTTCATCTGAAGTTATGCAATTTACTCTGCAAATTTCACAGAGAAAAATTTGTTCGTGCAATACATTTTACTTTTTTTAAAGATTTTATTTATTTATTTGACTGAGAGAGGCACAGCAAGAGAGGGAAACACAAGCAGGAGAAGTGGGAGAAGGAGCAGCAGGCTCCCCGTGGAGCAGGGAGTCAGATGCGGGATTCAATTCCAGGACTCTGGGATCATGACCTGAGCCAAAAGCAGACACTTAATGACTGAGCCACCCAGACTCCCCAATACATTTTTACTTTAAACTTATAATTTTGGATAATGTTCTGCTATAACTTAACAGCCATCAAAGCCTATTTTAGTTATAATGCATATTAGTAAAAGAAAAGTTTCACTCTGTGTAATTCTGTATAGTTTCAAAATTGTTACTAACTAGAAATAAAGGCAGATGTATGACAGAATACTTAAAGTGTACTAACTTGGAGCACACAGTACTGACATCAAATTGTCATCTTGCACAAGTCTTTTTTTAATCACCTGAAATGCATTTTTTTTGATCTGAGAAAGAAGAGGTAGTGCATAGATGTAAAAATAAACAGCAAAGGAGTCCATACTAAGAGCCACGTATAGCAAACCAAAATCTGGAAAAGTGAAAAGTCAGGAGCCAGTAATAATATTCATTCATTTAGCTTATCTGTTCAAATGTTTAAAGATTAAAGATTATGTATTAGACATGGTGATGCTATCTAGGAAGCAATAAAGAGGAAAATTATCTTTGAACCTAAATAGTTCTTAAACAATTGGAACTAATTACAATACAGTGCACATACGCACAGCATCCCGTAATGGGAGGAAGAATTCAAGAAGAGCATTCGGAGACAAAAGAACAGACTAACTTCAGCATAACCAAGGAGTAGTAGATGAGGGTTTATAAACCATTGAAGTGTAGACAATTTAGCTAAAAGGTCTGAAATGTGATCGTATTGTGTTGAGGAACAGAAAACTCCTTACTAAAGTCAAAGCTATGGATAAAATGGCAGTGGGAGCTAAGTATAGCTTAGTGTGGGCATTTGTGGTCTCCTCTAGTCTAAAGAAAAATCTAGGCCTTTCCTTTGTAACCCATAACTCTGCTGCCCATGTATATCATTTAATTTTGTTGCCACATGTATATTTTGAGCAAATTCTATTTATATTGTAATCCAGTAAAATCCATAGGTCATGCTGGGCACATGGTGATTTATTTCCCCAATGTCTTAGACTCCCAGTGAAGGAGTGAATCTTCAAAGTACTTTATATTTCCCAATTTAGTGAAATTGCATGAACATACATATCATATATCTTAATATTATGGAACAAGATATGCAACAAAATAAGTGTCCATATTTTAATAAATGATACACTATACATACTGCTCTCTAATAAAGTCATGGCCAATCCACTGTTTAAATTTCAAAATATTACAAATTATGAAAAAGAAAATTTCATGGAAGATTTTCTGCTATTTCTTATCTTCCTTAGGTATCTGGACATTCTAAACAAGCAGAAACATATCTCTTGAATCTATCTGTAAAATCAGCTTTCATCCTGATTTCATCGTTTCTTAAAGATTTTACTTATTTGTCAGAGAGAGAAAAAGAGAGAAAGAGAGAGAGATTGCGCACAAGCAGGGGGAGAAGCAGGCAGAGAGAGAAGCAGTCTCCCTGCTGAGCAAGGATCCCAATGCAGGACTTGATTCCTGGAGCCTCAGATCATGATCTGAGCCAAGCGCAGCTGCTTAACCATCTAAGCCACCCAGGCGTCTCCTGATTTCATATTTGAATGCATGCTCATCTGTCATCAGTACATTGGGCTGTCAATCGGACCTAATTTAAAATATTGTATTGTATGAGCTATAAATAATTGCATTATAAACAAAAGTTGATAGGAAAAGCTCTCTGACAGAGAGATAATATAAAATTTAACCTTATAGAGTGTATTAACATATTGGGGATAAATATATTATGCACAAAGATTAGTCAACCTTGCAGACATAGATGTACAGCTACTGAAAAACAGTTCTTCCCACACAAATACAAATACTATTCATAATAAGTGAGCATAAATCAGTAGAATTTGAGTATCTCAATCCCGCCTTCAGAAATGGATATGTCCTGGTCTGACGTCATAAAATATTCACTCATCTAACTCCTCTTATCTGATTCAATGCTCAGTAAGTAATATTCTAATTTTAAAATAATTCTCATGCAGATCTGCATAAAGATAGGGGTGTGTGTGTGTGTGTGTGTGTGTGTGAGAGAGAGAGAGAGAGAGAGAAAGAAAGAGAGAGAGAAAGAGAGAGCGAGCAAGCTAGGGACTGGTCATGTATGTGACCATTAGTGTTCTGGTCCACTGTACAGTGTTATTTACCTAGCTATAGTAGTAAACCGGAATTCTAATTGTATTTAGTAAAAGATATGGTTAATATGTCCTTTTCCTGAGAAAGAGCTCATTCTTCTGTCTGCACATAAATTGAAGTTCTCAGGCATACAAAGCACCCTTGAATCTTGGTAGGTACATCTTAATAATATTAACCTCTAATTCTCTTGGGAAATAACCACCTATTTTTCTTTGGCAACAAAACTTCTAGTCATATGCCTGTTTAAATTTAAAATTCTATGGCACTTAAAGTATTACCTAATATAGTGTTTCCTTATCCCTTTGCCCCTAGTTTGGAAGTTATATCTTCCCTTTTGTAATCCTCTTACTGATCACTTGTAGCCCCCCATTATTAGTTCATAGTTATCTCATCCAATATAATTACATGTTACACAGTATTTTACTTAGTAGGGTTTTTTTTTTTTAATTCTTTAATAAAAGGTTTTTTATTCCCTTTTTTATTTTGCTCTTATAGAATGATTTGTTTGTAAAGAAAAGGATAGTTTTTTTCTTGGTTATTTGACTGGCCTATATCCTTGCTACCTTCTCTAGTTTTTACAACTAAAAGAATGCAATGGCATTTTTAAAAAATGGAGGAACAGATGATAGGAGAAAATAATCAGATTTTACATAAGAATTTAGCTTTGCAATTATAAAAAATTCTCAGTACCAGGAAATGCACCACACTGCCATCAACATTCTTTATCATTTTGCCCTACTCTAATTTTTTGTATAGATGTTCACAGATACATGTACAAAGCAATTCATGTTAATCTTGTTTGCAATAGCAAAAAGAAAAAGAAAGTTAAAGCAGTCAAATCGTGATGCTATAACCATGGAATAAATATTACCGTCTATCAAAATAAGTAAAGTGTACCTAAAAGAGAAAGTATGAGTGTTAAAAAATCATATTTTTAAATAATGTATTCAAGGAGCACCTGGGTGACTCAGTGGGTGAAGCCTCTGCTTTCGGCTCAGGTCATGATCTCAGGGTCCTGGGATCGAGCCCCGCATCGAGCTCTCTGCTCGGCGAGGAGCCTGCTTCCCCCTCTCTCTCTGCCTGCCTCTCTGCCTACTGTGATCACTTTCTCTTTGTCAAATAAATAAAT
>CM053604.1:96791361-96891022 GCA_028646535.1 Procyon lotor
CATCGGGCTCTCTGCTCTGCAGGAAGCCTGCTTCTCCCGCTACCACTCCCTCTGCTTGTGTTCCCTCTCTCGCTGTGTTTCTCTCTGTCAAATAAATAAAATCTTTAAAAAAAAAAAAAAAAAAAAGAGTTTAAAAAAAAAATAAAAAATAAAATTATAAAATTTAAGTCTATTCATGCATATTTTACTAGAAACAAATATAAAAAAAATTTTGATCATGCCTGTTTATTTATTGTATTCACCTACACCATAATGCATTGCCATTGCGTATTGCTAAATCCCATATCTTCATTATAAAATTTAATTCAAAATGTCTTACACTGTCCATCGTGACTTTTCTTGTACTTATAAAAAATTATTATGATTTCTTCAATCTTAATCAAATCTTAATTAAATGAAGAATGTTTTGTTTGGCCAGAATCATGAAGAATAATAATTTGAACGTCTTTAGAGTTTGCCATGATGGATACCACTTCCTGTTGCTATTTACTTAGACCATGCCTTTGTGTCAGAGAAATCACTTTATATATTATCTAGAAAAATGAAGGAACAGAGTCAATATGCCTCTGAAATACCTCTTTAAAAAAAAAAAAGAGTTTATTTATTTATTTATTTATTTGACAGAAACATAGCGAGAGAGGGAACACAAGCAGGGGGAGTGAGAGAGGGAGAAGCAGGCTTCCTGCTGAGCCGGGAGCCCTGATTCAAGGCTAGATCCCAAGACCCTGGGATCATGACAGGAGCCAAGGCAGAAGCTTAACTGCTGAGCCACCCAGACGCCACTCTGAAATACCTCTTGTTATTAAATGATACTTATTTTGAAGGTTGGATTAGTAAAATAATGCTTAAAATTGTAGATGGTCTAAGAAGATTCAAGCTCTGTAGGCACTGAAATGTACTAAAATGAACTAACATCAACTTCCAAAAAGTTGAGGTTTTTTCTCTAATAACTAAATTCAGCATAAAATAATATGCTCATTGTTAGAATTCAAGGTCAAGTAGGAACTGTCCTGAAATTTTATGTCTTCTATATAGTGTTGAAGGCATTAACCTCGTAACATAAACTCTTTCTTTCCTTTAATTACTTCTTTTCAACATTCCATAAAGTTTCATGGAAGATACACTGATATCAATTATTAAAGTTCACATAATTGTGTTCAATATTTCATTATAATTATAATAAGCTCAACATTTTTTAAATTTGAAAGCTATAAATGGAAAGTTTAATTACTAGGATATTTAAAATTGGACACATTGCTTCATCATCTCCCAACATAATTATTAAATTTATCAGAATATTTATCCTATAATGCATCAATTTCCCTTAGACCATAAAATTTAATTTAAAAATTTTAAATAATATTATATATTTTTAAAATTTTAAATAGT
The DNA here is from genome assembly GCA_028646535.1 of Procyon lotor. Classification (NCBI taxonomy): domain Eukaryota; kingdom Metazoa; phylum Chordata; class Mammalia; order Carnivora; family Procyonidae; genus Procyon; species Procyon lotor. The sequence continues at coordinate 96,792,751 of CM053604.1, forward strand.
ATTACATATTTTATTTTTTTGTGTTTTTTTTTTTAAGATTTTATTTATTTGACAGAGAGAAACACAGTGAGAGAGGGAACACAAGCAGAGGGAATGGTAGTGGGAGAAGCAGGCTTCCTGCCGAGCAGAGAGCCCGATGCGGGGTTCCATCCCAGAACCCTGGGATCATGACCTGGGCCGAAGGCAGACGCTTAAAGACTGAGCCACTCAGGCACCCTAGTATTACATATTTTAAATGATTGTGTAAGTGTTCTTGTCTGAAAAGAAACTAAAATTAAATATTTAAATTAGTTTTGTTGTAATTTTAAGTGGTGGAATTGTTTTCTGGACAATACTATAGGTGCTCAAACAAAGCTATACCTAAGATTATTTTCATAATAAACTATTTCCAAAAGTAAAAACAGCTTTTTAAAAAATATTAATTTATTTGACAGAAAGACAGAGACCACAAGCAGGGAGAGATGAAGAAGGCAAGGGAGAAGCAGACACCCCACAAAGCAGGGAGCCCAACACAGGGATCTATCCCAGGACCCTGGGATCAGGACCTGAGCCAAAGGCAGATGCTTAAGCAACTGAGCCACCCAGGAGTCCCAGTAAAACTAGCCTCAATGGTCTTCACGGTTCAAATGGAAATTTTTAAAGTTAATCAACTTTCCTAGAAAAGAACTTATTTTAGACTCTTAGAATGATTTGACTGTTACAGAGAATTTGAGGAAGGTGAAAGTATTGTCATTATATTTAATATTTTTATAAATATAGCTTAATAAATTTCTGACTATTTTGATAGTGGATGTCCCATTTGAAGATACCACTGATATTTCCAGAGGAAAGTCATGGCAACATCAGTATATGAAATAAGGAAATACATTAATTCTCTTTTGATTGTCTCCATCACCCTTTAAATTAGCTATATACATGTGCTTTCTTATCTTACAAGTATTCTATACCTTGACTTGATTTCTGCCTCCTTGCCATTTACGATTTGGAAAAATTACATTTCCTGAATCACAATTGCTTTTTTTGGTGTTGTTAGAAAAAAAGAACATCCGTTCATATAACCCTTAATAGGCTGTGCAGTTTAATTAACAAAGTATTCAAATTATATGCTTTATGCAGCTCTTCAGTAGACTTGAAGGTATTGACCATTAAAACCATATTCTCTTTTTCTACTATATGTTGCACTGTACTGTGCTGGGACAAGAAGAAGAGACAATATTTAACTTGTCATCAAATTTATACGTCTTCATTTTCCTCTCCAGGTACTCAATAGGACAAAATTTTAGGTGACTGAAGCCAACTGCCGAACTCAGAGAATCATGTAAAACAAGGGAAAGAACAAAGCAATTAAAAATTGCATAGACTTTCATCAAAGGTTCTAATAAAATAACAATGGTTATCTATTTATTGCATTGGATTTATCATTTATTACAATGACTGTGTTATAATCTTTACATATATTTGTTCATTTCATTCTTACAACAGTTATGTAATGTAGGTATTATTGTTATTCTCATTTTATATATGAGCCATGGAAAAGTTAAATGGCTCTACCATGTTCTTTTATTTTTTTAAGATTTATTTTTTTTTTACTTTAGAGAGAATCATGAGTGGGAGAGGAAGAGGGAGACAGAGAATTTCAAACAGACTTTAGGTTGAACATGGAGGCTGACTCAGAGCTTGATCTCACGAACTTGGGATCATGATCCTGAGATCATGACCTGAGATGAAATCAAGAGTCAGATGCAGTGATTGTGCCATCCAGGCACCTTATGACAACACTATGCTCTAGCTACTAATAAGTGGTGCAGCTGAAATTCTAATCCTGAGACTGGACCACAAAACCAGCATAACTCAAATAGTAACGAATTTATTTTACTTACCACTACATTTATTTTTTTTAATTTACTTTGAATTTAGATGATTTGAAAATTTATACACATTTTGAATGTTTAATCTCTTCAAGCTCAAAGTCTGAAAAATGTAGGTATAATTAAACATTTTTGTATGTAAATATATAAGGTAGTATTTCTTTCAAATATAAATTATTTTTCAATGATTGAATATTACATTTTAACATTGAGCATACAAGCTGAAAGAGGAGGGCACGTGGATGGTTCAGTTGGTTAAGTACCTGCGCTCTGCTCAGGTTGTGATCCCAGGATCCTGCGGTTGAGCCCCAAGTTAGGCACCCTGCTAGCTGGGGAAGAAGAGCCTGTTTCTCCCTATTTGTTTCCCTTTGCCCCTCCCCCTGATTGTACGTGCGCTTTCTCTCTCTCATGAATAAATAAAATCTTTTTTAAAAAGCTGAAAGAGGGGCGCCTGAGTGGCTCAGTCGTTAAGCGTCTGCCTTCGGCTCAGGTCATGATCCCAGGGTCCTGGGATCCGGCCCCGCATCTGGCTCCCTGCTCAGCGGGAAGCCTGCTTCTCCTGCTACCATCCCCTTTCCTTGTGTTCCCTCTCTCGCTGTGTTTCTCTCTGTCAAATAAATAAAATCTTTAAAAATAAATAAATAAATAAAAATAAAATAAAAAGCTGAAAGAGGTAGTTTATTTTTGCTTTTTTATAGATTTATTTTTTAAAAGATTTATTTATTTTTAGAAAGAAAGCACCCACACAGGCACACGCAAGTTGGGGGAGGGACAGCAGGAGAAGTAGAGAGAAAATCTCCAGCAAACTCTTTTTTGAGCACAGAGCCCAAAGCAGGGTTTGGTCCCACAACGCTGAGATAATGATCTGAGTCAAAATCAAGAGCTGGACACTCGACTGAGCCACCCAGACTTCTGCTTTTTAAAAAGTTCTTAAAAACAGATTTATTGAGCTGTAAGAGACATATGATAAATTTTACATATTTAAATTGTATAATTTGATGATTTTGACATATCACTGAAATCAAGATGATAAACATATTCATCACTCCCAACAGATTAGTCCTGCCCCGGTGTAATCCTTCTACACTGGCTCTGACTCTCCCACAGTTCTTTGGCAAATTCTAGTCCTCTTCCTGTCATTATAGATTTGTTTGGATTTCCTAGAATTTTGTATGAATGGAATCATTTAGTAGGCACTCTTTAATTGTCTGGCTTCTTTCTTTTTTTTTAAGATTTTTAAAGTTTATTTATTTGACAAGGAGAGAGAGATCACAAGTAGGCAGAGAGGCAGGCAGAGACAGAGGAGAAGCAGAGACCCGGATGTGGGTCTCGATCCCAGGACCCTGAGATCATGACCTGAGCCAAAAGCAGAGGCCTTAACCCACTAAGCCACTCAGGCGCGCCCAAATCTGCTATTTTAAAATTAATTTATTTTTACTAAGTTTTTAAGATTAATTTATTATTATTATTATTATTTTAAGGCAGAGGCTTAACTCACTGAGCCACCCAGGCGTCCCTGTCTGGCTTCTTTCACTCAACAAAGTGATTTTGGGTTTCACCCATGTTGTATATCAGTAGTTCACTCTTGTCATTTCCGGGTAGTGTTTCATTGTACAGCATACTAAAATGTATCCATCAACTGTGCAGAACTTTGGTGCTATTTGGTGCTAAATATAAATTTCTGTGCAGAAATTTGGTGCTATTTGCCATGAATATTCATGTTCAAGTCTTTGTATAGAGGTATGGTTTCATTTTTTTGGCAAATACCTAGGAAAGAAATGGCTGAAACATATGGTCACTTTACAGTTAATTTAAAAAAAAAATGCCCAAATATTTTCCAAAAGAATTATATCATTTTACATTTTCGACAAAAGTAAGAGTTCCAATAAATGTGCAAAAGGGCTGAACTCACAAGTAGTCAGAGAATGACTATTCGATAATGACATACCACTTACAGAATAATGACATATCCCTTAACTCTCATCAGAAAGGCAAAAGTTAAAATGAGTTATAACATCTATTACTGTCAGAGAATGAAGAAGGGAATACTCTCACTTAAGGCTGTGAGTAATGCAATGTGTTATAGTTACTTTGATGTGATCTGACAATATGAAATTGAGAGTATTAAGATTTTATATATTTAATTAAGAAATTAAAAACCTTTACTCAGAAAAAAATGTAGTGTGCAAGGACACATATACAATGATATTTACAATACCAGTGTTTATAGCACAAAACAAGGATTTATAGTTATGGGAAAATAAATCAGAGTATATCTATGCCATGGAATAACCATGTAGCCATGTAAAGAATCGCTGGTAGATATACCAGTTTACTCTGATCAATTTCCATTTTGTAAAAGAAAGTTGAGATGTACAAATATAGGTAATGGGGTATCATTTTTGTAAAGTGAAAAGAAAAAAATAAGCCATACATTCAGAATAATAAGTGAAAATAGTATAATAGTATAAATAACAAGTACAGTATAAATGTTTATATAACTACATGAGCTTAAAAATATTACATTCTAAACACTGGTTTGGCAATATTGGGAAATATAATGACCTAAAAAAGAAAGATACTGAACTTAAATATATGTATCATTATAACCTTTTATAAAATTTTGTGTTCACATTCATAAAAGACTTTCAAAGTAAAATAAATAATCAATGAATATCTTAATTCATCTCAAACTGGAGTTCTAGAAACCCATCATCTACCTTTCTGATATGATCCTGAACACTAAAGTATTGAGGGTAATACCAGATAAGCAGAAAAAAATATTAAATTGATTAAACTCAACCTTCTTCAATTAACTTTGAAAACACTAGTTTTTTTTTATTTTGAATACAATTGCTAAATCATTTTCAAAAATTGCAAAATCACTTTTGTCCTTTCAAAGGATTATTTGTTCTTAATTATATCTAAACATGTTGACAGATGACTTAAAATAGCCACTTATTGTAGCAATTAAGTTAACATGCAAAAATTGTTTCTACTAATAAGAAATATTTGATTTAGATGTCTTATTAATATGCATCCAAACATTAAACCAACCAATGAAGTTTAAATACTGGCTCTCATAACATATGTTACTAAGCATTTTTGGACAAGATCACATTTATACTTGAATTAATTTCTGGTATAATAATGGATATTTGGCTCAAATCTATGTTTAGTTTTACAACCTTTTTAAAAAAGACGTCTTTTCTTTTTCAAATTCTATGCACTTGGATTAACAGAAGTAATCTAATACACGTTAGCCTAATGAAAGGGAAATAGTGAATCAAACCACATTTATTTCAGTTCACTGTTCACAGGCTCACTCATTTGTGAAATCTAATGAAATGCTTCTGGAAGGCAAGGGAGAAAGATAGAGAGGCTGCAAAGGATTCATGGAAAAACATGAATTAATTTTGAGACAATAAAATAAAGAGTTTAAGAAAGCTAATACTTCCTGTCAGAAAATTTTATAACAACTAATTCTACTGAATTCAGTGCATATTATTTCATAAAATTGAATTGCATGCCCAATCAATTTGATTGACTATGTTAAAACAAGTTTCATTGTCACTAAAATTTAGAAATGGTTACTTTGGTCTACTCTTATACATGGAAAGTAGAATTACGTAGATTATAGTTCATCAACTGAGATACAGATTTTAATTAATCACTCACCTGGAAACCTAAGAATGGCTCCCGATCATTTCGTTAACCTCAAATAATATTAGTGCAACTGAGCCTATCGGAAATTTTCGGGAGCTGAAAAATGTGAATGTGAAAGAAAAAAATCATGACAGTCAATTAATTACCTACTAATTTCATGAACTCATTGTCATTTTAATTAGTTATCCAAGATTTTGAGTCTAATCCAATCTTCTATTATAGTACAAGGGTAATTTTAGTTATTTTACACATATACATATATATACACATATATAAACACACGTTTAGTTCTACTAAATAAATTAAGCTCAATTCAAATCAATTGTAAAACTTGGCTGTGTGTGGATTAAAAAATACACATTTAACCAAAAAAAACCCCACAAATCTATAAGAATTCAGTTGATAATCTGTCAACATAAAACCATCTAAAAATCCTCTTTTTTTCACATTATCAGTGCTGTAATTTGTGTAGAAATGCAGCAAAATAGTGTCTCAGAAAATTCCAGAAATATGCAAGCCAGAATTCTGGGATCATTTTGTTTTTACAGAACTCAGATACCTTTATAACAAAATACACAGTATGTACAAACATACTTTACACATATTGGGTCTTGTTTAGTCTTTTTTTTTTTTAAAGATTTTATTTATTTGACAGAGAGAAACACAGCAAGAGAGGGAACACAGAGGGAATGTTAGCGGGAGAAGCAGGCTTCCCGCCGAGCAGGGAGCCGGATGAGGGGCTCGATCCCAACACCCTGGGATCATGACCTGAGCTGAAGGCAGACGCTTAATGGCTGAGCCACCCAGGCGCCCCGGGTCTTGTTTAGTCTTAAAAAGAGATCATATACCTACCTTTCTCTGATACCTGATTTTCCTACATGAAAATATACATCTGGTACATTCAAGTAAATAAAAATGTATGTAATTTAATCATTTAGGAGCTTCATATAAAACTAAAATATGGTGATTTCACAATGATTTTCACTATTCCTCTCTTCATGGATATTCAGATTATTTCCAGGTTTTATTTACTCCTATGAACACAGCTGAAATGAATATCTTCACTTAGGTGCCTTCTATATTTTTCTCTTTAATCCTTTACTTTCATGGAATAGATAGCCAAAAAATGAAGGTACTGAGTCAAAAAACTGGACATTGTTAAGTATGATTGCTATTGCTAGATCACTTGCTAATGAATTGGACAATTCATATTTCTAATAGCAGTGACAATTTTACCTTCTCTAAAATCCCTTCAAACATGAATTGTTGCTCTCCATTCAATATTTATTACACTTCACGGTAAAAAGTGGAAACTTTCTGTTACTTATATTTATTTATCTTCACTATATACTCTATTTGCCTTTTGTCTCTGACCCACTCTTTCACCCACTTTTCACAGTGGACCCTTCGAGAGACTTTTATGCCCACATCAAACCCCAATCCAGCTCCTAGGTGTTGTTATCTTGCTTAATAATTGGTACAAGTCATTATTATGTTTTCCCTTATAGGATATACTCATAGCACTGCCATTGTTTTTAAATGCCTAATTGTGCTTTTATTAACATATACTGAGATTAACGTGTATTAAAAAACTATTAATCACAATTATTATCTCTCCCTTTTTTCCCTACCTCGATATATCTCATTTTGCTCCGTTTCAGGTTGGTCAAATTAGTTTTCCAACTATTTTCCTCTGATGGTATATGCCATTAATATACAATCTAAAATAATTTCCTTTCCTTAAATATTTTTCTTTTGCTCTAAAAGAAAAATTATACTTTATGTGAGTATATTATTAGCAGATTGAGTATTCTTCTTTGTTCCACTGACTTCAACCATGTATTACTACCAGTGAAAAGCCAATGTTAGTTTCATTTACTTTCAGAAGTAATTTGCCGCAATTTACTGGAGGCTGTGGATTATTGTCTTTATCCTTGAAATTCAAGGTAGTCACTCTGATGCTAAGGGCATTTTTTTAATTAATCCTGCCTCGGACTTGATGAGACTTTTTGTTTTAGTTTTTGAGAGAGAGAGAGTGAGCACATGCAAGTGGGGCAGTAGGGGGAGGTGGTAGGTGGAAGGGGCAGAGGGGGAAGGAGACAGAATCCTAAGCAGGCTCCATACTCACCAAGGAGGCAATCTGTGACTTGATCTCAACTGAGATAATGACTTGAGCCAAAAGCATGAGTCAGAAGCTAAACCAACTGAGCCACCCAGGTGTCCAGTGATTTTTAATTCTTTGGATCAAATTTTCCCCTTTGATTTATGTAATCATTTCCTCTATAACATACATTCCTTTTCCTTTTCTAAAACACATGTTATTTTAATATTGTATCTCTGGCAACTATCCTATAAACTTCTTGTTTCCATTACGTGTCATCTCTATTTTTTTTTAAAGATCTTATTTATTTATTTGACAGAGAGAGAGAGATCACAAGTAGGCAGAGAGGCAGGCAGAGAGAGAGGAGGAAGCAGGCTCCCTGCTGAGCAGAGAACCCAATGTGGGGCTCCATCCCAGGACCCTGAGATCATGACTAGAGCCAAAGGCAGAGGCTTTAACCCACTGAGCCACCCAGAAGCCCCTCTATTTTTTTTAACTTGTGAGTACTGAGCTATTAATTTTTTTTAACCTGTGAGTACTGAGCTATTAATTTCACAAAGTGTTGAGTTCGGAGCCCAATGCAGGGCTCAATCTCATGTCCCTGAGTTGAAACCAAGCGTCAGTTCTTAACCTACTGTACCACCCAGTCTGCCAAGCCACTAACTTGGTGCTGAATGCTGATGACCTAGTCTTCCAAATGGTTGACATTGAGTTTCAAAATGTTAATACCATGATTTTAATAATTTAATTGATGCTCCCCACAAGAGCTCATATTATCATTTTTTTAAAGTTGTTGTCTTCTTACTCCAATGACTCTATTTCAACACGAGCAAGTTAATCTCTGGGTTTTGTTTGTTATTCTCTCTTGTGGTTCCATGTGCTCTTTAGGATAGTATAATTTTTTTTCCTTTCATATGCTTAGTGATCAAATTGTCACTCAGGTAGGTTGAATAGAAGAACAGTCACCAGAAGGCACAGCTCTTTCCATGCCTCTGATAAAGCAGAAGATAATCTCTCAACTGCCAATTGTTTCCTAAAGCCAGAGAAAAATGCTCTTTGCTTCCAAGTCTCACCGGCTGCATTTGTCAAGCCTTTCCTAGCCTCAGAGCCTGAAACCCACTTGGCTCAATTTGTTAGCTCCTTTCTAGATCCAGAAATACCAAGTAGGTCTTCTCAAGAGTCTATGTGAGGGTGTCTGGGTGGCTCAGTCAGCTAAGTATTCAACTCTTGATTTCATCTCAGGTCATGATCTCTGGGGCAGGCAATCAAGCCCTGTGCTGGGCTCCTCATGGAGGCTACTTAGGATTCTCTTTGCCCTCCCACCCCACTCTCATTCTCGATCTCTCAAATAAATAAATAAATCTTTTCTTTTTTCTCTCTCTTAAAAGGGCCTGTGTGAGCAGGAAGGTATGGATCCTTGATTATCTCAATGCTGAGCCATCCCCCTGATTATTAGGGAATCTTGTTCTGATTCTCAACTCAGCACCAAGTAGTCCTGTGCTTTAGGGGATCCAGAAAGAGCCATGTGCCTCAAATGCCCTTTCTATCCCAAAGAAGAAGCCAAGGTAAAGAAGAAAAGGATATGGTTTTAAGGGTTTGGGGTTTTTTCCAGTGTTTCTCTCCCAGTAAAATTTACTATCTAAATAAAATAATGAAATATGATTAGTTACAAATATTATATATTCTTAGATAATAAAATAAATAATGTTGGGGCGCCTGGGTGGCTCAGTCATTAAGCGTCTGCCTACGGCTCAGGTCATGATCCCAGAGTCCTGGGATCGAGCCCCACATGGGGCTCCTTGCTCGGCAGGAAGTCTGCTTGTCCCGCTACCATTCCCTCTACTTCTGTTCCCTCTCTCGCTGTGTTTCTCTCTATCAAATAAATAAAAAATCTTTAAAATAAATAAATAAATAAATAATGTTTCAGTCAGTTAAAAAAAATCCATGTGAAAATTCCTTTATTCTCCTAGGTTTTATGTTTGGCCTACTCATTTTGTTATCAACACCAATTGGGAGGGGTGGGACAGGAAAGAAGAAGAAATATAAGAAAATGGTATATTTCACCTTTATAATAGTACACTTCAATGTAGCTAGGTAGTGACACTTTTTTTTTAAAAATTGATTGATTGATTGATTGATTTTTTTATTTAATTTAAGGAGGGAGAGAGAGTCTTAAGCAGACTGTGTTCAGTTCAGAGCCCAATGCAGGGCTCAATCTCATGTCCCTGAGTTAAAACCAAGAGTCAGTTCTTAACCTACTGCACCACCCAGTCTTCCCTCTTTTTTCTTTTTTTTTTTTAAGATTTTTTTATTTATTTAAGAGAGAGTGAGAGTGGGGGAAGGGGAGAGGGAGAGTGAGGGAGACTGTCAAGCAGACTCCACACTGAGCACTGGATTTCACAGTCCTGAGATCATGATCCAAGCCAAAACCAAGAGTCAGATACTTAACCTACTGAGCAACCCAGGTTCCCCACCCAGTAATTCTAAGGAGACATTTTCTTACTTCCATGGCAGAAGTGATACAGGGTGGATGGGGCATAGGGTAAGAGAGCCAATTATTTGTTTGCAAGATGCAATGTGAAATTTCTCACACTCACTCTCTTATTCTCCTTTATGAATGAAGCCTACTTATGAGACATAATTAAATCTAACATTAATGATGAGCTGCTGCTGACTATAGAAGGGTTCTGAAACTTTGTCAACTGAAAGCTGCTCATAAGAAATTTGATCTGTTCTCTCATGTGTAGTACATCATTCTCACTGTACTCCTGATATAAGTACTACTACTCACATCACAGTACATCACAGTAGTACACCATACTAATGATGCTATGGGCATCATTTAGGAAGCCTTCTGCAAGAAGCACTGGCTGGGCACTATTGTGTGGACATCAGTTAGTTTCTTTGGGTTTAATTCATAACTCACAAGATTCTTATTCTTAGACATGTATAATGACAGTAAAATAAGCATTTAGGAAAAGTCTAAGTTTACAGTGCAAAATATATCCTATGAGGACTATTAAGTGAGTTAACCATAGCTGTTGAAATAAATACTTCTATAAAAAAAGACACAAAAATATTAGGAGTTTCTTCTTCACATAAAAACCCAAGGAGGTGATGGTGGGAGGATAGTTTGTTGTTCCGTATAGTCCTAAGGGATCCTGGTGATTGGCAGCTCTGCCATCTTCAATATCTAGTTTCCAGTGAACTCTCTTTATTTTGTCAGTCAGCAGAGGGAAAAGCATAGATGGAAAAGATATGGAGAGTTTAAGCAGGTCAATCTGGCAACCACTTCTACTTAAGTTCCATTGACTAAAACACTCACATGGCCCACCTAACTGCAAAGGAGTCTGGGAAATAGAGCCAGGTCTCAGCCTGGTGAGAAAAGAAAATTAATTCTCTGCTTCATGAGGTTATTAACTGGAGTTAATAAATATGCAAATATCAATTTAAAATAATAGGACCATGGTTTAATATTAAGGATGATCCATATTAATACAGAAACTGATAAAATAGATTCATTGCTTTTATTTTTTCCTGTAAACCACACTTACAATATGTTCAATATGGGCAGCCTATTCATAGTGAATGGCCAATTTTTTCCCTTGAGAGAAATAGTATAGGTCACTCCAGGTTTTGGTGGAAAGAAAATAATATTGAGAAAAAAATAATATATTCTGAGAATATCTAACTTTTTTCTGTTATTCTTTAGTAGTAGCACTTGTCTTTGACTTTGCTTGGTAAAGTTTGCTTTGCAAATTTGCCACTAGACATCGTTCTTTTCTTGTAGGAACAGCGTCAGTAGACCTGTTCCAGTGTCATGCCTCAATTAAATGTTTGGCATGTGCACCAACCATTATAATCACATTGTAACCTTAGTATTAAAATCTTACGTGGAATAATATAAGGAAAGAATGTTATGAGCAGCTAATTCTGGTTAATTATGATGTCAGTGCCCTGAATAAGAAGTACTGAGTTCTCCTGCTGAGATTGATAAGTTCACTTGTTTTTTGTTTGTTTTTTCCCCCTCCTCAAAGTCTAATTTTTAGGAATTTCTTTTGATATAGTGAGTGGTATCTCTCTAATCAGATATTTCAATTCTTTTTTTTTTTAACTGATTTTTGCTGAAGTTAGTTAGATTCAGATATTTTGCTCCTATGTAAGGAAACTAAAACACCATCTGAAATCCCCCTAACAAGAGTTATCCCGGGAAGACATAAGACTTTAGATCCACATTTGTAGTTAAAAAGTATACTATTTTAGCAACTGTGAACTAGCTTTTTTCCCCAAATAATTACTAAATAAATTAATAATTAAAATTGTAGGGATATATAATTTTACTGGTACCAGATAGCACCCAAGCAGGCTAAATAAATAAATATCATAGGATTCAATTGGAAGGGAAACTAAGCCTGTCTGTACAAGAACATGCCCAATTCCTCAGTGATATATGGCATTGCTCCTATATGATTTTCAAATATCCACTCAACATAAGGTTTAGGAACCAAAAATCCTATTCTCAGTAATCAAAAGCTTACTGGGTTTATGGCTTCAACTTTTACCAGGAGAAATCAATAAGTGCTGTTGACTACCTGCCTACTTATTTTCCTGAAACTCTAGTTTTGACCTTGAGGGCATACTGTAAAATTTAACTTTTTAGGCCAAGAGACATCAGTTGACAATTAAAATTCTTATGTTGCAACTATTTTTATTTTTATGACTTAAAAATATTTAACTGGCATTTACCCTAAGGCTCTTTACAATGGGTTTATCTTTACAAATCATTAATAATAAAAATTAAATGCAACATCTTAATTTCTAAGCAATTTAATTGTCCAAGTTTTATGTCTTTCATGGTCATATTTTTGTCAGAAAAATAAGAAAAGCAGATATAACAGATGAATATAATCATAGTTAACACAAAAGAGCCTAAGAAGAATGAATTAAATTGATTAAGCCAGCGATGTCAAAATTACCATTTTAAAAGAAAAATGATTTTGTGATTAGCAAGTCAACTACTCATTTTGAATATACATTTATAGTAAAAGGCTAAGGCTATTATATATGTATGTCAATCTCAGGTATGATGATATTAATATCCTAAACTCAGAAACATCTAACACATGTGAAAATGAAACTACCATAAACCTTGACTCCACAGTCAATGACCCTTAGCACCCAGAAAAAAGTAAGATTTAGCTACTTGGGCCATATCATGAAACTGGGAGCTTCACAAGTGACATACCTTTAATATCTGGATAATTTTCACCACTTCCATTTTGAAGATAATGTTAATTCAAAAATTTCTCCCTCTCTCTCCCTTTATTGTGTCCTCTTCTCTATCTCTCTTACTCACCTGTGAAACCAATCTAATTCAATGCTTATGTTTGCAAATCTGTAATTCCAACATTTGGATTTTTCTTAAAGCTTGACATAATGTTCATTCCTTTTGTTTAGTCGTATATCGATATATCTATGTTAATCTACTTGAGTAACAACAAAACAAACAAAATACAAAGAAGTTTTGAATACTGTGAGATATCTGACAGATTGATATGCCTACAACTAAATTTAGTTCAGTGAAAGTTCAATTAGAAACTTAAAGACAATGGAGTGCCTGGGTGGGTCAGTAGGTTTAACGTCTTCCCTCAACTCAGATCATGATCTCAGTATCCTGAGATTGAGCCCCACATCAGCCTCCCTGCTTAATGGGGAATCTGCTTCTCCCTCTCTATCTGCAGCTCCTCCTGCTTGTGCTCTTTCTCTCTGTCAAATAAATAAAATCTTAAAAAAAATAAACTGAAAAACAAAAAGCACATATAAACCTATAAGAAGGTAAGAATCAGAAGGAAAAAGAATTATCAGTCGTCCTATTATATAATTCCTAGACTGAAAACATGATAATCATCACTACACTGAGAAATCCATTGATCTCTAACCAAGCTAGAATTTCAGAATAGCTACCAGCATCTTGAATTAAACCTATTTTTTTAAAGATTTATCTTTAAAAGCTCTTGCCATATTTTTTTGAGAGAGAGAGAGCCCACGGGAGTGGGGGGTAGGGAAAGGGACAGAGGGAGAAGGAGAGAGAGACTCCAAATCAGACTCTGTGTCAAGCATAGAGCCTGACATGGGGCTCCATCTCATGACCTTGAGATCATGTCCTGAGACAAAATCAAGTCAGAAGCTTAACCAACTGAGCCACCCAGGTGCCCTAAATCTCTTTTTAAGGGGGAAACTTTGGGGAAAAAGCAGCTACACTAATGAGCGGTAAGATAAACAGAACGCAAATTCCAGATGTAGAATGAAAGATCATGATTTGGCAAGGCCTTGATTGGGGCGATTAACCATCAAAATCCAAACTCTACGTCAAGGAAAAGTTAACTGAGGACTTTTAATATGTTGAAACCTCAAGGTTCTATATCAGGGAGAAGAAGAGTAGATACTTATGGTATTCTCTCGAAGTATACTTAGGGTTTTAAGATATTTAAGGTAAACCATCTACAAGAAAACTTTCTCTTGCTAATACAGATTAGTTTTCTTATAATGACATCAAGATATCATTATTCCAAAATATCCCATAGCCACTAGAGGATGAGGAAAACAGGGGAAAAAAAGTTTATTACTGTGATGGAATTACTTTTTTCCCCTCCTAACTCTCCATCAGATCCAAAGCATTTTTGGTTTTACATATTTCCATTTGGAACTTGCTCTGACTTTTCAAAGTAGTATTTGAAAGTGAAAATTACCCCTCCATATCATTTTTAGGGCTAAGGTTTATAACACCTCCCTGCTGTTGAGAATCTCAGGGTAATTCATCATTCTTTCTGGTATCACTTTAATTTTCCTCAGCTTTGTAAATAGTCTATTTATTAAAGTTCTTTTTGTCTACTCTCTTGAGTGTGCCATCTGTTTCCTATCTGACTGATTGAGAGTCTTTGGTATATCCTTTTCTTTAAGTCCCATAGTGAAATGATCAGCAAATATAGATATCCCGGGGCGCCTGGGTGGCTCAGTCGTTAAGCGTCTGCCTTCGGCCCAGGTCAGATCCCAGGGCCCTGGGATCGAGCCCCGCATCGGGCTCCCTGCTCTGCAGGGGGCCTGCTTCTCCTACTGCCAGTCCCTCTGCTTGTGTTCCCTCTCTCGCTGTGTTTCTCTCTGTCAAATAAATAAAATCTTTAAAAAAAAAAAAAAATATATAGATATCCCTACCTTCAAATTATGTCCATATTCCAAACTTAACTTACTATAGTCACTGCTAACCACTTTCCAGTGCTTTCCCTTATATGCCATGCAAAAGAACATTGATGCCAGTTTTATCAACACTAGATCACAGCTAAGTGATTGCTGCAGGAAACAAGTATGCTTAGATCCACCAAACTGCTGATGGGGCCTTAGAAGACTGATACCTCTGTACATAACTTGGGAAACTGCTCTACTGTATGTCACCATGACTCAAAGCCTGAACTATGGCAAGAGCTTTCTATTTGGTCTCCCAGCCCCAACTCATCCCCTGGCCAGAGTAGCTGGGGTTATCATATGAATCGTACTTCAGATCTCATCATTCCCAGGCCTAAAACCCCTGTTTTAGGGGTTTAAGTGGTTTTCCATTACAGGTAGAATAAAATCCAAACTATAAGATCCATTTTAAGGCCTCTTCTGTCAACATTTCCCAATTTCTTATCTATACTACATTTGCTAGGTACTTGTTACATCCTTAGTTGTACCTTAGAACTTCTTGCTTATACTCCTTTAGCACATTTTCTGTTGTTCTTTTCCCTCAGAACACTCCCCCCAGATCTTCATTACCTTGTATACCTCATATACAATTTAATTCAGGTGACACTTCCTTAGAAAACTTGTCTATGATCCAACCTAAAAAAAATCCTGAAACAGTCATTCCCTATCATCGTATCAATCTCATTTTCCTCGTAACTCCTACGATCTAGGAGCTTGTCCTATATGCTGATTTACAGATTTTTTTCTGTATTTTTAGAGTAAAACATAGGCTTTTTGAGGGTAGAGATACTGTCATGAATCTACATATGGGAGAATAGCCCCTGATTCATAGTAGATGTTCAACATTTTATGTTGATGGCTGCAGCTAGTCTTGACTTGAGCAACTTAAATCTTCTTTAAGCCTCTTATTTCCTTCCTTTCAATTGGAACAAATCACACTGTTACTCTATCACTGTGTGAATTTGAGGATTAACTGACATATTTGTATAAGAGTGTTTACTACAAAAGTCTAGACACAGGCAAGTGGTGTGCTGTAATGATATGCTAGACCCAGCTCCAAGCTTGTAACAGCTATTAAATTTTCAGAAACTTTGTCAGCTGGCTGACATCATGTTTTAGGTTGAGAGTGGCCACAGTAGAAGTACATATATCATGGAAAGCAGAAAACACTACAAATCAGGGCCATTTATCCTCAAAGACCTGGTTGTTAAATATTTACCAGCACATCACTAAAATCCAATCTACATTAATAAATAGGCCTTTTTAAAATCCATTCTACAAAGAGTACATTATGCAGAAGTAGAAAATTTAACAGTAACAGCCTCATGGATTAGGAACCAAAATAATATTGAGAATATAGTTTTAATCATATTTTAATCATGGACTTGTTATAACTAAGTTACAATATATTTATGTCATCAAATCTGCTTTTTTTTTAATTTTTTTAAGATTTTTAGTTATTTATTTGACACAGAGAGAGAGATCACAAGTAGGCAGAGAAGCAGACAAAGAGAGAGGTGGGTAGCAGGCTCCCTGCTGAGCAGAGAGCCCTATGTGGGGCTCGATCCCAGGACCCTGAGATCATGACCTGACCCAAAGGCAGAGGCCTTAACCCACTGAGCCACCCAGGTGCTCCCAAATCTGCTATTTTAAAATTAATTTATTTTACTAAGTTTTTGATATTTATTTAATTTATTATTATTTTAAGTAGGCTCCAAGCCTAATGTGGGGCTCAAACTAATGACCTGAGATCAAGAGTCACTTGTTCTACTGACGGAGCTAGCCATGCACCCCTATTATTTATTTATTTTTTATTTTATTTCCCCTATAGTTAATATACATTGTTACATTAATTTCAAGTGTACAATATCATGATTTAAGAATTATATACATAGAGTGCCTGGAAGGCTCAGTGAGTTAAAGCCTCTGCCTTCGGCTCAGGTCATGATCTTAGGGTCCTGGGATTCAGCTCCGCATCTGGCTCTCTGCTCAGCAGGGAGCCTGCTCCCCCTCCCCCATCTGCCTGCCTCTCTGCCTACTTGTGATCTCTCTCTCTCTGTCAAATAAATAAATAAAATTTAAAGAAAAAGAATTTTATACGTTACTCAGTGATCTTCTTGCTAAGTGTACTCTTTAATCCCCATCACCTGTTTTACCTATGCCTCCTCCCACCTCCCTTCTAGTAACTATCAGTTTGTTCTCTACAGTTAAGAATCTGTTTTTTGACTTATCTCTCTTTTTCCTTTCTCATTTGTCTTGTTACTTAAATTCCACATAAGAGTTAAAGCATACACAAAGAAGCATGCTGTATTTGGGTATGGTCATGTCAAAGAAACATTTATAAAATCTAAAATATTGCCATTCTCACCCAAGCCTTCTTTTTTTTTTTTTAAGATTTTATTTATTTATTTTGACAGAGAGAAAGAGATCATAAGTAGGCAGAGAGGCAGGCAGAGAGAAAGGGGGAAGCAGGCTCCCCACTGAGCAGAGAGCCCGATGTGGGGCTCAATCCCAGGACCCTGAGATCATGACCTGAGCTGAAAGCAGAGGCTTAACCACTGAGCCACCCAGGTGCCACTCACCCAAGCCTTCCTAAAATCCTAAGAGAGTGGTTCTACTATTTCATTAGACATTAGAATCACATGGAGAGCTTAAACATTTCAATACCCGGGAACCAATGCCCATGACCAATTAAATTTGAACTTCTGATGATGGAACCCAGATTTCAAGTATGTTTTTGAGTTCCCAGGTAATTCCAATATGCAAAGTTGAGATCCACTATCCTAAGTCATAAAAACCTTTAAAAATGGTCAGCACATCTAATAGATATGGATATAGATAAGGATAGAGATTTGGATGTATTATTTCTACTTAAACCTTATGCCAGTCAAGTTAAACTTTTTTAGATACATTATCTCTGAAATGTGTTTGGTTAAAATCCAAGGAAGATAAATGAGCACTCTTCCTAGAAGTGGTTTCATTTGCCAGACACTACCACTTCCATAAACAAACCGTTCAATAAAATCAATTCTTGGATTCATTATAACTTTTAAGAATAAGAATTAAAGCACTATGTGGTGGGTGTTATATGTAGTTTTAGCAAATATAATGGAAATACTTGGACTCATTTCCTTATGAACAATATTATTTCTCAAGATGCCTGTTCAGAATTTTAAACATATATTATAGCAGACTGGCTTATCCATTATCTTCTACCATTTTCTAAACACATTGTCCTAAGTTAAGAAATCATTGCTATTATCTGCATAGGGCAATCTCTAATTGTGTCAGTTAAAATGGGTAAATGTCAAATGTTTTATCAAACAAAATCAACAACATGCCAAAATATTTGAGAAAAATGTTCATGACTCCTCCAAAATGTGTTTATTTACTAAGATCTATCTACATTTTTATCTACCTACCTACTACCCACCTATCTGAGAAGATTTAGCTAAACACATTTCAGGGTATAGCACAGTTACTTTTGTTTTCTTTTATCTGACACAGAATGAGATTGAAAGCAAAAATAAAGACAATCAAAGGATAAAAAGTAGTTTCAGGAAACTTATCACAAATGCATTTCCATAGTTATAGTTGTATTATGAGAACTTAGTATATATCTTCTAATGTGATATATATTTTTGGTATATATCTTCTAAGCTGAGCCAATGGAGACCCATGAATGAAAGATTTTAGCGTCATTGCTCACAATTTGTTGCTTTGAAAGTGACAAAAGTTGAATAGACAGCATTTTATTTTTGAGAGAGAGAGAGAGAGAGAGGACGGTGGGAGAAGAGAGAAGGAGAGAGAGGATTTTCAGTGAACTCCGCCTAACGAGGAGCCCAAAGTGTGGCTGCACCTCAGGCTGGATCTCACAACCCTAAGACTATGAACTGAGCCAAAATCAAGAGTTAGATGCTTAACCAACTGAGCCATGCAGGCATCCCAAATAGTATTTAAAAAAAAAATTATGAGTCACTCTCTTTTTCTCCAAAAGTTACAACATATTTATTTCCTTTTATATATGACACAGATTTAGAACAATGCTACATTGTAAAACTATATACCTTGTAGAATGCTCAAATTTAGCTTGCTTTCAGTCAGTTCTTATGATAGGTTAAAAACTTGCTTTAAAACGCATTCCTTTTATTTGAAGTACCATAGATATTGTTTAGAAACCCCTGCTTAAAGTAAAGAAATATTTGAAGTTTCATGTCAAGTAGTTTCTATATTTCTCTATTCCACATCAATTTCCTTTGGTATGATTTGAGGTGTGTTCTTATGAAATTTATTGGTTCCTCCCAAGGTAAAAATAAAGAAAACACAAAATTTTAAAGTGCTAAGAAATACCTTTAAAATGTTTTGAGGATCAGGGTGCCTGGATAGCTCAGTTGGTTAAGAGTTTGACCTTGATTTCCCCTCAGGTCATGATCTCAGCATAGTGAGATTGACCCTGCATCAGGCTGGGCATGCTAGGCTGTTGAGGATTCTCTCTCTCCCTCTCTCTCTGCATCCCCCCATCAAACTTATGCTCCCTCTGTCTCTCTCTAAAAAGAAAAAAATAAATAGTGTTTACAGGATCAAATCTGGTGAATTGCTAATAACTTCCAGCATACTATAGATCATGAAATATCAAAATTTATAAGATTTAAAACTGGATAATTGTTATTTTAGAAGACTATGTAACAGGGATAGGGAAAGAGAAATTTCTTCAAAGGCCTTTGGCAACCTCTGTAAACCCATGCACCAGATCACCTAACACAAAGTCCAACCATTTTCTTGATGGTAGTCATAAGTTAACCTCTTACTGAATGGCACCATCTAAATGCTTCCCAAAATTGTAAATACCAGTCCAAAGCAAAAGGCATATTTCTATTCAAATGTGCCAAACCTTCTGTTTTCAGACTCATGTAGAACAATACTATATTGAATCTCATTCTTTGTGTTAGCACTCTAGATTCACTTTGAACATTAAAATTAAAAATAAGTTAAATTTTATAAAAATACGTAATTAAATGTAATTATTCCTTCCAGAAATTAAATATACATTTCAAGTTTATCTATGTAATTTTTATTTAAATTTTAAAATTACCGGTTAATTATATTTATTTTTAATGAAATTATGTAATTTTTGAAAGTTTGAAAGAACAGAAGTATTTTTGGAATACATTGGTAAATATATTTTAATCTTTAATTTACATGTTTATGAAACGATACTTAAATTTTGCAATCTGATAATATATTTATTTATTGTTTATGGTCCTTTACATCTAAATATTTTTTTAAAGATATTTTTATCATTTTTGAAAATAAATGCTAGTAATTTTTGCAAATGGAGCACAGATTAAGTAGAATCTTGATTATAAAAATTAGTGATTTTTGTCAAGATGAAGGCAGGAAAAATAAATCATATGACAAAAACATATTTTTAATAAAATATAACTTGACAATTATACAATTGTTGAATGATGAAAATTTTCATTCTCTTTCATAAAAACATTGCCTATCCGTCAATAGAGCAGCTGAACTGATACAATAATAATTACATTATCTTTCATAAGTGGCTAAATTTTTGTCATTTAACAGAAATGACAGTTATTCATATATTTAATAATTTCCTAAGGCTATTGTTACAAAGAACCACAAACTAGATGGCTTAAGTCAACAGAAATTTGTTCTCATGGTTCTAGAGGCTAGAAGTTTGAAATCAAGATTTCAGAGGGCTGTACTTCCCCCAAAATCTCTAGAGGAGGATCCTTCTTGGTTTCTTCTAAACTTCTAGTAGCCCCATGTGTTTGGTTTATGACAGTATAATTCCAATGTTCATATGGCTTCCTTTTTCACATAGCCATCTTCTTTCAGGTCTGCATGTTTCTGTGTCCTCACATGGTGTTCTCCTTGTGTATCCGTATCCAAATTTTCCTCTTCTTGTTAGGACACCAATCATCTGGATTAAGCACCACCCTGGTCACATCTATTTATTTGACTAAATCTACAAAGACTTTATTTACAAATAAGGCTCACAGGTACTGCAGGTTATCACTTTAACATATCTATTTTAGGGACAGAAACACAATTCAACCCATAGCAACATATTATTTAGCTTCTTGTTTTGAAGTCATATTTCTAGAAGGAAAAGAAGGCAACTTTACAAGTTTGCTAATTTAATTAAAAGTAACTTCCAAATTTTAGACATGTGGTATGTGGTACTTCCTTTGTCCTCCTTTACAGGACCCTGAAAATATTTAGGATGGACTTTATTAAAATTAAATCTAATTAAAATCTAGAATAGGATGGGTGCCTGTGTGGTTCAGTTGGTTAAGCCTCTACCTTTGGCTCAGGTCATGATTTCAGGGTCCTGGGATCGAGACCCACACATTGGGCTCCAGCCACATATAGGGCTCCCTTCTCATCTGGGAGTCTTCTTCTCCCTCTCCTTCTGCCATTCCCCCACCCCCACCCATTCCCCCACCCCTGCTCATGCTACCACTTTCTCTCTCAAAAAAATAAGATCTTTAAAATAAAAATCTACAATAGGATAAAACAGGAGCACCTGGGTGGCTCACTCACTTAAGCATTCAACTTGATTTTGGCTCAGATCGTGATCTCAGGGTTGTAAGATCGAGCCCAGCACTGGACTCCACACTCAGCAAGGAGTCTACTTGAGATTCTCTCCCTTTTCCTCTGCCCCACCCCTGCTCATGTGATCTCTCTCTCTCAAATAAATGAATAGATAGATAGGTAGATAGATAGATAAATCTTTAAAATGTACAATAGGATTAAATAGATCTGATTTAATTAATAAAATTTCTCATGTAGATATACTATCATTATAGTCTTGTTTTCCCAATTTCTGTTGCAAAAACTTACTGATATTGCCACTTAATAAATAGTTCTTGAAAGAACTTAAAAAAATAAATAAAGTTTCAAAATTTGGAGAGAAAACCAGAGGGATGGGGTAGGGGAAATAAAAGTGCTATTTTCCTTTTTAAAAGTTTTGAGCCTCTACAGACCATAGGACAAACCTACTGCTATTTCTTCTTGTGGTTTTTTTTTAATTTTTTTTAAAGATTTTATTTATTTATTTGACAGAGAGGGAGGGAGATCACAAGTAGGCAGAGAGACAGGCAGGCGGGGAAGGGAGGAAAGCAGGCTCCCTGCTGAGCCCCGATGTGGGGCTGGATCTCAGGACCCTGAGATCATGACCTGAGCTGAAGGCAGAGGCTTTAACTCACTGAGCCACCAGGCACCCCTCTTCCTGTTTTAAATTCTTACTGGTTTAAAGATTTTAACACATTACATTCTGGAGGAAAGAATTTTGATTACTTATTTCCCTCACTGGTAGGACTCAAGGAAATCAAGTGGAAGTATATATGAACTTAAAATCCTATTGTTTTTCCTAACTTCTAGACTTCAAATCCATATATGAAATAGTGCATAATAAATACTGTACAGTGATAGGAGTCACAAGGACAGTGGTTTCTATCAATTCTGCTCACTGATACACCATTAGTGCTAAGATTCCCAGATACACATTAGTCATTCAATTAAAGTATGGAATGAACTCATAATATACATATACTTCTCTTATGGGAAATATTTCAAACATATTTATAGTTCGGTTACTCTTCTAGAAAGCAGAATACCTAAAGGAGATCTTTTAGGTACTTAATAAAATTTATCAAAATAATGACTCAAATCCACTGTTTCACAATTATTTGTCCTTTAGTCACTGTCTCCCCTCAGGCTGACAGGCTATTGTCATATCACAGATGATATAAACAGCACATATCCTGATATTTTCTTCTTTTTTATCACTCTAATGAGTTTGCATATGCAAGCAAGAGAAACTGACATGGGAGCTACAAACCCAGCGAAATGTAATTGTTAATGAGCTTCTCTTAAAAGTTTCTTTCCTTGAAGGAAAATGAACTTAACACTGAGGAAGAACTGGCTCAATTTCTAATAGTAATTAGGTCAACTTGCAACTTTTTAAATTTGTATTAAAAAAAGAAGAAGAAAAAGAAGAAAGTAAGAAATGGAAACAGTTGCATACAACTTTAAATTTTTATTAAATCATATTATTAAGGAAAGCATCCAGACATTTATCTGTTCAGACTATTTCATTTTTATCATGCTCTAAGCAAAAAGAATAAGCTTGATTTTTTTAAATAAACTTTTTAAAATTTAGAACAGTTCCAGATCTGCAGAAGAATTTCAGATATTATAGAGTTCCCATGTACTCCAAACTGAGTTTCCCTTATCATTAATATATTGCATAATATGGCACATTTATTATAGTTAATGAATCAATACTAATATAATACCATTAACTGAAGGCCATTGTTTATTTGGATTTTCTTAGATTTTATCTATCTATTTGCGGTTCTAATATTCTATCCACAGGACATTTAGTCACCATGTCTCCTTAGGCTCCTTTTGGCTGTAAGAATTTCTCAGATTTTCCTTGTTAGGGATGACCTTGCAAGTTTTGAGCAGTACTAGTCAGGTTTTTTGCAGAATGCCCGTCAATTAGGATTTGTCTGATCTTTTTCTTTTCCTTATGTTTAAATATGGGTTTGGGGTTTTTTTATAGACTACAGAGATACAGTGCAATCTTATGGTAAGTATCATTACCTACTAACCACAGTACATACTATCAATATGAATTACACTATTGATGTTGACCATGGTCACCTGGCTGAGGTAGTGTTTATAAGGTTACACCACTGTAAAATTACTCTATTTACCCCTTCCGCAGTGTATGTATTCTTTGGAAAGAAATTCATATGTGCAGCTCACATTTAAGGAGAAAGAATTTATGCCCTAATTCCTTAATGCTTATGTAAATGATTTAAAATCATTCTGCGTGGGACATTTGTTTATTCTCCCTCATTTATTTATTAAAAACTCATTTAGGTCATTATGAACTCATGGATATTTATTTTATAATTTGTGTTATATTGCAATATTATTTAATTTGTTGCTCAATTTTTTTTAACAGCTTTGGCTATTGGAAACTTTTTCCTTTGACTACTATGTCCCTTTGACATGCACCCATTGGTATATGTGTGTGTGTGAGTGTATGGTGAGCTTGTATGTGTGTTAGCACTATAAGGTGCTCCAGGTTCATTTTGCATCCTCCCAGCTCCAATCCTAGAATCAGCTATTTCTCTGAGAAGCCCTGTTCCCTAATACTGGAGAATGGTATTAGAAATCTAATTTTTGGGGCATGATGTACTTACCACTACTAGAGTGCCATTGTTCCTGGATTCTCTCAGCTGAGAGTAAGGAAATATATGTGTGCATACTAAGTCACATAGGTACATATAGGTATAAATACTTTTATATCTAACCATCTGATCTATACTGACCCAAACAAGAGTTCTTGTTGATGTCTCCCACTCTAGTCCATCATTACCAAATGGATCATTCTAGTTTCCTCTCCTTGCTTATTGGAAACCTGACTCATCCCATCTACCTTCCATTTATTTAATTGTTACTATACATATAAAGTAGTATCAGCACTGTTAAACTATACCCTTATAGGAAGCAACTTTGTCGACTAGAGTACAGCACTTATGGGCAGTTCCTTTGTCTTTAGTCATACAGACTTCATTTCCAAAGTTATATAGGTCAGTACTTTATCCCTCACTCCTTGGTGAGGTTGTTTCATGAAGTTAGATTGTGTTATCACATTCTGCATTCCATCCTGGGATTCTTTGACCTCCCAAATGATGTTTTTTTTTTAAATTTGTAAATATTAAGGTTCATATCTTGTGCTATAAAGTGCTATGAATATTGACAAATGCGGGGCACCTGGGTGGCTCAGTGGGTTAAAGCTTCTGCCTTCGGCTCAGGTCATGATCTCAGGGTCCTGGGATCGAGCCCTACATGGGGCTCTCTGCTCAGCAGGGAGCCTGCTTCCCCCTCTCTCTCTGCCTACTTGTGGTCTCTCTCTCTCTCTCTCTCTCTCTCTCTGTCAAATAAATAAATAAAGTCTTTAACAAAAAGAATAAAAATATTGACAAATGCATGATGTCATGTAAGCACCATTGCAGTGTTATACAGAACGGTCTCAGGGCCCTAAGCAAATCTTTTGTGCTTCACCCACTCAACCCTCCCCCAACAACTCATGGTGTCCACGGATCCTTTTAAAATTCCCATAGTTTTGCCTTTTCCAGAATGTCAGATAATTAAAAACATACATCATGTAGTTTTTTCAGACTGGCATACTTCACTTAGGAATATGACCCTAGGGGGCACCTGGGTGGCTCAGTGGGTTAAAGCCTCTGCCTTCGGCTCAGGTCATGATCTCAGGGTCCTGGGATCGAGCCCCGCATCGGGCTCTCTGCTCAGCAGGAAGCCTGCTTCTCCCGCTACCATTCCCTCTACTTGTGTTCCCTCTCTCGCTGTGTTTCTCTCTGTCAAATAAATAAAATCTTTAAAAAATATATATTTAAAAAAAAAAAAAAAAGGAATATGACCCTAGGTTCCTCCATGTCATTTTGTGGCATGGTTGTGCCTATGTTTTTATGATTGAAGAACACTGCATTGCAAGGATGCATCATAGTTTCTTTATCCATTAACCAACTGAAGGAATTCTTGGTTAAAATGTTTATCAAAGTATTACAGTAAAAAATTTTTAAAATGTGCTAAAATGAATCATAGGTAAAGGTAGAGTTTTATCTTCCTTTACTATATATATGGTAATACTACTCCTAACACACACAGGATATGATTTAGAACCATCGAAGCAATCAGAATTAAATTCCAGTTTAAAAGCATACTGACAGGGGTCCCTGGGTAGCTCCAGTGATTAAGCAGGCCAACTTTTGGCTCAGGTTGGGTTCTGCACTTGGCAGGGAGTTTGCTTGAAAATTCTCTTCATTTGCCTCTCCCCTACTTGCTCTCTCTCTCTCTCTGTCTCTCTCTCTCAAATAAATAAATCTTAAAAAAACATGGGGCGCCTAGGTGGGTCAGTGGGTTAAAGCCTCTGCCTTTGGTTCAGGTCATGATCTCAGGGTCTTAGGATCCAGTCCCGCATCGGGTTCTCTGCTCAGCAGGGGGCCTGCTTCCTCATCTCTCTTTGCCTATTTGTGATCTCTTTTTGTCAAATAAATAACTAAAATTTTTAAAATAAAATAAATAAAAATAAAAATAAAAGCATACTGATAGAATACAGTGAACTTGTTTTACTGTGGTGCCTTTGAAATATCTGCATTTATTGATACTGATTTTTTAATAGTTCAGTCTATGGAACTATTTATTCACAGAAACAAAGACTATTCCAAATTGGATTTTTCCAAAGAAATTCTCTATAATTTTCACATAATTATGTATGTAGTTGAAGGTAACTAAACTGCTCTTCATTTGCAGAAAGATCATTTCCTAAACAAGCTGGTTAAATTCCATTCTCATATACACACATACATCAACTAAAAAAAAAATTATGAACACTTAATTTTTCTTCTTTAGAAATATGGTGTTATATTTAAAAATCTGATCTTTATTTGCCTTTATTTTCTTAAAATATTTTATTTATTTATTTGAGAGACAGAGAGAGTGTGAGCAAGAGCCCATGAGGGGGTGGAGGAGCAGAGGGAGAGGGACAAGGAGACTCCAGACTGAATTTGGAGCCTAACTCCCTACTGGATCCCACAACCCCAGAATCATGACCAAGAGTCAGGAGTTAAACTGACGGAACCACCCAGTCACCTTTTTATTTGGCTTTAAATACATGTATACATGGTCTTTTAAAAATGAAATGGTTTTTAAAAATTATTTGTTAATATATTGTATTATTATTTCAGTTTGAAAGTAATTTTCTTTTGAAAGATGTATTTTTATTTTCATGTTTGTGTTCTCATCATTGAAGGACCATAACTTCAGCATAGCACAAGCATTGTCCTTCTAACATAGAGTAAGAACATTTTCTGGTAGGTTAAGAAATTATAATAATAATGATAAAAAGTGATGTTGAACAAATATCATATTTTACCATATTGACATAGGCATGTATCTTTATATTCTAAAAAGAGTCACTGTAGAACACTAGGTTTCTAAGAATAACTAGCTAAACTTTAGTATCTAAAATATAATTTTAGGTTATAGAAATATGTGTTAAACAATTTAGATAAACAGACCTGTACTCAAACATTTGAGATATTCTTCTTCACACGGATCTATTAAGATTTTGATGGATTGCTGTATCCCAACAAACACAGATTACTATTTACCTTTCACAATAAAACCATGACCTTGATTTCGTCACTAAAGTCAATATAATAACATCTTTCTACCTTAATTAATTTATTCACTACTACTGTATTATTTGGAGAAGGTCCTAAGAAATGTAAATGTCTCCTGACCTCATTCTAGTACTGTTTAATAAATATTCTCATAGGAAAAAAAAATATTCTACAACTAACATATTAAATGGACAGAAAAAGCTTTCAGTATAAACCTCTGATTTTTTTTTTCCTGGCCTAACACATGCTGTGTTTACATAACACAAACTGCAATGACATTAGTGAAAATATATTAATCAACTATTGTGTTACTTAAGTGGAAATCAAAATACCATTCTTGTATTCTTGCACTTCAACTACTTAAAGGCTTATATTGTATGGTCATAGTCTGGTTTTCTATCAGCGGCATTGTATATTTCTTTCCAGCATAAACATCAGACTATCAGGGATCACTTGGCATTGATGCAAGTCCTTGATGTTGACTGTCTTCTTCGTGTAAACATGACACACCTGGCCACTGATTTTGTTCCCAAAATGATGTTCTTCATCATCTTTATTATCTAAATCATAGAAAGTGAATCAAAATGAACAGAGCTTCAAAAGCACAATTTAACATCCATTTGATAATATACACTTTAAAATTCTAATAAAAGCATATTTAGTAAGGTGATGAGAAAAGTGTGTACATTATTAATAGTAATAATGTGTGGACATATGTGTAATTAATATAAATACAAATAATGAGAATGAGAAAAAACTATGTTTTTTTCTCATTAAATATGCTGTTACCCAGAATTAAAAGAGGGAATTTTATTTTCCAGGCTTAATTGAATAAGTATATAATAATAATATATGTAATGTTCATATATGAAAGGAGAAAAATAAAGCTCACAAAGATTAAGAGAAATATCCATGTTTACACAAGAATAAAAGACAAAGGAAGGTTTCAATATTTAGCCATCTAATTCCAAAACCTGTGCTCTTTGGTTATATTACACCTCCATTTGTTAGTTTATATTTTAATAAGGAGAAGAAAAATACAATGTTTTACAAATAAAAAGTTGAAGTGATATAAGGGTCATGTGTAGGATGAAAGGAAGCATATCCTAGAAAGAACAAACGTAGCTTAAATAAGCAATTCATGGAGTTTTTAAAACCTATTTGGCATTGTTTTGCACTAAAATGTAGCACATTCCATTGTATGGAAAAAATATTTTCTGTTCCTTCAGTTTAAATTTTGCATTATGCAGCATTTCTACGAATTCTCAAACCACTATATGGGACAAAGAAAATTGCCCCAGTTGGTAAAATTCCATTTTTATGCATAGTACTTATGTTGGATTACTAAAAACATATAGAGTTTGAAGTCACTGAAATGGTGAAGGTAGGTCCATCAAAGCCAGAGGCCAGAAGGAAAAAGGATAGGGACGCAACCCACTTTGTAGTCCTTCAGTTTGTAAACTCTGAGTTTTTATTAATTCATTTGAGGATGACCTAATTTTCAATGATCTCTTTAGCACATTTTACCCATTTCATCCCCATATGCTCCTAATAACTTATCTAACCTAGCTAGTACAAGTTTGCATTACTCCTGGAAACATTCTGAGAATGATAGCTTTTCCAGTGAATTAGGCATGCCTTTTATTCTTGGGGGACTTCTGTGTTTAAATGAATACTCACACGCTTCATTACAGTATCTCTAAAATACATGCAAACCCCGAGGCATACCAAATTACTGAATTAAGGTGACATAATTCTTAGAAAAGGAGTTCAGTACTTCACTCCGAAAATATAGCTATGTCTCCAAGGTTCTGACTAATTTATACTGCTAGGGGAACTGCCCCAATTTACTTTGGCTTTCAATAAAATACCTCCAGCTGCCTCCAGCTACGACTCTGATTTGGGACAGCAGTACCAGCCAAATTAGTGTTATCATAGTATCATTATTTTTAATAGATCCTCACTTCATCAGAGTGAAAAGATTAGGACCCAATCTAACTTGTTACATTTGTTGTTACTCAGAGAGTGCACCATGCTTCCAAATGGCAGATCAATATTAGTTCGCAGCTGTACTAAAGAAAACATGTTCTTTTATGTATAAAAAAACACCAACTATAAAGTTAAGACGATTTTTTTGGTCTCATTTAGTGGTCTGAGAATTCACGGAAGTGTGGGAGATAGTTTAAATTAAAATTGAAGAAATGGTGAGATGTTATGGAATAGAATTATTTTGTGTGTGTCTATTAAATGACAGAACCGAATTCTTACCTCGTGAACAGAATGAAGTAACATGATAGAAATGTATTTCTAATGGAATAACCGGGTGGTTTTTTTTCTTGGAAAAAGAAAGAATAACAGGGTATATTATTTTAGTAGCTTTTTTCTTAAAGCTAACTTACAGAATGGTATTTATGCTGGTCTTCTCGGTAGCAGATGTTTGAGGCTGAAGTACATGGCTTTAAACACTGAAAAGGAAGAATTCTGACAATAAGAGCTAGATAAGAGGTGGAATGACTAGCTCTTGGTTTTTTATTTGATTTGAGTCAATTGTTTAAAATTCTGATTTCAAATTTCAAATCCAACTCTGTGTGGATGCATTATATAACTTGAAAGCTCCATATCCAAAATGGAACAAGTTCGTTTAAATCTGCCAGACAACGGAAACGGTATACATGACCTTCTGTAGTGTAGGTTAAAATTAATACACGAAGAATTTTTTTCATTATCTAAAATTTATGAAAAATGAATAAGCTGCTAATAGGCAAACATCTATATTTAAAAGACTTTAACAATACACTGGGTCTTCCTAATCAGCTAAGGCGTTATACATACAAAGAGAAAGCCTCAGCAGTCAATTTGGGTAACTTTTCTGGATTGGTGAAAATAATGTTATATCCAGAAATGAAATCAGCTTCCTCTTTTACTATAATTTAAAGATCAAATTTGTTATTCCTTCACTCCCCAATTCATATGTTGTTTCTATGTTATCCATGAATTGGAAGTAGCTATTCCCTCTCCTCTTATATTCAAAATTAAACTTCTTTTAAGATAGAAATTTATTACTTATAAAATATCCCCCAATACTAAATATCTGTTGTGCTTTCTATGCTAAATAAAATAAAACAAAATAAATCTTTAACTCTTTACTAGTTTACTGATAATTTAAAATGATACTATTTGTGTTTCTGGTTTATTCTCTCTCATTTTCCTGTTAAAATGTTCATGAAAGTCCAAAAAATAAAAAGAAGTAAAATTTCAAAAGTACTGTTAACAAAAGTTACTGAACAATCATCTCTTCGATACAAGAAGACATGTTTAAATTGTATCTGAATCTTGAAGGCAAAACTGTGGAGAATTTCATACAAATCAAATTAAGATAGTTGGATTTTTCTCTGCTAATTTAATCCCAAAATGTAAATACATGAAAGTTTTTTTTTTTGTTTTTTTTTTTGGCAAACCAGAAGAAAAGTACCCAGTCTGGAATATTCTTTTTATAAGAGAGAGAGTGAAATCAAAATCCTCAAATGAAACTTGAGCAAATATAGATCAGTCAAAAGCAAATGGCAAAATAGTAGAAATTGTGATATAAATACCCCCTATAGTGTGAAATTTATAAAATGGAGCAAAGGAGATTATGTTAATTAAGCACACGCTTAACAATGAGGATTTTGTAGTCACAAGTCTCTGTCTCCATTTTAAAATTAGGTACACCTTGACCAATTCAGAGCTCTCCGTGTAATTTCACTAGAGGCATGGTTAATATGCCTCTGTTCAAATAGGACCCTATGCACAGTGGTTCAGATCAAGCGCCCTGGAACTGGATGACCTGAAATTTAACTAAACCTTCAATTTACCGAAGTTATGACCACATATAAATTGCTTCAGCACTGTAATTCTTAATAACACTATCACAGTAAGATTATTGTGGAGATTAAATGAAATACAACTAATACACTTACTACTGCTGCCTTGACTTTATTTAAATATTAGGGTTTAAATAACAGATTGATTGTCAAATATGAAAGGGATAGGAAAAAAACACAATTTTCAGTAAATGAATTCAGTAAAGTTGCAAGATATAAAATTAATGCATAATTCTGTTGCATTTCTATACACTAATAATGGACTATCAGAAAGAGAAATTAGGTAAATAATACCATTTACACTTGCTTCAAAAAGAATAAAATACTTAGGAATAAATTAAACCAAGGACGAAAAAGACATGTATTCTGAGGCATTGATAAATGGCACTGAAGACAGCACAAATAAATGGAAAGATATGCCATCCTCATGGATTGGAAAAATTAATACTATTAAATGTCCATATTACCCAAAGCAATCTACAGATTTAATGCAATACCTACCAACATAACAAATACAAAAAAAAAAAAGACAAATAATGCTAAAATTTCTATGGAACCACAGGAGACCCCAAATAGCAAAAGCAATCTTGAAAAAGAACAAAGCTTGAGATATCACAGTTCCTGATTTCAAACTATATTGCAAAGCTACAGTAATCGAAACAGTAAGATACTAGCAGAAAAGCAGACACATAGTCAATATTCTATTCTCATAGAATAGAAAGTTCTGAAACAAACCTGCACTTACGTGGTGACAATCTTTGACAAAGGAGGCAAGAATATATAATGGGGGAAAAAAGACAGTCTCTTCAATAAATGGTGTTTGGAAAATTGAATAGCTACATGCAAATGAATGAAACTAGACCACCTTCTTACACCATATACAAAATAAACTCAAAATGATATTGGGCTTAAATGTAAGAACAGAAACCGTAAAACTCCTAGAAGAAAACATAGGTGGTCAATTCTTGGACTTTGGGTTTAGCAATATTTTTTTGGATTTGTCTCCTCAGGCAAGGACAATAAAGGCAAAAGTAAAAATGTAACCATCCCTCAAAACAATGTACAGCTTAAAATATAACCTATGAGAAATTGTACCAGTCTGGCAAGCATGCTTAGATATAGTCTTAAGGAAAACATATACCGGCAACAGGCCTCTGGGGAAGAGGACGAGATACGTCCTTGAAGCCAAGCAGCTGGGGATGCCCGGCGGCTCAGGGCAGAATGCCGCCTGCTTCACTTTTCCGTTATCTCCCTTTCCCCGGAGACCACCTGTGGCTAATTAGATGATCCCTTTGAATGTGCTTGTTCAATTATAAACTCTATACTGCTTGACCAGATGTTTTGCCTTTCTTCTTACTTATCTACAAGCCTCACGGTCAATGTATAATCTATTCCAGCTTCTTTGTTAGGTGTTGTCTACTTTCTAATAAATATGAGACTGAGGAGTTGTTCGGGGCGACAGTCTTCCCTACTGTCGTCCCCTGCTCCCTTTCTCTTGCAGCTGACTTGTTTGTGCCTCATTCTTCTCCTGTGCATGCCGTCAGGAGGCGGCATAAAAGAAAATGGGACTACCTCAAACTAAAAAAAATTTTGTACAGTAAAGGAAACCACCAGCAAAAGGAAAAGGCAACCCACGGAATGGGAGAAGATAGTTACAGGTGACATAAACAATAAAGGGATAATATCCAAAATATATTTTAAAAACTCATAAAACTCATCATCAAAAAAAAATGAAATGAAAAATGAGAGAGTACCTGAATAGATATTACCCCAAAGAAGATATACGGATGGCCAACAGATGCATGAAAAGATGCTCGACATCATTAATCATCAGAGAAATGAGACCCATAATTAGCTCACACTGGTCAGAATAGCTTATCAAAAAGACAAGAAATAACAAGTGTTGGTGAGAATGCAGAAAATAGAGAACTCTCATGCACTGTTGATGGTAATGCAAAATGCTACAGTCACTATGGAAAACAGTACGGAAGTTCCTCAGAAAGTTAAAAATAGAACCACCACATGATCCAGCAATTCCACTTTTAGATATTTGTCCAGAGAAAATGAAAACAGTAATTTAAAAAACTTATACAGTGGCGCCCGGGTGGCTCAGTCGTTAAGCGTCTGCCTTCGGCCCAGGTCAGATCCCAGGGGCCTGAGATCAAGCCCCGCATCGGGCTCTCTGCTCTGCAGGAGGCCTGCTTCTCCTGCTACCATTCCCTCTGCTTGTGTTCCCTCTCTCGCTGTGTTTCTTTCTGTCAAATAAATAAAAAATCTTTAAAAAAAAATAAAAATAAAAAACTTATACATACCCTTAAATTGGTTGCAGCATTTATTATAATAGCCAAGATCTGGAAACAGCTTAAGTGTCCAGCAATTGATGTGGTATATATGGAAAGAACATGATATATAAAGAGAGAATGCACACACACACACACATACAAATATTACTCAGCCATAAAAAAAGAATGAAATCTTGCCATTTGTGACAACGTGGATGGACCTAGAGGGTACTATACTTAGTAAAATAAGTTAGACAAAGAAGGATTGGCACTATATAATAACACTTATGTGGAATCTAAACAATAAAACAGATGAAGAAACAAAGCATACTCACATCTATGGACTTTAATTCAGTAGGAAGAGAAAACTGATTTGTTATAATGCTGAAAAAGCAAAAACAAAAACTGCTGTGTCAGGTATAATTTTAAACAGTCTGATTTTCTCTTTTATCTTAATCTGCATGGAATATGTTCCTAAAAGTGTGGTTCATAGATCTAGGGTGGTTGCTAAAGGTGGACATTACTGGCCAGTTTTCTCATTTAAGAATGAGGAAAAAAAATGAAAATTTGTGAATTGCTTTTAGATGATCTCTCTCTCTCTCTCTCTCCCCCTCTGTAGGTCTGTGTGTGTGTGTGTGTGTGTGCGTGTGTGTTTGTGTGTGTGTTTGTGTGTGTGTGTGTGTGTGTCTGTGTGTTTGCTTTGGAAGAGATTAATTGATTCATGTGTCTCAACTACATTTTGGGAATGAGCATCATAACTGAAATATCAGCAAAATTACCTGTACTCTTTTTTAAAAGATTTTGTTTATTCATTTGAGAGACAGAGAGAGAGAGAGAGAGAGAAAGAGAGACAGAGAGATAATGAGCGAGGAGGGGGAGCAGCAAAGGGGGAGGGCCAAAACAGACTCCCCACTGAGCAGGGAGCCAGAGAGAGGACCCGAACCTAGTACCCCGAGATATGACCCTCTCTGAAGGCAGGTGCTTAACTAAATCACCCACGTGCCCCTACCTGTACTCTTAATATTTTTTAAAAATTTTTATTTGTTCTCTCTTCTCTCTTTCATGCATAAATTAGGTAAGTAAGATACTATAATGCTTCCCATTTATTAAGTATACGTTATAAATAGTTGTAAGGTGCCACAAATGGTATCTAAAACAATCATCATAACTTTCATTATTTCATTATTTGTTTCATAAATGAGGAAAATGGAGGTTACGTATATAACCTAATATTCCTTTACTAGAATGAAGACATTTTGTCTTCTTGTAGTCTACGTGATCATTTCATTGACAAGTCACTGCTCCAAAAGCCTTGGAATTGATAATTAACACAATAACTGACTTGATTTTGGGAAATCAGAACAAAAAATGGTAAGTATATCTTTAGTAATTAGGATCAGTGAAATCAAAGAAAATATAAAGTCATCCAGTATGAAGGAGTTGAAGCATAAATGTATTCAGGGACTATGGGAACCAGGTAAAGGCAAGAAGCCACGTTTTTGATACATACATAGACCAAAAATTCTAAGAATCTGAAGCCAAGTAAAAAGGAACTTGAAGCTGAGTTACCTACAAAAAGTCAGAAGTCACAGAGTATGTGTAAAAATGAATCATTTGGGAATAATTTTGGTCACCAATTTAGGAAACTACCAAGAACTCTTGCACTTCTTTAAGAGGCTAGGCTAAAATAGTCGGGAACCTTAGGCAGATGTGTGTATTCAATTCAAACCACCATAATAGTTTTTGAGTAAGTTGAGAAATTTGTGTGAAAACCTATGATTTTAAAAATTGAGAGTACCATGGGTCCTATCCTGGGAAAAACATGAAAATTTTCTTTATAGATATTTCCCAAGCCCAAGACACATGGGGCTGTCATGAAAACTACCCTGAGGATGAGCACACAGTCAATGCTTACAAACCATATTGAGGAGACCTGTGATGAGGAAAAGCTAACAGATGGAAGAAATGGGAGAGTTTCCTCTCCAAGTGAAAAAAACCCATTGGCATTCTAATGAAAATCTCACCAGGAATTTTAGCATAACTTGTCAAGCTGCTAGTATAATCCTAATGGAATTGTAAAAGTCAAAAATAGCCATGACACTTTTGAGGAAAAAAAAAAGTGGAGGGTTTATAATCAATCCATAGTAGTTAAAACTGGCTGGATCAAATAGAGCTCCAAGTTCATACTTCTCCAAGCACATACGCTACAGGATATATGGTGGAAGTGGCATTGCACATCAATGAGAAAAGGATTGGATTAAGGCTCTCTAGAGAAAAAGACCAAATAGGATATAGAATGTGTATGCGTATATACAGAAATCCACGCACATGCGCACACACAAACACACACACAGAAATACAAAATATAAGAGAGAGAGAAGAGAGGGGAAGTACTTAGGCTAAGGAATTGGCTCACAGAATTGTGAAGGCTAGAAAGTCCGTAATTCTCAGGGTACACTGGAAGGCTGGAGACCTAGGGAAGAGTTTATGATGTAGCTCAAAACCAAAGGCAGTTTGCTGATAGAATTCTCTCTTCCTTAGAGGGATCGGTTTTTTCTCTGAAGACCTTTGACTGATTGAATGAGGCCTGTCCAATCTTATTTACTCAAAGCCTACTGATTTGAATCCTGATCCAATCTAAAAAACACATTCGGAGAACATCTAGAACAACCCCTGAGCAAATAGCAGGTACCACACCCTGGCCAAACTGACACACAAAATTCATTATCACAAGTCCACCCCTTTGTCAACTTGGCATCCATACACACCTTCTTAAACTATATTTAATCCTCAAATAAGGACAATAGCGCAGTCATAATTCTGTCAACATGATACATAAAATATGTTGACTTTATATCATAATAAAGCCTTTGAAATTCCCACCACAATATTTAAGTTACAGGACATCAAAAAGAATAAAGATCACCCTAGGACTTTGCATCTTCTTCTGGGGAAGAGTTGGTGCATTTTTCAATTGTACAAGGACAGTTTTATTATGTTAGGCAAAAGTAGGACTTGGCTGGTGTGTTCACTGGGGATTAAGTATGGTTTAAGGAGATATATATGGGTGCCAAGTTGACCTATGAAGTTCACCATCGGAAAGACAGGAAATGTTTCTTCTCAGATTCAGGACACTGTCCAAAACTGCCTGCTTGACATCTCTCTTGAGAACTTCAAAACCTTTCATGTTCTGCATGACCAGACTGAACTTGGGATTCCACACTCCCAAACTTGCTTCTCTCTATTAATGCATCTGAGTAAGGTAGCATTCTTCATCCAACTACGTAAGTCAGAGACAAAGGTATCATCCTCATCACATTATGCAATAAAGATGAGAGGAAAATGTCAATTGTTAAAACCCCTGTTTTTAATCCCCTTCTAATTCACTTTCTTCAACATGTTATAATACTTATTTTGCATTTCAGAAACTTAATTAAATTTAATTTAATTAAGGAACCTAATGATTTCCCATATTTTTCTATTTTATGAACTCTTAAATCCAAGCTTATTTCTGAATCATGCACATTTAAATTGTGCTTTAAAGATTTAAAACATATTTGTAGCTAAAAAACATATTTAAAAATTTTATTGAAAACATAGACATAAAAAAAAAAAAGAAAGAAAACATAGACCTATAGGGGCACCTGAGTGGCTCAGTCGGTTAAGCATCTGCCTTCAGCTCCAGTTATGATCCCAGGTCCTGGAATAGAGCCCCGCATGGTGTTCCTTGCTCATTCGGCAGCCTGCTTCTTCTTCTGCTCCCTTGCTTATACTGTCTCTCTCTGTCAAATAAATAAAATCTTTAAAAAACAAACAACAACAAACATAGACCTATACTTCACAATTTTAGGACATCAGTATAAATTCTGTCTTTATGATTTTTGCCCTAAAAGCTTTGCACTTATAATTAGTAGTAATTGTAGAAAACAATGTAATTTTAAATCTGACAAGATAAGTATTATTAAATATAAGTCACTACCAAGAGTAGCTTTTGGACACGTCTTTCATTTTAATAGAAAGATAAGATAAGCATCAAGAATCCTGCTAGTTAAAAAAAAAATCCTGCTGGTTGCTCTCTTTGATCATTTGCTTTTATTTTCATCTCTTTAAAAAAAAATTAGTACATACACATACCTGCTGTGATGAACTTATCAGGAAAAATTGGGATAGACTTGATATTTCCTGTACACACCTGTACATACCTGTAATACCTTGAGCGTTTGAGTACAAACTTATATTTTATTGTTTAATTGATATAAATATGAATTGCTGTTAAGCTACAGAAAGAAACTGACCAACTGAGAAGTGAATGATTAAGAGTGAAGACTCCTAACTTTCATGGCTCTAAAAACTGTAGAGAGAAGCAGTAACAGCCGGTGCTGACAGAGCTGTTGCTGCTTTGCTGTGATTTCACAACACATGTACATTCCTTTATAATCAGCACCTCTATATCTGGGGTTACCTGTTCTCTCATAATGTGTTTTTTTTCATTAGTGCACGTGAGTGTTAGTCTCTAAGTTTGCCTCTGAGTATTTTGATGGAGATTTTGATAATATGTATCTTCATATGTATTCTATGTATCTTCAACACATATCAAGAATGCTTTAACCTGGGGTGCCTGGGTGGCTCAGTGGGTTAAAGCCTCTGCCTGATCAGCTCAGGTCATGATCTCAGGGTCCTGGGATCAAGCCCCCCCACTGGACTCTCTGCTCAGCAGGGAGCCTGCTTCCCTCTCTCTCTGCCTGCCTCTCTGCCTACTGGTGATCTCTCTCTCACTCTCTCTCTCTCTCT
This sequence comes from Procyon lotor, assembly GCA_028646535.1. Classification (NCBI taxonomy): domain Eukaryota; kingdom Metazoa; phylum Chordata; class Mammalia; order Carnivora; family Procyonidae; genus Procyon; species Procyon lotor. The sequence continues at coordinate 96,830,812 of CM053604.1, forward strand.
CTCTCTCTGTGTCAAATAAATAAATAAAATCTTAAAAAAAAAAAAGAAAATAGGCACTTTGAAAGAAATAAGTATTATTTCTGACATGGTGCTCTTTTATGTAACAACTGCTGAAGAATAAAGACTTCTCATGTTTAAACGTATGTGATTGCTTTCATATAGACATACACTGAACACAAGACAGCTATTATTATTAAATTTATATACATTTATTATTTAAAGAAAAGTCAGATTTGCACATATCTTACAGCTTTACTTACAAACTAATTTTCTTTTATTTTAAGATTTACTTATTTTTAGAGAGAAAGCGAGAGTGGAGGGTAGGGGCAGAGGAAGAGGGAGAGAAAACCTCAAACAGACTTCCTTTTGAGCACAGAGCCTGACGCAGGGCTCAATCTCACAGTCCTGAAATCATGATCTGAGCTGAAATCAAGAGCCACCTAGGTGCCCCTACAAACTAATTTTCAAACAAAACTTTATTTTACTTAGAATTTTGTTTTCTATTTTATGTATGATTTTGTTCTACAAATACTAAATTTAAAAACCGTAAACTTAAGGGACAAATTCTTAGTTATATACTGCAATAGCCATAGATTGAAGCAATATCTACATATGTGCTCACACAAGTTAGATACATTGAGACAGGCCTGTTCACATGAAAATTTCAGTCATTAGTTGGAGTTTCTTTATAAAGACAAAATGTATATAACATATTTTCTATATTATATTTATATATTATACTATACTATAACTATTATAATACGTGATATATTTATATTACAAAGAAAAAATATTTCTTACAAAGACAAAATATATATAATAAGGATGCTTTTGAAATAGCCTAATTAATGAAAGTAACCATACAAATGTTAAATAGAATAAGGAGTTGATTAATCCAAGCATTTCATCTTTTTTTTTTAATATTTTATTTATTTGACAGAGAGAGAGATCACAAGAGGCAGAGAGGCAGGCAGAGAGAGAGGGAGAAGCAGACTCCCCACTGAGCAGATCTTAATGCGGGACTCAATCCCAGGACCCTGAGATCAAGACCTGAGCTAAAAGCAGAGGCTTTAACCCACTGAGCACTCAGGCGCCCAAACATTTCGTCTTTTTGAGAACATTTGTCCCCCAAACATGTAGTGACGGTTTTCACAAAAATACTTTCTGAGACTATAGGTTGTTATTAAAAATGAAAATAAATGAAAATAAAATCATACTTAATATATGCAGCAGCAACAGCATAAAAAACAGATTTTAGAATTTGAAAAGAATATTTATAAACGTTTTTGTCTAATATAAATTATCCTTAGATTGAAGTCAGCACCCAGCTTCTTTCTAGCAGTGAAGTGACCTCTTAAATACACACATACCTTCTATCTAGCCCTGTAATTCAAATCTGTTTTTCATAACAGGTTTATAATAACGGTCATGGTGCTCCTCTTCTTAAATCTATGTTCTTTTAAATTTGCATTCCACTACATAGAATATTACACAAGCCTTTTATACCCTTAAAGTAGGCTTTTACTCTTCTTATTGTGGTGATATTTTATCTTGCCAAATGACAGCTGTTACAATATCAAAAAAATCATTTTTATATTCATATTTAAGCTATAGCTAATTTTAATCCCTTTGTCCTTTGAACTCTATACTAAAGCTAAGAGGTTAGTATAATACCATATTAGAATTTTACACTATACTGAAAACTGATGTATCGAGCCTTATATTGACTTATAGTTTGCTTTAATTACACACTTTTTTTAGTGATTACTTACTCGCACTTGAAGTTTCTCCTGAACCATATGTTTTAATAGGGAAAAAGTTTCAATAGTAAGAAAATAAAACTCTTATCTTTGAGAATAGGAATTTGGTAGATATTTTCCAAAACAAAAGGATAAATGACTTGATATGACATGACTACTGTTCAGTTAATATTTAATTAATTAATTAGCTAATTAATTAACCTAGGATTTAAATTCTAAGAGATACAACTAAAAGAATTGAAAGTATATACCAGGAAGTTGAGAGAAGTACAAGATGAGGTTCTTATTATTTATTATAAATTTACCATACTACTTGATTTTTTGAACCACATATTTGCACTATTTAACACACAAATATTAAATTAAAACAAAAGATATCTTAGACATTAGTTAAAAATAGAACTATGAAGATGTTTACTGTAATTTCATGTAGGTTAACAAAACCAAAAAATAGTCCTCCACATTCACAATATAACATGCATACACCTTATTATGCTAGAGACCTGGACAATGACAACAACAGGAACAAAACTAAGTGAAGAAGAAGAAGGGTGAGACACTAAAAGCATGGAAACTGAAATGCTTTTATTTCCGAAGATGGAGATAAAATATATTACAAATCCCTAAATAGATCTTGGAGGTTATTTGGTGAAACTTCCTTATTTTATAAGAAAGCAATCTACAATTAGAGAAAGCAAGTTATTTGAGGATGGTCATATATCAGTCAACAGCAAAATTTGAGATGAGATATCCCTTGTTACACTACTGGGATAAAATCAGATATTCCCCTTTACTAGAGACCTGCAAAGAGAGTATTGTTCATAAGAGAGAAATTATAGTAAGTGATATATTATACATAGCCTCCCTCATATCCAGAAAAATACAGTTATTACCTAATTGTGCACAGGAGGGGAAGCTGATGATTTTGGTCTATTTTGAAAGTATTCGTAAATGTAAATTTGGTTTAAAAATGATTCAAAAACATTTTAAATATTTTGAAAAATCATGAAAAGAATACACAATGAGTATTTTGATGAGTAAAACTTGAAATGATTGTTTTTATGTTTGCAGTGTTCCTATTTTCAATTTCTTCCAAGTTTAGTTTTTTTTACCAAAGGTCTAAAGTATTTAAGGAGTTTCATCATTTAACTGACTAAAATTTGATTATGGTGTCTTCACAAGTATTTTGATACTTCTAGTAAAAGTAGAAAGAAACAGAGAGGCTAACAGTTTGATCCTGCATGTAAACCTGGAAGAACAAAAAAATAAAAGTTGTGTATGAATCTTTTTAATGTATATGTATATTCACTTCATCTTCAAAATTTAATCTATCACTTTTAACTGGTGCATTTTTAAACTTAAAATTAACTACTTACTGGGAATATATCTGCATTACTGAAAATTTTCTTAAACTTTATTAATTTACAAAATTCAGTCTTATTTATTAACATAATTGAAAGTATAATTGAGAAGAATTAAGAGCTTTAATAATAAAGACTATTCTTTAGGGTTATTTAGAGTTTTAAAACCTTATAAATTTACCAAAAGAGAACATGGTCAAATTAATTAGGATCATTAATATAAGTATTTTAAAAATTTAAACTAATTTAATCTAGAAATTGGTACAATTATATTATTTCCATTTGATTACTTTGAGTCTTACAAAAGTGGTGTTGTCTTTTTAGTGTATTAATCTTGTTCCAGTGAAATTCTAAATAGAGACATTGTTCCTTTACAAGTAAAAATAATACTCATGAGACATGAATAAATGTGACTTTAAAAGCCATTTAAGGGGCGCCTGGGTGGCTCTGCCTTCAGCCCAGGTCATGATCCCAGGGTCCTGGCATCAAACCCCACATCGGGCTCTCTGCTCAGCAGGAAGCCTGCTTCTCCCGCTACCATTCCCTCTGCTTGTGTTCCCTCTCTCGCTGTGTTTCTCTCTGTCAAATAAATAAAATCATTAAAAAAAAAAAAGCCATTTAAATATGTCTATCAAAAAAAGCCTCTTGCAACAATATTTGGTTCAGACACAGTTCTCTCCTCTTGAAATCTTTCATTAGAAGAAATCCTACTGACATATTGTTTAAAATTTTCATTATAATTCTAATTACCGAATTTAGTCTAAAATTTGAAGCCTCTTTCCCTGTCAAATAAATAAATATAATCTTTAAAAAGATAAAATATAAATAAATTAAATAAAGGGGCACCTGGGTGGCTCAGTCAGTTAAGCATCTGCCTTCAGCTCAAGTCATAATCTCAGGGTCCTGGGACTGAGCCCACATCAGGCTCCCGGCTTCTCCCTCCCTGCCTGCCACTTCCCCTGCTTGTACTCTCTCCCTCCCTCCCTTTCTCTCTCTGTCAATAAATAAATAAAATCTTTAAAAAATAAAAATAAATAAAATTTAAAGCCAGCTGCCCTCCAAATTTACAAAATGCAAGTCACTTAGCCACTTAATAAAAATGATAAGTTGTTTACTGACTAATATGACAAAATCTGACTTATTAGACACCATTATTAATTAACAAAAGCTTATGGAAAAATTGCCTAAAGACCTCTCCAAGAATAGAGCTACAGTTTCATATCTTCTCTGGACATGAGCATACCTTTTCTTAGTGAAAAAAATAAAGTCATTGTGCATCTACTAACATTTTTAATGTATTTAACCAAAATCATCACTTAACACTTTTTTCAACTATATATTAATTCTTAACAATTTCCATTTCTCTCATGATAAAGTTACTTTTTAGTAACTGCTAGAAATTCATATAAGAAAAATAATATAAAGCACATATGCCCTTTCTTAAATTAAAGGACACAATCTCTCAATTTCATCATTTTGATTTTACAGCTATCCAGTATATTTCTTCAAATGTGTAATATAAATGGTTTATGCTCTAGGTCAAACATGTTAGCAAACCCAATGGACAACATTTTATTGCAACTTGGTCCCCATAGGAAGTAAGAATAAATCAAACGCAAGATTGGCATTAAGAATGTAATAGTGGTTAGAGGATATGTACAAGGGAAAATATCATAAAAATGTTTCCAAGTCCTTGATCTATATATTATAAAGAAGTTATCATTTAAAACAATTGAAAATTATGGATCAAAAAAAATCCCATGTGTCATATGAAGATATCTTTTCAGTTGGTTTCAGTTGATATATTTATTTGAGATTTCCTTACCTACTTTCCCCTCACTTTACCCTGTATATTTTTTCTATGTTAACTGTTTTCCTTGTCTTGTTTGCTAGTATCCAGTTGAGAAACACCTACCCAAAATGCAACACTTTGATCATGTGGATTACTTTCACTTTAAATATGCAACTTAAAAATATCTGTCACCTATTCCTTGTTATATTACAGGGAGAAAATAGTGATGACTACATCCTTGCCACTTCTGAAGACTGGAAATTAAATTTCCCTTTTCTATACAGTGACAAAATCTTATTTTGAATCAGTGTACCTGTTCTATATTGATTGTAATATTAGAAGAATAATTAATCGTTCAAGTACTGAATATGCTAAGATTCATTTAGTGTGCATTTTTAACTAAAAATATTTTTCTAGGTTTTAAATACCCAAAGAATTTTCTAGTCATTCTGAAGGAGAAATTGATCCTATCATCTCTTTAATTATGAGTAGCATTATTATTGAGCTGTAATACTACCTAAAGAGTATGATTTCTAACCAAGACATCGATATTCATTTTAACTTGTAACCAAGAAATCCTGATTCCTTTTCTGCATGTTAAAAGCCATAAAGGCACTTTATGCTCTTTAAAAGTTCATTTTGAGCTCTTTTCACTTAGCTGATGTCCTGACCTTCAGAGTATTCTTCATGGATTCTGGGCACTGCCCCATGCTTGGCCTGGCTTGACAGATACTGGGCAAGTTGTTCTCACTGGCACTCCGCCCCACGTGTTTAAGACCCGGCAGTGACATCTTTCAGCTTAGAAAACACAGCGTGAACAACTGTGCTCAAAATTCCATGCAGTGACATCCAAGAAAAGTTTACTTTTGGGGAAAATAACATAATTTACCCCTGCCAAGCCTATGAGGATATTTCCAAACCATATATATTTTTAAAAGAGAGAACCCTTATTTAGTGTTTTTAGACAAAAATAATACTCATGATGAAATATTTTGAGATCTCCAAATATATTCAGGACTTTATTTAAAAACAAATTTCAAACATTCAAATATGTTTCAGCTCTGCATTCTTTTATAGTTTTCATTCAGGAACTCTAATTTAAGAAAACAACTTTATGTTGAGCTGCTTTTTACATTCGTGGAAATGTAAGGAAGATGAAAATCAAGATAAAATTTTATAAATCTCTAGTTTTAAGTATTCAAAATTATGTATTCATTGGAGAAATTTTCTTTTGCCTTCTGAAAAAGTGTTACTTAAACTTAATTTTCTTAAGTGTTAGAAAGACAACTAAGCATGTTTAAAATGCATAATGCAATGCATTTTTTTTTTTTTAAAGAAAGGAGAGAGATCACAATTAGGCAGAGAGAGAAGGGGAAGCAAAAGAGCCCAATGCGGGCTCGATCCCAGGACCCTGATATCATGACCCAAGCTGAAGGCAGAGGCTTTAACTGAGCCACCCAGGCGCCCCTTCAGTGCATTTTTCTATTAATATTGAAAATATTGGAAATGTAAGAATGAGGTTCACTAAAATATTGGGATTGTTTTCCTTATTGATATGGGAGAAGTTAGTTCTTGCAGTAATTCATGCCAGACCTAATTATGCAATCTATTTAGACGTCAAAATACATTTGGCTTCATTGTGTCTTAACTGGATGATCCTACCCTCTGAAACCACAGGCACTGATGAATCATAAAATGTCAAACCATAAGAGACTCCTAGACTCAAGAAACGAACTAAGGGTGGCCGGGGGGGCTGGGAGGGGTTGGGTAGGGATAGGGTGGCTGGGTTGTGGACATTGGGGTGGGTATGTGCTGTTAAGTGCTGTGAAATGTGTAAGCACGATGATTCACAGACATGTACCCTGGGGCAAATAATACATTATATGTTAATAAAAATTAAAAAAAAGAAAAGAAAATGTTGTAGATGCAAGAGGTAGCAAGCATCTGCAGTTGTCTCTCAGAGACAATGTTATTTGGCAGACTCCAACAGTCTGATTAAAGAACAACAAATTCCATGGCTTACACCCTTTACTATCAAGCCTAGAAACCAAAATTCCCTTTCTCTTTCTGAGCAAAGGAGAGGATATGTCCACATGATATCTTAGTTGTGTGTCAATGCGTAACATTGCTGAAACTATTTTTATATGACTATTGTATTAATAAAGTCCAAAGACCAAAAACTAGAAGCTGAATCCAAACCTTGTATTTAAGACAGAATTTTATTATTTTAAAGTTTTCCATTTTGGGTCCCTGGGTGGTTCAGTCAATTAAGTGTCGACTTTGTATAGGGTCACATTGAGCTCCCTGTTCAGCAGGGAGTCTGTTTTTCCCTCTCCTCTTCACCTCTCTTGTGGTTTCTCTCTAGAGCTCTCTCTCGAAAGAAAGAAAGAAAGAAAGAAAGAAAGAAAGAAAGAAAGAAAGAAAGAAAGAAAGAAATTTTTCCATTTCTGAAGCTATTTTTACGGTATGTGAATTACCTATATTTTATCCTGTTTATCTTCTTTTTCTAACCTTCTTCAAAGATCACTTCTATCACTATATTTAATCTTTCATTTATTTCTACAGTTTCATATTTAATCATAGATGCATATTCTTTCACAAGTATTTATCATCTGTTCTGTCATGTCATTGCCTTTTCATTGTATTTGAAGTTGAATGTGTCCATGTAACTCATTTTGGGCAATGAAATGTAAGAGCATTGGAATACTTATAATTCTATAGCCATTGGTCACTGGTTATGGAATGCCTTGGAGTGTATATTAATTTCCAGATACATCAGTCAAGTGAAGTTGGTTCTTCTGATGAAGGACAGGAGCTGGCCATTAGAAGCCAGGCTGGCATGCGTCAGTAGGGTGAATGGTTCTAAGGGAATATGCGCAGAGTTTTGGCATAATCTGCTACATATATATTATGAGATGCAATCATTCTTAAAGAATAGCAATTTTATAGAATTCGTTTTAGCTATTCCAGATATTGCATTTTTTAGCTGAAATAAAGACTGGTCTAGAATTTGGTGGTTCTTCACTATTTGGTGCAAGATTTAAGGATTTTCAATAATGACCTGCCTATATTTCTAATAAAGAGGATCCATCTTTATTTTGTGTAAAAGTTATTCTATATCTTTGATGTTTTAGCCACATGACTTTTCTTAATTGACTCAAAATTTTATTCATATAAAATAACCTGAACTTTTAAAATATTCCAAGTTTGGATCCACTAATGAATGCACCCTATATAGAAATGGCATAGAACTCCAAGTCACTTCTAGGTTGACATTTTGAAAACACAGTGTTTGCTTCATCACACTTACTTTCCCATGTTAAGGATAGATTGGAGCAGCACCTCCTGCCTGCCTTCAAAGGACATATGCCAGGATAAAAAAGCTCGCCTTTGCTGTGTCCCTTAAACTAATGTGAAGAGTCCTAACTCATGAACTTGCAAATTCAAAAAAAAAAAAAAAAAAAAAAAGCTACAAAAAGTGTATGAGTTGGGAGATAGAATTAATTTTGTACATGACAATTTTACAAATATTTTATTTCTCAAGCTTGATTCTACAAAGCTGACTTTCTTTTCAGTTGCTATCTTTTTTATATCCACTCTCTACAATGAGTCTGAAGACTTCAAATAATGTGAATCAAGATTCACCAGAAAAAAACCAGGCCTGCACAATCTCGTCTTTAATATCCATTTCTCTCCTTCACGACATAAAATTCTAATTTTTAGAAAGTGTTAAACCTTTCAGTATGAAAAAAACTCAATTTTCTTAAAATTTATTATAAGTTTCAAAAGAATATGATTTGCCTGTATAAACACAGGTTGTTTTCACAGTGATTTGTATGAAAAAGTTCCTCTTAAATACCTGAATCTCTTACTTCTATTCATTAAATGCTTTATTCAAATCTAAATCTTGAGAATAATACAGTATATCAGTATTAAAGAATGCTCAGAAATCATGAAAATGATAAGATCATGATTCAAAATAATTTCTAATCTCTTCCTTCTTAAAATGAACCTTATGCTAAGGAGTATAATAAAAACATAAAGAAGAATACAAACCAATGGAACAAAATAAATGAATCATAAGGCTTTTGAGGCACTTTATGTATTTTATTTGATGGCTTGCTGCATCTCAAGGATTTTTTCCCCACAATGGAACACTTTAAGCTATATTACCAAAAGAACACATACTAATTGATAATCTTTAAACTGCTTGAATCTTTTGTAGCTAAATGGCTTTATTCCAGAAAAGCAGATAAAATTTAAGCTGATTGGAGTCATAAATATGTCAAGAATCAATCTAAATCCATCATTAAATATCACACTACAATTTGAGATGTTCTACAAATATCGACAAAATATCATCTTTGAAGCTTTAAAGATATCAATCAAACATATTAATAAGATAAAATATACTGGAAAACTTTAAACCAGCTAAAAGCATTAGAAATAAGAAATTATTATTCAAATATGTATATAAACCATGCAATTGTTTTGTATTTGAGATTACATCACATGAAGCTTCAAAATATACTTTATATTCATTCAAAAAACTGAAATAGCTTTTGGTTTATTAAAAATGCTTTATAAATATAGATATATAATGCCTTTGAATGAATTGGTATGTACTAAAAGTCACAGAATGTTAAAAATATTTCAATTAGACATCTTTTTTGGTTCATAATCTGGTTTGAACTCATTAATATTTCATTTTACATTAACAAATTCAGAAGAATTTAAGTTTGTGGTTTCTTAAATTATATTTTTGTAATTATTACACTAAATTTATAGTCAATTTTCAAATATGGAAAAATAATAATACATCATAGTGGAATGCTTTTAAATCTTAGGCATTGGGGCGCCTGGGTGGCTCAGTGGGTTAAAGCCTCTGCCTTCAGCTCAGGTCATGATCTCAGGGTCCTGGGATTGAGCCCCACATCGGGCTCTCTGCTCAGCGGGGAGCCTGCTTCCCTCTCCCTCTCTGCCTGCCTCTCTGCCTACTTGTGATCTCTCTCTCTCTCTGCCAAATAAATAAATAAAAATATTTAATAAATAAATAAATAAATCTTGGGAGGTAAGGTATTCTGTTTAAAACAACATAGTATTTTAAGTGTTTTATTTTCTATTTTTTTCATAGAATTTATGTTCCAGCAAGAAAAGTATCAGAATATACCATCCCAAAATATACCACTTTGGCATAAAGATTATTTTGAACTAAAGGCAACTGAAGAAAAGCCAATAAAAGAAAAACTCCTGCCCTTCTGTATTTGCCTAACAGCTGGGCATACATTTGCAAAGGTTCCCTGCTTCCCCTCTCCACCAGGAAAGACAAAAGTTAATCACTGGAGTCAAATATATAGACATGATCTTTGTGGAGAAGAAACCAAAGGAATCTAAATTACAGACTTTGCTAGTTAGGTTTTACCTACCATTAGATTCTCCCCACATATTTATCTTCCCACAGTTTCCTTTCCTTGGAAACCTAAAACTACTTTCCTTTGTTATGTCATTTATCCAAAAATGCATTGCATTTTTGTTGAAGATGCTATATAAACCAGAGTTCTTAGCCATCACTTTGAGTTATTCATTTTTCCCAAGGTGTCTCTTATTTACGCATGAGGCATACATGTTAATATACTTGTGTGCGTGTTTCTCCTGTCAATCTCTTTCTTTGGGTCCCACTCTTTGAAAGGTAGTAGAGGGAAATTATTTTTCCTCCTCTACAAATATTTGGTAAAAAGTATTAAGGATGTTCATTCTAAATAGTGAGTAGTATGAGATACAGTTTTCAGAGTTGTGCAATATAGAATCTGTATATACCATTTCAAGTGGAAAATAAAACAACAGAGTTTTATTTAAAACTAAATTAATAAAACAACTAAGAGTTTCTTCTCAAGGCCTAATCTCCCACTTTGGTAGCCATATAGATGTGTTTCTTTCAAATAATTCTCAAACCAATTCCTCAAAATAACTAAAGCAAAGTTACCTCTTCTGGAATATTTCCCTCAAATAATTAGGTTATTTTATGTTGTTAAATATACTCACTATTAGTGAGTTATGCTTGTGAATTTATGTTATTAAATATTCATGCAGTAATTTCAATAAACATGTAACAAATGGGTAATGTGAGTCCTGCAGTAAGTAAAGAGGCAATCAATAAAAGATTCTCATTCCCAAGAACTAAGAGTGCAGTTTTTAAATCACCTAAAGCAGTGAGATGAGATCTGACATGCAAATTATGGACATATCACCTTTTCAATGTAGTTATTTATCAGACCAAGAACTTTAGCTTTTATTAGATGGAAAATTAAAAACCACTTATGAAACTGTCCCTGCCCAGAGATGAATCTGCCAGCTTCCTTATTTGAGGTCTTTAATTCTCCAAAGGATCTTTCTTTCCCCAGTTGTTTTTCATGGAAATTTCTCACTCTCCACCTCTTCCCACAAACTTCACATAATCAGAAAGGAAGAGTGAGGTAAATGCGTAATGCATTCTCTTAGCTCCAAGCCATTATTTCCCACTATCTGGTAAAAGCTAACTAGTAGGTTGAGCTATATGAAGTAGAAAATATTTAACTATTTTCCTCCTATACAAAAGGCAATTTAATTAAAATTCACCCATTATTTTGAAGTTCTTAAGCTTTCTTTTACCCACTGATATTATCATTTCTCAGTAGAATGACGTTTACACCTGGGTCATAACCCATTTACTCATTAAAATGTTATCATCAAACACTTTTATTTTGTAGACACTACTTTCAACACAATAATTTTTAAATCTTTTGTGCTCAAACCAGTCATCATTACCTGTAGAGAGAATAAAGTATCTAAGAGAATAAAAGTATTCTCTTTTAGCAACCACTCTTATTCTTACAACCATGGCCCAAACCTTGTTGACTTGATTGTACTACTAAAGGTGTGATGTTGAACCCCTACCAGCTCCTCAAAATTGCTTGGGAATTATTCTTTGTGTGCACATCCTCATTCTTCTCAACATATATTTAAAACTCTCACTATTTTCATCAGATAATTTACCTCACTACTTCTACTGAATATAATCAACTATTATGTCCTAATAGTTCTTGTCTCTTACCTAAGAAGTCAAAACAGTATGTACCGAATTGTGGTAGACTATATCATTGATCTTATTCTTTCCTCTGAACTTGTTGCAGTAGAATAAATGCACTGATATATGGATTTAATGATATATGTATCAGTTTGCTGCACCTCCTTATAGAGTACAAGGAGTAACATTCTCTAAGCCATTATTTTGGGCTCAGATATATGACTTGCTTTGGGCAATGTGATTAGCAAACCTAAGTAGAGTTTTTAAATATTTTACATTGTTTTGCCTTGCTTCTTGCACTTCAGCCATTCTATTCAACATGATGAGAATTTTCCTAAGAAGCTAATAGGAGATAATTGAAGATGACTTCAACCCAGTTTAGAATAAATCACACCCAATCTCAGAAGAACAGGCATAGAAAACCTCCTCACATATTTCCATTAAAATAAATGTGTACAATTGGAAACTGTTGTAAAGTTGTTTGTTACCCATGATTATTACATTGTTACATTATTTTGGATATATTTCCTTCTATTCTTAGAAGGGGCTGTTAGTAAGAAGTTATCTACTGGCTCAGGCTGAGTGTGGGTGAAAGTCCAGGAGGAAGCAGAGCAACTAACCAAGGTCTGATATTAAATATTTAGTTCTAACTGATTAGTGGAGGTGATACAGTTCAGTTAATCATTTACACTGCTTCAAATGGAAATTTAGAGGTTCTGGATCAGGTCAGTGGTGGTAAACAAGAGGGGATATCCATGAATCTGATCTAATTCATACAGGGGAGGTTTATTTTTTTAATTTATTTTTTTCCAGAAAGCTGTTTCCTAGAACACAAAATGGTGATGGGATTTCTTTAACCATGGTTGTTTACCGGGATTACAAGGCTACTGTAAATTTCAGCACTGTGGTCAATGTGCATGAGTATCATAGTTTAATGTTCTGTAGTTCTATAAACCTAAATATACGGTATGGCATGTTAGTCCTCCTTAATTTGTTTTAGATATTAAGATATTATCTTTTAAATAATTATAGATATTATAGATATTATAGATCTTTTTTCCAATTCAAGAATAACTTGGCAAATCAATATAAAAATCCACTTTATAAAACTGTAATTGCATTGTATTTATAGATCAATAAAAAAAGAAATGACATTTCCATGACCTTTAATTTTCCTCTCCTTGTATATGTTATATACCTTCACATGCTTAATTTTTTTTTCTTAAGGAAGCAGTAATGGGTTTACTGTAAACATTTTCTTAAGTACTTTATAGCTTTTTATTATTTTTAAAAATGAAAATTTCAAAATAATATTACATGTATAATTCTGATAGCTAATTTACAAGAAAACTATGAATATATGTATATTGGTTTTAGTCCAACACACTTGCTAAATACATTTGTTAGCTCACATTGTCTATTTAGATTTTTAAATTTTCTGATATGTACCAATGTCCTCTGCAAAAAACAATGTTTTATCTTTCTTTCAATTTTTGGAGTTCTTAGTTCTTCTAGTGCTGGTTAGTACCTCCAGCATACAACACTGAATATAACCAGTGATAAAAGACACCTTGTCTAATTCTTGAATTTGAAGAAATAGTTTAAATGTTCACTGGTATCCACTGAATGGATATTACACAGGGTGCACTTTGTAAAATAATGTTTTACCCTATAAAATACAATATTACTTACTTCTTTGCACCTCACAAATTTTAGCAAATATGAGGCATTTGTTTTGTTGTTGTTGTTTTTAACCAGAGGAAAATACTGTAGTCTGTACCTACTAAAATTAATGGTATTTATGTAGCATCATTTTTCACGTAAGGAACAAATGGATTTATCAACTAGATTTTAAATCTGTTCTGACCTCAAGGCCAGAACATTATGCTACCTGTGTTGCAACTTTAAAGGCATAAAATTAAGTTTGTAAGGACCATAGTTCTAATCAAATATATCATCCCTGAATTCCCTGAATTCCTTTAATAGCACATGTGGTGGTAGTAAGCACAACATCCTGGAGTTATAAAATAGACATGCTTAATGAATCCAATATCAGGAGTAAAAGGAAATTACTGATATACTCTATACTCTGGGAAGCCCAAAACAAAACAAACAGAACAAAACAAAACACAGACACACACAATGCAAACCAAATTCTGAGTGGAGACTCAGTAAAGTCCTGATAAGCCTCAAGTGCTGCCTAACCTGGAAAAGGAAAAAGAAAAAAGAGCATGTTTTGTAAAAAAAATAAAGCATAATTTTGACAATTTAAACTACTAAGAATGTCAGAAATACAGAGCATGTAAATTCTTGCAGAATGTAATGCCTAACTCTGAAGGAAATTCAAATAAACAGAAAAAACACACAGGGCAAGAACACTGGGAGTCAAAAAAATAAGATTTTGATATTGGTTAGTAAAATCCACAAGGAAACAATTTCAGAAAGTATTTTTCCAGCAAAAGTGTGTAACATTGAGAGTGCCATCTTGAAAGAAAAATCCTAGGGAGCCATACAAATAGAGCAAAGGGCGGAAGGTAGAGAATCCTGACAGAGAGAGGAAAGTGGAAAGTGGATTCTCAGTAAGGACATATTTCACATTTAAAGCAGAAATAGAAGGTAAATACCATAGACTCTGGAAAACAGTATGGTGTTTCCTTAAAAAGTTAAAAATAGAACTAGCCTATGATTCATCAATTGTACTACTAGATATTTACCCAAAATCCACAACCCACAAAAACAGTAATTCAAAGATATATATATATATATATATTAAGATATATATATATATATATATATATATATATATATATATATATATATACCCTGATATTTACAGCAGCATTATCTACAAAAGCCTAATTTTGGAAACAGCTCAAGTGTCCTTCAACCAATGAATGGATAAAATGATTAGATATAGATATAGATAATCATAGAATATTATTCAGCCATAAAAAAATGAAAGCTTGCCATATGCAATGTCAGGGATGGAGCTAGAGAGCATTATTCCAAGCAAAATAAGTCAGTCAGAGAAAGACAAATATATTAATTGACTCATATGTGGAATTTAAGAAACAAAACAAAGGGGGAAAAAAAGAGAGGTAAACCAGGAAACAGACCTTAACTGTAGAGAACAAACTAATGGTTATTTGGAGAGATGGGTAAACTAGGTGATGGGGATTAAGGAGTGTACTTGCTGTGATGAGCCCCAAGTAATGTGTGGAAATGTTGAATCATTATATTGCACACCTGAAATTAATATTACTGTACATTAACTAATGGGAATTTACACAAAAACTTTAAAAAAATAACATATGATCTCACTTATATGTGGAATCAAAAAAAAAAAATACAACAAAGAAAAAACTGAGCTCATAGAGAATATGGGCTTTTCTCATCACAAGAAAAGAAAGTCGTAGTTGCTGAAAGTGTGCAGGGGTGGCAGACAGGTGAAAGGGGTCAAAGTGTACAGATTTCCAATTATAAAATAAACAAATCATGGGAATGTCATGTACAGAATGGTGATTACAGTTAGTAAGACTGTGTTGTGTAATTGAAAGTGGCTAGGCGAGTAGATCTTGAATGTTCTCATCACAAGGAAAAAAAGTTGGTAATTATGCATGTTGATGGATATTAACTGGACTTATTGTGGTGATCACTTTCTAATATACACAGTATGAAATCATTACATAGTACCCATGGGAAAAAAAAGAAAGAAAACAGAAGAGGGACACCTTGGAACAGAGAGGTGAGGACAGACATCCCTACCTACTCCTCCTAACAGCTTGAAGATATGCATCTCATTTAAACATGGGAAACAACAACAACAAAAAGATTTATTTAATCCCATACAAATTATGAGGTGAAAATGATGAAATAAATAATGTTTCAAAAGGGAATAATGATACACCACTAAAATGCAGCAACAAAGCTGTTGTATTTTAACTGCTTAATAAATAATAATGATTGATCAACTAACATGTTTTGAAAAAGAAATACACCTATCAAGAATTGCTTTAAAAAAAAAAATTACCTTCAAAATGTGTGAAATATCTTCCTATCACCAGTTATTAGGAATAAGGTAATATTGCAGAAATTATTTTATGTTGTGTTCATTATATAAATCATATATATGATTATATATAAATATAAAACAGCAGATGTATATCATATACACATATACAGAAATATAGATATAGATATATATCTATTAGATATATATTAGAGAGGGAGATTGAGAGAGACAACGATTGACCTTATTGTTTAATCAGGTAACATTATCCCCAAATTAAGCATTTGAAAGTCACCTTGCAAGTGCAGGAATATGCTTTGTCATTTTTTTCTCTATATATCGATTAATGGGGAAAACATATTCAATCCTAACCATGTGCTAAACACAGTGCCAGTGCCAGGGAAAACAAGATTAACAATAAGGATTTTTGTCTTCAAAATGCTTACAGTTAGTGGGAATCAGACATGATGACTCTACTTATAATACCTTATGGAAAATGCAGTGATTATTTGAATATTGAAATTAGATTTTTTCTTAATGATAAATTAATCTCATTCTTAATGATAAATACTTTCTCATTCTTAATGATAAATACTTTCAAATGGTTAAGGAAAGCTTTCTGGATCAGAGACTATCTATTGAAACTTAAAAGTCAAGGATTATTCAAGCAAGGGAGAGAGATAGAATGACAAACAGGAAAGAGCAAGAACAGAAATATGGTGGGTAAAAATAACAAGGGGAGCTCAGAGAAATAAAACAGTTCAGCAAATCTGGTACATGTCTTTCCTGGTAGTGGTGGATGTGTGTGTTGGGACCAGTGGTAGTGAACAAGCTGGAGAGGTTTCAAAGACCAAGTCAAAAAGAGAAAGATATGAGCCAATTTGATGCAACGGAATTTTATATTGTAAACAGTCTTAATTAAATATGATTTGTTTGTTGAACTACCCGTCTTCCCATCCTCCTGATAATGAATTATACTTCCAGAAACTATAAAAAAACAGGTCAATTCTGTCTTTTTTTTTTTTTTAAGATTTTATTTATTTGACAGAGAGAGAGATCATAAGTAGGCAGAAGCAGGCAGAGAGAGAGGGGGAAGCAGGCTCCTGGCTAAGCAGAGTCTGATGCGGGCTCAATCCCAGGACCCTGAGAGCATGACCTGAGCCGAAGGCAGAGGCTTTAACCCGCTGAGCCACTCATGCACCCCAATAGGTCAATTCTGTCTTGAATTACAAAATAACTGACTAAATAGCACTTGAACAGATTTTTTTTTTCATTGTTCCAAGATCATTGTTTATGCACCACACCCAGTGCTTCATGCAATACACGCCCTCCTCAATACCCACCACCGGGCTCACCCACCCTCCCACCTCCAAACCCTCTGTTTCTTAGAGTCCACAGTCTCTCATGTTTCGGCTTCCCCTCTGATTTCCCCCAATTCACCCTTTCTTTCCTTCTCCCAGTGTCCTCCGTGTTATTCCTTGTGCTCCACAAGTAGGTGAAACCATATGATAATTGTCTTTTTCTGCTTGACTTATTTCACTCAGCATAATCTCCTCCAGTCCTGTCCATGTTGATACAAAAGTTGAATAGTCATCTTTTCTGATGAAGGCACAGTATTCCATTGTATATATGGACCATATCTTTTTTATCCATTCCTTTGTTGAAGGGCATCTTGGCTCCTTCTACAGTTTGGTGATTTAGCCATTGCAACTATGAACATTGGGGTACATATGACCTTTCTTTTCACTACATCTGTATCTTTGGATAAATACAGTTTTTTTTTAAATCCATTCATTGTTGTAGTGGAGATTCAATAACTATATTTGAAAAATATAAAACGAAAAACACACAAAAAAAGGAATTAGACTACTTTGGCATTAATACAAATTAGACTTGAGGAGAATTTATTCTAGAATTATCCCCAATAATACTAAAAAGGTGGAGTAAAATAGATAAATTTAAGAACAATGATTGGGAACTGAGAATAAGAGAAAATAAAAAATCAAGAACAAAACTCACATTTCTAATTAAGGTACTGAAAGGCAAGAGCTGAAACACTGGGTATAGAAAGTAAACAAAATGTTTAAATGAGAACATTAAACAATACAATGTACTAGAAAGTGATGTTGAAATGGAGTTAACCTTGTTTGACAGTTTAAGGTAAACAGTGATTAGGATAAGTATTAAGCATTCTGTCGATATTGTTTGCTTTGACAACACCAGGTGACAAATGACAAATTTAAAAAGATTAACTTTATCATTGGTACTCTATTATTCTCAGGTAAAGGTAGGTAGAAAAGACTAATTTCAAGCACTCGTTATCACCACAGACATATTCTCTGGGAAATTTACTCAACATGCTCGTTTCAAAAATGCTCTTCAGTGTTCACTGTGTAAAATACAGTTTAAATCAGGCAGTTGTGATAGAGGAGGGTATGAGATACAAATTTAAACAAATTCAAGCAGTTTTGAATGAGATGAAATTGATCATCAACTAGAATTTCTTGCCCAAAGTCTAAATTACCTACTCTATGTGTTTGCTGTGCACCTAGTTTTCTCTTGTTATGGTTTCCCAGGAACCAGTAGCTAGGCAGTCTTGTCCAAGACTGTGCTTTAATGAATCCCTAAGGATTCTTCCAGTTTAATTACCTGGAGTTATTCACCTCAGCTTGCTGTAAGGAAGGGTCGGTTCCTTGAATATCTTCATAGAGATTGGAAAAGGACATAACAGGCACAGTCTTCCGGAGGCAGAGATGTCACTGTTGCCACTACAGCAGGCACTGAGCACACGATGAAACTTGTTGCTTTTGGGGAGCGAGAATGTCTTGCACCCTTCAAGGTTCTTCTAGCTGGACTAAGAATCAAATTGACATGACACAGAGTAAGAGGGGAAAATCAAATTTAATAGCATATGCATGGGGAATCCATACAGACATGGGAATTCCAAAGGCAGTCAGGCAAAATGAGGCATCCGTGTCATCTGAACTAAGGAGAAGAGGGTAGGGTTCAGGGACTTCAGAGAAAAAGAATACACTTCACAGGGTGATAGGGAGGAGAGGAGAGAATGTTTGACAATTAGATAGTTGCCCTGCCATACAGTTGAGTTACTTAGATAAAATTTATCTCTTTTAATAATCTTTATTTTCTGGGAAAGACCCCAGATTCTTCTATGTAGTTAAGGGATGGTGGACTGTTTCTCTTGAGTTCCATAGGGTCTTCATTGTCTTGAGCTCAGAATAATCATCATGCCGAAATGCCCCACCGTAGAATGCCTGCCCTCAGCCCCTACACTGCCTTCTTTTCCTCTAGCTCCTGTCACGTTGCAATTCAGGTTGTTGTGTCAAGGCTTTGAAGAGATAGTCCTCAATTGCTTCTTCTAACAGAGGGATTTCGAATAAAGAACTAAACTTAGCACTTTGAGGAATAATGTGGGTTTCTTCAATTTTTTTTCTTTACTTCAGAAGTTACTTTCCCTAATAAAGAAAATTATCCAAAGAGGAAGTAACTAAACTATCACATAAACATAATGTTAAAATAGCAACCAATGAACCACCCCAACCAAACCACGGAAAATAAATAAATTTTGAGTCAGTTCTATCTCTCATCAGTCACTCCTATTTTTAGATGATAAAGAAATAGAAGTGACATTGTTTACCCATGAAAATATTGCTAAATTTCTATTTTTTTAACTTTTAAAAAATTGTATTTATTTATTCAACAGAGAGAGAGAGATCACAGGTAGGCAGAGAGGTAGGCAGAGAGAGAGGGGGAAGCAGTCTCCCTTGCTGAACAGACAGCGGGACACAGGGCTCAATCCCAGGACCTTGAGATGACCTGAGCCGGAGGCAAAGGCTTTAACGCACTGAGCCACCTAGGTGCCCCCTAAATTTCTATTTTAAAAGGATATAAATTCAGTGACTCAGGTTTACCTTCAAGTTATACTATTTTAAACATAGATTCTAAACATTTACCGATACAGTCTTATTTAATGTGTCTCCAAAAGTCTTTAATGTAAATGAGACTAATGCATTTATTCTTAAGAATTCCAAGATATATGGTTTGACCAACAGAGCCCAGGCTCTAAAAGAACAATATGTGATTCTCTAAGAAGACATTAGGAGATGGAGAGAATAACTAGTTTGGGGGTAGGGGAGAGGAAAGACCAATAAATATTACACATAAATATTGTAATATATTAAAAGCTTTCCAATAATATATCACACATCGTTAATTTCATGTGACTTCATAGTCAAGTATTTAACTGCCAGAAACAGATAATCAATATGCTTCTTAAACTATTCCATTGCATAAGTTTCTAGTAAATTTAAACAATTATCACAATGCAAAAAAAAAACAAAACAAAACAAAAAAAAAACAACTTAGTGAAATACCCCCAAATACAAACCTATAAGTCAATTCTGTGTAACAGAATTGATTTCAAATGCTGAAATAAAATATTAACAAGTTAAAGTTCTTATCAGTTCTCATTTTCATTCTTAATAATAAATGCTCTTTGAGAAATGGTAATTATGTTCCATTTCACCCTCATACACAAACATATATTTACATGAAAATAATTGCTCTACTTGAAGAGAATAAAAACTGGGAAATCTAGGAGTCAGGGAAGTATTATTATTACTTGCCACCAGCAGAGAAGAATACACTGGCCTAAGCTTCTAAAGAAAAAAGATTTATCCCTCCCTTCCTCACCCTTCCTCCCTTCCCTTGTTCCTTCCCTCCTCCCTTCCTTTTCTTTCCTTCCTTCCTTCCTTCCTTCCTTCCTTCCTTCCTTCCTTCCTTCCTTCCTTCCTTCCTTCCTTCCTTCCTTCCTTCCTTCTTTCTCTTTTGTTCTTTCATTCTTTCTTCTCTTCTCTTCTCTTCTCTTCTCTTCTCTTCTCTTCTCTTCTCTTCTCTTCTCTTCTCTTTCTTTCTTTCTTTCTTTCTTTCTTTCTTTCTTTCTTTCTTTCTTTCTTTCTTTCTTTCATTCTTTCTTTCCTTCCTTCCTTCCCTCCTTCCTTCCTTCCTCCCTTCCTTTCCTTCCTTCCTTCCTCCCTCCCTTCCTTCTTTCCTTCCTTCCTTCCTTCCTTCCTTCCTTCCTTCCTTCCTTCCTTCCTTCCTTCCTTCCTTCTTTCCTTCCTTCCTTCCTTCTTTCTTTCTTTCTTTTTTCTTTCTTTTTTACCAAGAGCTCTAATATTCTATTTATAATATTTCAGAGATTAAATGTACGTCTTTTTAACTATATCTTCAACCGAGGTTTATAGTTAGGTGGTGAGTACATAAGGAAAGCAAATAATATCTTTCTTAATATCCAATTGATAATCTTAAGACAGCTGAAACTTTCTTACAGGAGATTTAACATAGCAAGAGACAAACATCAACTTCTTCCTTCAAAGCCTGTAGAAATTCACTTCAGTTTCCTAGTAACTTCCTGTACCTTGCTTTGATTTTTATACTCACTGTCTCTCCAAACTTTCCTGAACTATATTCAATTTCTACCCTTTGCCTATTAATTTGCAGCAGATATACTTTGTCTCCACAATGGGTAAGGGTAGGGACTGAACCTTTTTCTGAAAAGAGCATAGCATATTTTTCCCCAATTTCTAGCCAGTTGCTCCTGCCACTCCAGTCTATTGCTACTGCTATTAATGCCTCATGCAATTGTACTATGTAGTTCCAAAATTCCCTTCTTCCTCAGTGTGCCAGCATCCCACAGTGAAAAAGCAGCTTTCTTTTGATCAATAGACAATGGCTCTTTCTGAAGGCAACATCTAAGTTTACTAAGTAATTTGTTCTTAACCAGAACAGGAAACTATATTACAATGTTGGTAGACATGTAAGTTAAGTCAAATCACCTGTTCATATATACCCATAGTAATTTGGAATATTGATTAACAAGGATCCGAGAAAATAATTTCCCATTTTCTTTCCATGAATGTATTCACAACTATTAAAATAATTAAAACAAAATGTTCCTCAAGTAAACTAACTTCAAATTATTTATACAAGGAAAATATGGCCTAATTCATAGTCTCAAAATAAAATTGCCTACATGGTATGGAGTAAGTAACTAAGACATGCTTAAAGCTTATCGATTCCCTAAATATACACAGTGTCTATCACAAAGCTGACACCTCTATGTCCTGACAAAATTATCTCTGAAAGACTGTGACATAATGCTTATCTTTTACTGATTATTTTATGCAGTGAGAAGATATTAATACAGTAACAAGCATTTTAATCCCTTTCAAGCTTAGTCCCTTGAGCTACATATCACTTATATTCCAGCAAAGCTACATTATTTACTATTTCTAAAATATATCTAAGAATATTTCTATGCTCACCCAAATCTGCTTTTCATTTTACTGTACAACCCCTTATACCATAATCATCCCTCCTCTAAAGAAAATTCTGAGCAAACATGAGTCGTATGAAGTTTTCTGAAGCTCAGTTTCTCTTCTGGAAAAGGTAGTGAATAGATATGAATGTTGACATTCCATCTAGTCTGTTTGAAAGAAAACACAACTGCCAGTGATGAGGAGAAGCAAGATCCTGAAATCTACACTTGAGGAAACTGAATGCTACAGAAAAGTATTAGAATAGATACAGCTATATTCCGTTTTCTAAAGGTCCAGGGTCTAAGATAAACTGAAATTGAAAGAAGCAGCAAGATCAGTGAAAGCTAATTATTTCTGTATTTATAAATACCTTGTTCACTTTATATTTTTTACATATAAGTTTCTTCACAGCTCCTTCAGTCTCCATCGACAGTTTACTTAGTGTCTTCCCAGTCTTCCCCTATTACATAGTCCAAAACCAAAAGCAAATGCTTTAGGAAGCACATCAGTCTCAAGGAGCTGGAAAATGGATAGATGCTGGGAACACTCAAGTCACTTTGCATGGGACTTCATGTTGGGATAGAAGGAATCTTTGGCTAGAGCTGTTCAACTGGTATAGTTTTGCCAAAAGCTTAACAGGAATTAGTTTTCATGAAATGGTAAAACAAGAATTGAAGTTACAAATACAGACTGCTCTTTCACAGAGTTACATAATTAAGATAAAAAAATGAAAAATATGTGAAGGTGACTAGGCTAAGAAAAGGGGTTTGGTTTGGTTTTGCACTTTGTTTAATGATGAAAACAATAGCATATTTAGAACCTCATAAAAATAATAGAGAAGGCAAGCTCGACAATGAAAAAAAGGGATAATTGTCTGAGTAATAACTTTATATGAGCGTGAGAATTTGTCATCCAGTGTACAATTAAATGCTTAACCAAAGTCAAAAATAGAGACGGTTTCTATTGTGATGGAAGAAAAAGTAGAGTATTTGGACACACGCTATGTATGTGGCATAATGTGGTTGTCTTTACATGTCTTTACCACATATATTCTCTTATTTTTGTCTTTATCATATATAAACTGAATAGGTAAGATATAGTTTGTCATGATATAGAAAGTATTTTCTTCATTTTTCAAAACTATAAAAATAAGGAAATTATAAACCCTAAAACAAAACAAACAAATTGTATTTTGTGTAATGAAGTCAAGGCATTATTTTGGAGCAAAGTTAAATACAGCAAAACAGAATGGCTTTCATACTATGAACATAAGCACAAGCATCATAACAGCAATGATAATAAGAGCAATCTTCAATTATTGAAGGCCTACTATTTACCAGGCATTGATCTCTGATCTATTCATGTAATGAATCTCAGTACAGTCCTCCGAAGCTGGACTAAGGAACCTAATGAACAAAAGGGTTCATGTAATTTGTCTAAAGTTATATACCTTAGTAAGTGCTGGATCTGAGATTTTAATATAGAAAAATTGGCTCCATAACTCGAGCCTTTGATTAGAATGTGTTTTACATCATTTGCAAAAGTATAATTCCATGGCCATTATTCTTGTTTTTAAATTAACAAGTGTTAATTTAAAACAATTGTCTAAATAAGACTGATATTATTTCTAATATATGAAACATGTTAATCGTGATTCAGTGGCAGCTCCATTTTTATATCCGAATTTGTTGTCTCTTTCACTTCTCCTTCTCGTTCTCACCCATATCAGTCACCCCATGTCTTGCTATGTTGATAATTTAATAGCCTGTTTATAATTGGTCTATAATCATACATATTACACCATGCTTTTATAAACATATACCAGTATATTAAGACACATGTTTTAATAAACAAATACAAATGAGTATCTGGAAACTGCTGCATTCCACTAAACGCTCCCTGGATTGTGGTGAGCACTTCCAGTCTAAATATTCAGTCCTATTTTTATTTACCTATTCATTACTGGTATCTTATGTCCTTTTCATCTTTAAATTTAATCTACACACAGAGCATCTGGGAGGTGTAGTTGGTTGAGCCTCTGATTCTTGTTTTTGGCTCTGGTCATGATCCTGGGGTCATGGGATCAAGCCCCATGTGGACTCTGTGCCCAGCACAAAATCTGCTTGAGATTCTCTCTCACTCTACCCCTCCTCCTGCTCTCTCTCTCTTTCTCTAAAATAAATAAATAAATCTTTAAACAAAAACAAATAAAATAAAATTAATCTACATGTGTCATGCCATATGTTTTACCTTCTTATCTGTCTTCTGGACCCCTAATTTAGGCTTTTGGTAGTTCCTTTGCTTTATTCATTCACAGAAATGACAAAAATCTGTCGTGGATAGAACTGATAGAAAGGAATGTGGGAATTGCTGGATCTTAAATATTACTTGTCCTCTATGGCATCTTGTTTGTATAAAATAAATTCTACTTTTAAGGGTTCATAGATAAATAACATATAATATATATTTGTATATAAAAATTCTATACACACACATATCAGCCATTATAAACATTCAGAATTACGTTGGAGGAAGCAGTATAAATGGTGCATGGTACAAGAAAATTCAATGGATAGTCTATTTAAAAATTCAGCAACACATTTTACATAGTGAAATTTCTCATCAACCAACACTCTAAGTTTGACAGAGAGGAGTCAAACTTACAGTACTAACTACAAATGGTTAATTTTTATTTTTCCAATAACAAAATATTTACTTATAATGAGTAACTACGGTAGGACAAGACAGAAATGGGTATGGAAACTGAACTTAATATGAATCCCAGTTATTACTATGTGACCTTGGATGACTAATTTTCTCTCCGAAATTCACTTGCCCCATCTGTAAAATGGAGTTGAGAACAGTAATAACAATCTCACAAGACCTCTGCAACTGTCACAGGAAATAAAGTATTTGAAAGTTCTTGGTAAATTTGTTGGAAAATGTTAGATAATTTAATTTGATTTAATTACCTAGAGGTCATATTGCAATGTACTTGACATCTACATTCTTTTTCATTCGCATTTAGAGTTATGAAAAGTCATTCACTAATCATAAGGTTATTATTAAAACTTGTTTATGATTCAAAGGAGGCAAGTTTTAATCGGATAAATTAAAAATGCCACAAATTAGAAAGAGCAACACTTTCCTTCTGGGGTAAGTATGCATGGCAAATGGGAATTTAGTGTTAGATAGATTATTGTAGTAATAATGATAGATAATTAAATTCATGTGTTCAAGTGGCCCCATTTTATCTGAGTGTGTGTGTGTGTGTGTGCACACACTAAATATGGAAAATGAACATTTTAGATATTATTTCCTGTTTATAATTTATAAAAATGAGACTGTTTGCTAACATAAATTGTATTTGTCAAAATATAACATAACCAAGGTGTATTTCATTATTATTACATAGACTCAGAAATATAAAGAGAAATATGTCACCCTTTCCTACTATAAAATCAAACTATATACATAAGATCTCTTGTGAACTATCTTTGTAAGGAAATACATGGCCTTAAGACACATTCTAAAATTGATTACTCCATGTTTTTACTTAAATAAATTATCACAAATATGCTATTTTAAGTAGAAATTACTTAAAAGTGCTTTCTTCCACTAAAGCTAAAAAAGAAGACAATTTTTCCAAAAGATTTTTTTCCAGGGATAGTTCATTTAAAATAACACATTGGACGACAATGAAGAAAATTTACTCAACATTGTTTGGAGTGCTCTTTAAGTTCACCTAATTGCTAAGATTTCTCTATAAATATTTGTGTCATGATTTTGCTTAAGACTGTTTAATTCACTTTAAAGTATGTGTTAATATTCCACTCTCCTTTGCAAAAAATTTAAAGGTGTCTTTAGTACAGGTTAACTTGCAAATTTCACATTTTCAATTTTTAGCTTTTTTGAAGATTTAATAAAAAGAATAAATTAGAACACTTTCAAGTGATAGTAAGAAAAAGCTAATCTTATGCTCGGTAAGTTTTATGAATGTTATATATTATTAACTTGTATCATAAAGGAAACAATGTCTAGTAGCTGCATGTATTAAAAGAACACTTTGTTTTAAATGGAGATCTGGGAAAAAAATAAGAATCCATTAATTAGTATCACCTGAAAACTTCTCTTTATATAGGAAAGCACCATCATTTAAGCACATGTAATCTTAAATGGACTAAAAAGAATATATAAACACCATCAAAGTGTCTCTTAAAAAAGAACAGTAGATTTTAAGAGTAACAAATCACTATAATTTAAAAGTGTACATAAGTGTGCATTAATACTTTTTATGCATGGTCTTTCTATTTTTATGAGATAAAGTTACATGAAAGAGATTTTTTCAATAGTCATTAAGCTAAATAGAGGCATACATGGAAAGATTTAAATAAATATCTTCCAAAAGAATGCGAGGGGAATAAGGAAACTATAAAAATATGCTATCAGGACTGGTTCTGAACTTGGAATCCTCGCCTCACTGTCTGGTTTATCTCCTGGCTCAGACATTCACTTTAATCTGGTCAGGTCTTCTAACCTAACTAATTTTTCTCATGTGAAAATGGAAGTCACAACAATATTTACTAACACATACCTGATAGATTTCCTAAGATAATTAGTTATAGGCTTTGAACTGGTGCACATAGTAAATGGTGTATATGTTTAACTATTATTATTGATAGTTACGTCCTCGATATTAAATTATCAGTAATATATATTACTGTTGTTCACTTTGCAAAGAGAAGTAACGAAAGCAATAAATGAGTGAGTTAATAATCATATGCACTGTTAAAGGAATCGTATACTAGAAATGTAGGAAGACCCATGTAAACCAAATAAATCAAATACATCAGAAAGAAAAGAGATAATTGCATCTTTCTGGAGCTCTGTTTACCAGACATTTGTTTGGGTAGTGACCTTTGTTTTGGTAAGGTATGAGACCATCACTATCCAGGGCACAGCCTGGCTATAATGGGATGGGGTTGGTGTAGTAATAGTAGTTAGGTCTGGATTGAAGGTCAGTTGGCTAGTGCCTTAAGCTCCTCTTCTGGTTGAACTGAAGTTTTTATAAATATACTTCTTAGATATTTAGCATTTTTCATAAAAAATGTTTTCTTTATAGTACCCAAATTATCTTTTTTGCCTCTGTTTTCTTTTGATGTAAACTTTTTCTTTGATGGCATCCTTGTTTTTTGGCACAATAAGATGTTTCAGCAAATCTTTCATGTTTCCTTCTGTAGTTATTGTTCCTCTTTTTGTTGGTGGAAGGTATTTAGAGAAGTCACAATCTGGATGCCACCCAGTTACCATTGCTTCTTAGCCTTTTCAAGAGACAGAACAAGGAAAAATGTATTTTAGAAACAAAACAAATTTGAAGCTCTCAGTCAGTTTAAGCTTCCATCTCTTGGTTTTGGCTCAGGTAGTGATCTCAAGGTTGTGAGATCAAGCCCTGTGATGGGCTCCATGCTCAGTGCAAAGTCTGATGTTCTTCCCTTCCTCACCACACCCAACCCTGGGCTTTGCTTTTTCCGCCTACCCCCATCCCACCCTCCTCCCTCCACCCCATCCCTGCTCTCACTCTCTCAAATAAATAAATAATTAAAAAAAAGAAACAAAACAAATTTATGCATTCATATTGTATTTCTAATTCAAATTTACTACCCCAGGATTTTTACCTGACCTGCTTTATTTTAAACCTATGTTTACTTTTCTCTTACACTGAAAACTTTGGTTCCAAAATGAAGTGAATTTTATTACCCTTTTGTTTTTTCTAATTATAAGCAAATTAGTTTCAATATAACAACACAAGTATTGCTAATAAAACAATAAGATTGAATGAAGTTTTAAGAAACATTTGCACTTCAATTTTTCCTTTAAATATATTCTTCTAAGTTTGAACAGAAATCTATAATATATTCTAAACTAACCCGAACAGAAGAATAAATCAACCTTGACATATAGTTAATTTCATCAGTTTCAATTTTTAGGAACTTTTAACTTTCTTATTCAATTTTATTTTTTTGATCTTATGAGAATGTTAAAAGGTTGCAGATTATAAATTATATAATAAGATATTTAGGTAAATATCTCATGTCTCCTCCACTTTGACTCTTCTTCCTCATTTAGATAATTGAAAAAATGCATACACACTACTCTAAGCTGTGCCTTTTCCACACATAAGTTTATCATAGAAATCATATTCTATCACTGTATAAAGATTATATTCATTCTTTCTTACAGTTACAGTGTATCTCTTAGCATTATATACAATATGCAGATTTAATCATTCAGTTCCTTATTGAAGAACAGTGAGTTGCTCTCAATTATTTGCTATTAAAAAGAATACCACAATGATTATGTCATTTCATACTTTTGCTGATGTACTTTACTAATAGACTCCTAGAGGTGGGATCAGAGGGTTATTGAATATGCAGTTCTGTTGATGTTGCCAGCTATGCCTCCAGACCTGTAATGCCTTTTTTTTTTTTTTTGCCAACCATACCAAAATGTTTGAGACTACCATTTTCTCTACAACTTCACTAACATAGAATTTTGACAGTCTGATGAAATGAAAATGTTGATTTGTCTTTCTTTTACTGGAAGCGAAGGTTAACAACTCTTCACATGTTTAAGGTCATTTTTTCCTAGTTTATATCATTTACTTATTATGCTACAGGTTATTGATTTTTGTTTCTTAAAATCTGAGAGCTCTTAGTAGATGTGGATATGAACTCTGTCATATTGGAAATAATATTTCTAAGTTTGCTTAGTTTTGGCTTAGTTTATTGTGTTTTTCTCCAAATTCTCACCCAATGAAAACATCACAACAATTTTCTTCTAGTTTATATATAGTTTCATTTTTTTTTTTTACATTTTATTTTTTAATCAATCTGGAATTTATCCTGAAGTAGAAAGGAAAAAAGAACCCAGTTTGTCTTTTATCAAAGAACTATCCAGTTGTCACCACATGACTACAGTCTTTAAATAAATATCTAAAATATGGAGATCTTTTTATTCTGGCATGTATCACAAAAATATGTTTTCCAATTATGGCTTCTTTAAAGTAAAGTGGAAGAACTTAAACCCAGACTGTGGAGAGACATTCTCTTTTTGGAATTATTTCCAATATGTTGGGCTGAAAAAATTTCCTCTGTCCTTCAGAATCTTCTAACTAGACTAAAATTCATGAGACATGAGACAGAGTAACAAGAGAAAATCAAATTTAATATGTCTCATGAGACATGAGACAGAGTAACAAGAGAAAATCAAATTTAAATAGAATGGGGAATTCATACAGACATGGAAATTCCAAAGACAGTGAAGTAACATAATGCTTATATGAGCTGAGGAGAGGGATAGAAATCTGAGAATACAAAAGGAAGAAAGACCATTAGCAGGAAGATAAGAGAAAATGTTTGGAAAACAAAAGTTGTCCTGTTATCCAGATAAATTCCTTAGGTGAAGAGCAATCTTTGTTAATAGCTCTCTTCCTGGTACAAGCAGGAAGTTGAGGAGAATGTAAAGAGCTTTTCTTGGATCTGCTGGGTTTTGACTGCTTTTAACACATAGTAATGTTCATACCAAAGTGGCCCATCTTGGTGAGGCCTTCCCCTGTCCCCCACAGATACTAGCATTCTTGATACCTTTCTGGTCTTTAAAAAAACTAGAAATCAACTTTTTATTGACTTAATTTTAGCAAATCTTTACAAATAACTTATTTTTTATAAAAATAACTAGTGTATTCTCTTCTTATACTGCATCACTTTACATAATCTCCATAATTTTTTAAAAGATTTTATTTATTTATTTGACAGAGAAAGAGATCACAAGTAGGCAGAGAGGCAGGCAGAGAGAGAGGGGAAAGCAAGCTCCCCACTGAGCAGAGAGCCCAATGTGGGGCTCGACATGACTGAGCTGGAGGCAGAGACCCAATCCACTGAGCCACCCAGGTGCCCCTAATTTCCATAATTTTTATTATAAAAATAAGTAATTTTGGCATCATGTTTTAAAAATAAACAACCGATTTATGGCATTATAAATTAACCATTTGTCACAAGTGGTGAATATTCTATAAGCATGAATCAGCATTTATTACAGAGTCAATAGAGAGTATAACTTAAGCCAGTAAATTGTTCAAAAACAAATTAAAGTAGCTTCTACTACACATAAACTCCAGAGATCTCAAAAGTTGCTGATTTACTGCTGAAATAAATAAACTTCTACCACCTCCAATAGTAGAAGAAGATAATATTTGCTTTACAAGTATTCAAAGCATTTTCTTTTGATTTATAAATAAATCAATAAATCTAAAGCTCAGGTATAAGAAGTCCATTTTTCCAGAACTATATTTTAGAAACAGTTTTAGAATAGTTATAATGCTTGCAATGAAAACAGAAAAACATTAAAAGTTAAAAGCACTGGGAAATATTTTCTATAGGTTTATACTAATATGGTCTTTAAACCTTTTTAAACATTGAAACTCATTTTAGGCCTCATTCCTAAAATAAATGGAGCTTCTTAGAAAAGTCAGATGTGAGGTTAATTTTTGTATCTAATTAGTCCTTAGTCTTTTTGCTCAAGTTGATAGGCTTAATATTCAAATGTGTCATCATCCCAATCTATTATTTCAGGCCAGATTTAATGTGGGGCATCTCCTTGATTTTATCTCATCTTGGTTTGCTCCTAATGATGACATGCTTTCAACTTTGGCCAGTCTTATTTCCCAGTCAAAGCACAAGACTATATTGATCACTTTCTCCCTAAACTTCTTGGATTATCTGTTGATGAATCATACACTGGACTCCAATCTTTACCATATTTACAGATTATTTTATGAATTTAAGTCTTAGTCTTCCAACAAAATAATAATGTCATCTAGAGGAAATACTATAACAAAACTTTCTTATGTAACCATATACTAGTATAAATTTAAAGTATATAATACTGAAAGGTGTACGTAGGTATGAATCTCTTGTTTCCTTAGTTTCAATTTAAAAAAAAAACAAATTTGCAAAATCAAACACAAAATCTATAGGCTTGTAATGAATATTGGCACTCTTATTGGTATACTGAGGAAAACAATTAAAATAGGGTATCAATCTTTAAAACATCTTGGATGTACAGTCAGTGTAACAATTGTCATCTTTTTTGTAAAATGTAAAATTTATGCTTAATATATGATATGAATAAAGTAGGTGGTATATGTTTTGATTTATTATTAAAACCTATGGTTTAACTACATTCTAATATTTTGAGTGTAGAACTGATTTCTGGTTTTGGAGTTTTTTAAACTAATTTCTGATGTATTTAATGATATTTAAGATTTTATAAGAAAACATGCAAAGTATCATTCATTATTCAAAATAAAACATGTTATATATCATCAAACAAAAGAAACATGTTGATACTCCATATTTTACTTATGTAGATTACCCTTATCATACTCAGGATTCATTTTTTAAGTGTAACTATGTATTTAGTTCTTATAAGTCAAATAACTAAGACCATTTCTTTTAATTTGGGGCTGGGTACATACATATTTGCTACAGTGCCTAAATTATCTCCCTGGTAGTAAATTTCATAACCATTGACATTTTATATAATATTTGAAATTCTTCAATAACCTGAAGAGTATTTTAAGTAGAATAGACATATGATATGCAAAAAAATGTATACATATTCATAAGGTCCAGGAAATAATATAGCAAATGTGTGTGGGCAACAGTGGGTGTTATTACGATGGTTTTGCATTTTCACACTGTTTAAAATAGTCCTTGGTAATTTCATACACCCATGGAAACAATACTGATCTGTTCAAGACACTGGATGATCAAATTCATTGAGAGATAACTTCTTACATATTTATATTCCATTAATTCTGATGAAATTCATGTCACTTCCAAAGATGCAACTTACAACCATGGAACAATAGGAAAAACAAAAAAGTGACACCTAAGGATTTGAGAACACAGGGCATGAGTTCATTATGAGCTCCATTAGTATCCCTATCATTTTCCAGAGACAATATCAAAGGAAAATGGATTTCAAGGTAAGCCTTAATTGGGAAAAGAAGTAGCAAAGTAATAGCGTAAACCGAACTTTGGTATTCCAAAGAAGCTTGGGTCTCCCCTACTGGAAATACGATGATCTACTGTAGAAGAATTAGGCAATGAATATGGTTGTAAACTTTATTTCTCCTTCACCTTCCTTGGTTCTCTCCCTAAATACAATATTTATTTGTATTGGACAGGTGTTAAATTCTCTGAAAAGGGGGACAATGAGGTGGCAAGAGGCAAGTGGATTCAAGGATAGGATAAGCCCTAATCACCAAGCAAAAGGCATTTTTGTCTGGGAGGATGCTGTTCAATGAATGATCACGTATGGTGTGACTTGTCATCTGGAATAGTTACAATATACTCATGAAAATTTCCATAACTTGTTTAATTTTTAGAGGAAAGAAGTGCATGTATTTTATAAAAAAGTTAAATATGACTTACCACTACTCCACAGACTACTAAATAAAACTAATGAGTATTAACTTAAAATTGATTGCTACAGTGATCTCATTAAGAGATTACTGTTTTCTTTATTTTATACAGATGAGAAATATTAAGCAATAAAACTAGAACTATAAACTTCATACCATCCCACTATATTACTTTACATCTCTATTCTTAACATATAATAGTTGAATGCTATACACGAAAGCAGGTAAAATAAAGGGATAGATTAGGCCTTGTTTTTTTTTTTAATGTTTCTTTGCTAAATTTCCATTAATAGCCATGATATTAAACACATTTTTTCTCTAAAATCAACCTTTTAAAAAAATTCCACTTAACACCAAGTAGATAATTTAACACTTTTAGACAAAAGTGTGTAAAAATATTCATGCCCCTTTTGAAATATTAAAGTAATAAGTAAGTCCTCTGTCAAATGCAACTGACATATTGAGGCTTTCTCTGCACTAGGTGGAATAAAAGTTGTCAATATACAAATATATCCATATATAAATATAGTTACCCTTTCCATGACTATATATTATTTTAGATAAAAATGATACATTAAGCATGCAGAATTTAGATTTTGCAGGTGAGAAATCTAATCACCCATGGCAGCTGTCATATATAGAACAGCATATGAGAGGTGGGAGAAAAGTACAAGTGTCAGGGAAAGGAAAGTCCTTTTAAGTATCAAGATTTCTCCAACAGATGGCTTGATAGCTTATTTTTATATTCTATGAGTTCTAATTTTCACCATAGTAAATATATTTTAATAATGTCTCATATGTCAAATTAATTTGTTGGAGATAATCAAATGATGAAAGGTGGATTTACAAAAATTTAAATATTCAACTGGAAAGTATTCTTCCTGCTTATATAACATACTGCAAGTCAATGGTCTGAGGGTACTGAATTTCTATCCTGAGATGCTTTAGAGATTTAGAGAAAAAGCAAGGTGTAAATCAAAAAGAATGACTATCAGAAATATAGGCATGCTGGAAGACCCCCCAGTGGCCAAAGCTAGAACCGCACCACTGTGTTCTAGACTTGGTAAGAAAGGAAGTGTTACAATGAAGCAACTCGGCAAATACCACCTTAACCAAGTGGTGAATGTTAAACTCACCAGTGAATTCACATGGATATTAAGTACCATGTGAAAGATTCAATGAGAAAGACACTTCACTTCTGTGGTATGCTTTCAAAAGCATTTTCAAAATTGCACCACGCCTAGCCTATTTGTTTATGTATTTATTTAAATTTTATTAAGCTTTTAATTTTAATTCCAATATAGTTAACATACAGTGTTATATTAGTTTCAGTTGTACAATATAGTGGCTCAACGATTCTATACATTACTCGGTGCCCATTCTGGTAAGTGTACTCTTTAATCCCCATTGTAAGGGCTTACTTAGCCAGAGTGACTCCTTCTCAGTTAAACAGCCATTTTGTTGTTTATACAGTGAGCACGAGTTGACCCTGACCTCAAAAGAACTGACCCAGCCTAGAGAAACTTACTCAGAAAAAAAAGTCCAGGGTCAGCTAGTCCCTGATAACAGAGCCCAGAATACAAGGACGAGTCAGGCCAGGTAGAGGTGCCCAATTAGTAAAAAGCACATATGTAACTTCTGTTTCTGATCAATAGAGATAAAAATAGCCTTTGGCAGCTACGTGACTGCAGTCAGCTTGTGATTTGAGGTTTTTCCCTATAAAGACTAGCCTGTGAGATTGGGCGGGGTTGCTCTCTCCATAGAGAAGGACCTGACCTGTCAGCTTAATTCTCAATGCGTGGTGCAAAATAAAGTTTGCTTGACCTTCACTTTGTATCAGACTCGTTCCTTTGATCAACGGGCCCTTACACCCATCACTTATTTCACCCATCCCCCTACCCACCTTAGCTCTGATAACCATCAATTTGGTCTCTGTAGCTAAGAATGTTTCTTTTTTTTCTTTTTACTTTGTTTTGTTTCTTAAATTCCACATATGAGTGTAATCATATGGTATTTGTCTTTTTTGACTTATTTCCCTAAGCACTATACTCTCTAGATCCATCCATGCTGTGGCAAATAGCAAAATTTCATTCTTTTTTGTGGCTGAATAATATCCACCTCTTCTTTATCTATTTATCTATTGATGCGCATGGACTGCTTCCACAGTTTGGCTATTATAAATAATGCTGCAATAAACATAGGGGTGCATGTATCCTTTCAAATTAGTGTATTTGTATCCCATGTACTTACTTAGTGCTTCATTACTGGTTCACAGGTAGTTCTGTTTTTAACTTTTTGAGGAATCTTTATACTATTTTTCACAGTGGCTGCACTAGTTTGCGTTCCCACCAACACAAGACTATTCCTTTTTTCCACATCCTTGCTAACACTTGTTTCTTCTGGTTTGGATTTTAGTCATTCTGAGAGGTGTGAAGTGATATCTCATTGTAGTTTTGATTGCCATTTCCCTCCTGATGAGTGATGCTGAGCATCTTTTCATGTGTCTGTTGGCCATCTGTATGTCTTCTTTGGAAATATGTCTGTTCATGTTTTCCATCCATTTTTAATTGGATTATTTGCATGTTTTGGTGTTGAATTGGTGTTGGTGTTAGGTTCTTTATATATTTTGGATACTAAACCTTTATTGGAAATATCATTTGCAGATATCTTCTCCCATTCAGTATGTTGTCTTTTAGTTTTGTTGACTATTCCTTTGTTTTGCAGAAGACTTTTATTTTGATGTAATCCCAATAGTTTATTTTTGCCTTTATTTTCCTGGCCTCAGGAGATATACCCAGAAAAATGTTGCTATGGACTGTGTCAGAGAAATTATCACCTAATCTAAAAATGAAATAAAAATAAAAGGCAACCCAAATTGGGAACATCCTATAGAATATTTGCTCAGTATTCCTCAAGACTGTCAAAACAATGAAAATAAGAAAAAAAATCAGAAATTGACCTAAACCAGAGGAGATCTGAGAGACAGGACAGATAAATTCAATGTATTATCCTGAATGAGTTCCCAAAACAGAAAGAGAACAATTATTGGAAAACTGAAGAAACTCAACTAAGGCTGGATTATAAATAATAGTAAGGCATCAGTGTTGATTCCTCAGTGTTGAAAAATGCACCATGATAATGTAAGATGTTAAAAACTAGAAAGAAGGAGTGATATAAGCAAACTGGATCCATTTGCAACTTTTCTGTAAATCTAAAATTATTCTAAAAAAAGGTTTTCTAATTTAAAAAACCTGGTCTAGACTTTAAAAATTTATACTGTCATCATTATACCCCCCAAAGAAAGTGAGATATTTATTTATTTATTTATCTATTTATTTATTTGATTTATCTATTTATTTTAGAGAGAGAGAGAGCGTGTGTGAACAGGACGGAGGGGCAGAGGAAAAGGGAGAGAGGGAAAAAAATGTCTAAGGGGACTTGACAACTAAATGTAATGCAGAATTATGTTTACCCTAGATTAACAAAACGATCTAACTAAGAGTTACAAAGGACATATCCAGGTCCTTAAATACAATGCTAAGTGTGATCCAATTTATTCTGGAAGGAATAGAGAAAAAATTAAAGCCACCAAGTAAAGTGACTTGAGTTGCAATAGACATACTTTAGGCTCTAAAGAACAGCAAACAGAAACCAACTAACTTACAAGCTAAAAGGGCTTTAAATGTACATGGTTTGTTATATTATATAGACGTTACTATAGATACTGTGATTACTCAGTGACAATTACTCTGTGACAATTACTCAGTCATTTCATCAAAGACCAGAGACTTTCCTTCCTTCTGCTTTATCATCCCCACGTGCTGGTGACATCTTTCATGGTTGACGCATTCTTCACATGCAGAAAACTGACACCCTGTTAAAAACAGGAGCATTTCCAACCTTCAGTCTCTTTTAATGTGTAAGTAAACCCTTTCCCAGAAGCCCACAGAAGATTTCCCATCATGTAAAAGTCCTTGGAATGAGTCACAGGCTATGACAAAAACAATCACGGCAAGGGAAATAAACCAAACATGACCAAATTAGACAGACTGTGGTGAACTCCAACAGACTACAGAGACTCACTGTTTCTAGGGACAAGAGTTGGGTCAAAGACAAAGCAGTACTGGGGCTTTCCCAGTAGAGAGGAAAGCGATGGTTGTGTGTATACAAACAAGCGTATCTGACATAAGAGTGCATAAGACTTATGTGAGGAAGTTATCTTGGCAATAAGCTGGTTGGTAAAGGGTCTAATTTTTAAGAGTCGTAATGAGGACCTAAATGGGACAATAACAGGAATGAACAGATAAGATTGCTTCAAGGGACACTGGAAAAGTAAAATAAAGAAGACTCGTCAAATGGATAGGGAAAATAGGGTCACTAAGAATAGAAAAGACTCGATAGTTCTAGAGAAATTGGAAAAATAGAAATATTTATTGTGGAGCTAAGGAATGCATAACAGAAATATGTGAGAATGGAAGATGCTGAGCAGTGCCTGGGTATGTTAATTTCAAGAGACTAATAAGAAATCAATAAAAATCCCCTATATATACCAAGAAAGGTAGCTTGGGGGACTGTATGGGCTATAAATACATATTTGATAATTAAGCACACAAATATAATTATTAAAGTGAGGAAACTAGAGATCTTCAAGGAAGAGACACGGTAAAAAAAGAAATTTAAGTAAAGAAATTGAAAAAGTTCTGTATTTAGGAGTCATAGGAGAAAGTCATAGGAGAAGTCATAGGAAAAGAAGATAAAAGGGCATAGTTAGAATGAGTAGACATTAATTAGAGGAAAATCTTGAATAATTCTGTGTTGTTAGTGTTATACATAGTATATGCAAATCCATATATTAAGAAAGTTGAGAGGGGCGCCTGGGTGGATCAGTGGGTTAAGCCTCTGTCTTCGGCTCAGGTCATGATCTCAGGGTCCTGGGATCAAGCCCCACATCGGGCTCTCTGGTTAACAGGGAGCCTGCTTCCCCCTCTCTCTCTGCCTGCCTCTCTGCCTACTTGTGATCTCTCTCTCTCTGCCAAATAAATAAATAAAATATTAAAAAAAAAGAAAGTTGAGAAATTTGTGATTAGTCATTTGTGACCTATTTCTGTAGAGTGCATGGAGTACATATCAGATTCCAGTGAGCTGAGAAATGAGTGGGAAATAAACATGTGGGAGCAAGCAATTAATATAGGTTACTTCTTAGTCTTCAAGAACTTTAGTAATTAAGGAAAAAACAGGAATTGAATATAAGCTCAGTGATTTTCCAGTTTGATTAAAGTTGTTTTTTTCTTTTTATTTTATTTTTTAATGATAAATGGCCCTGATCATGATTATATGATGTACCAAAAGGCTTAGGAGAGAAGAAAATATTAAAAATAAAAGATGATGTAAGACTTTGGGGTGCCTGGGTGGCTCAGTGGGTTAAAGCCTCTGCCTTCAGCTCAGGTCATGATCTCAGGGTCCTGGGATCAAGTCCAGCATGGGGGGCTCTCTGTGCAGTGGGGAGCCTGCTTCCCTCTCTCTCTGCCTGCCTCTCTACCTACTTGTGATCTCTCTCTCTGTGTCTGTCAAATAAATAAATGAAATATTTTTAAAAAGATGATGTAAGACTTTAAGTCAAATTTTTCTTAGAGGCGGAAAACAAAGATGAGGTCAAGAGTAAATGTGCACTGAATAGCTTCAGAATAGAAAGAGTTTACATATTAGAAAGAGAAGGCAAAGAATAGCTGATCATTTTGTACTATAAACTGAAGGGTAAAACATATTTAGAACAAAAGAAGAGGGTGGAGGAAAACTTGCAGAGACCACCCACCACCAAACAAACAACAAAATTTTGTTTCTCCTTTTACTCCACAGAATTTTTTTCTAACATTTGTTGTTATACTTTATATACCATTTTGGTAGATGTCCATGAGTGTGTGTATGTACATATGTGGAAAGGAGATAAACAAAAAGCCTCAAGCCATCAGTAAAATGAAACTTCAGATGCTTGAAGAAAGGGAAAAAATACACAAAGAGAAGGAAATATATTAAAATACCTATAAGTAGTGCAAGTCAAGCAATGATGAAGCATCTCATAATCTACACAGGATAGTAGACTATCATTAATTATAATCTCTGTGCCAGTTGAGCAGTCAATCAATCCCTAAGTGACAGCCTGTTGGAAGCTGCTAGGTGGCCTGTAGTACTTACTGAGATTCATCTGAAATGGAGACAGTGAGCCCAAATGGAGTTGGCAAGTTTATTACTTTCAGACAACAAAACCATTGCCAGTGGTGCCAGCACCTTACAGACCTAATTCCACAACACCACACCAAATATAAGGAGCCAAATGATAGGCAACATGAGCGTGGGGTGTTCTATCTTTAGGGAACCAACTCTAAACCGTAGTCAAGCAGCTTTAGAGTATGCAGCTGTACTCAAATGATGGTGACACAGAAAGTTTGAGACCTGATGGAACTAAAGAGGTAGATGAAAAATCTGTCTCTTCTCTTCTCAATCTTCCTCTTTTACCATGTTCCAGGGAGTATCAGAGCACCTTCTACAAACACATGGTTGACCCATCACCATATGATGAGTCAGCACTACAGACTGTGGTGGAGTCATCACTACATGGTCAATGCAGAGACCAGTAAGATTACCAAGGTGCCATGGTGGATCCATATCACATGCAAGAAAATTGATGTTTTACCCAACAATTTCTTTAAAACCTTCTTTTCTAGATGTTTCTTAAATCGTTGCCTCCAAGAAGACCTGTTCCTTCACAAAGATAAAAATGACATGACTTGTAACAAAAACCTTGACACACCTTCATTTTGTCCTGTATAATTACTTATTAAATTCCTATGGTATGACATTTTTTATTCAAGGAACAAATGAATGTATTTTCATACTTTAGTCGATGTAAAATGATAAAACTTCTGCATTAATGACTCACATCAGAGATATTAGTCTAAATCACAAGTCATAAAATGAAGAACCGTATTAAAATAAAAAGTAAAACTCTAACAGTTGAAAATAAGAACAAAAAGATGCGTATGCAGAAAGAGTTACTAACCAAAATTACCCATTCAGAATTTCCTGCAGAAGGAAATGCAGAAGAGTTTAAAATGAATGAACAGCTCAATGATCAGGCAAATGAGAATGATTAGAAAAACACATTCTCTTACATAAAAATAGAAATATGTAAAATAAAGCATATGTGCATTTTGTCCACATTTGGTTAGTTTCCTTTAATGGATTGTGGCTTTCTAGCTATTTTTTAAAGTTAGCATTTTAACATTAAAATTCTTAGATTGACTTATTGATCCCTCAATTATCTTTTCTCATTTTCCTTCCTACTACCAAAGAAAACAAAAACACAAACCTTTCTCCTTGACTCTAGCTCCATCTCTAAAAGAAAATATAAAGGAAACTAAAAGAATGTGTACACCTACTTATAGGCGGATGCAATAGTCAAGATTCTCCAAAGAAAAAAAAAAAAAAAAAAAAGATTCTCCAAAGAAATAGAACCAACAGTATGTACTTTATATATATATATACATATATATATGTATATATATGTACATATACATGTACATATATACATGTACATATACATGTACATATATATATGTATATATATATATATATATATATGATTTATTATAGGAAATGGCTCATGTAGTTACAGAGGCCAAGATGTCCCACAATCTGACTTTTATAAACTGGAGAACCAGGGGAGCCAATGAGCCAGTAGAATAATTCAAGGTCCAAAGGCCTGAGAATCAGGGAGCCACTGGAGTAAGTCTCAAATTCCAAATCCCAGAAACCAGGAGCTTTGATGTCCAAAGGCAAGAGAAGATGGCCATCCTCACTCAGAAGAGAGGGAATTCACCTTCCTTACCCTTTGTACTATATGCACCTTTAAAGGGTCGGATGATATCCGCCCACATTAGAGAAGGCAGATTTTAGAACCTACTAAACCAAATGCCAATCCATGCATAGACACACCCAGGAGTAAAGTTTTACCAGCTCTCTATGTATCCCTTTGCCCAATCAAGTTTATACATAAAATTAACCATCACAGCAGGCAACTAATCTAAGTTCTTTACATATATGATCTATTTTAACTATTAACACATTATAAAGGCGCCTTTTAAAGGAAAACAGTGTTATTTATAAGCATTGCCTCGTCACCACCCATCTGTCTTAAAGGTTTAAAAGCAGATCTTTAGATCTTTTCTCGAAAATACATTGGAAGGTAGGATCTCTCAGCAGTTAGGGTCTATTGCAAAGTCTCCATGAACTGTTCAGCTGGCAGCTCCTCTCATGCCTCCCAGCTTCCTCTCAGTTATAACCACTCCTCCCAAGATTCACCTCACCTCTGTGCTATCTTGGGGAACATATGGCTGCTTCAGTACAGTTGTAAATTCTGAGTCTGAATTTAATCATAAAACGTAGGAGTCCAAAAATGATAACTTTATATTTTCTA
The DNA here is from genome assembly GCA_028646535.1 of Procyon lotor. Classification (NCBI taxonomy): domain Eukaryota; kingdom Metazoa; phylum Chordata; class Mammalia; order Carnivora; family Procyonidae; genus Procyon; species Procyon lotor. The sequence goes on from CM053604.1 coordinate 96,872,091, forward strand.
TAATCCCAACCGGTTTTCTAGCATGAGCATCTATTCCACAAGGTGAAGGTAAATTAATCTCAGACAGTTTAAGTTTTCCCCCATCCCAATAGGACCAGTATTTCCCTGAAGAGATTAAGAGTTGTCATCTGATCTGAGTCATTAACAATACACGTTAGTGTCTGATAAGATGCTTTTACTTCTGGTGGCAATCTGCAATCTGTTAAGGTGGTCACACACTATATTATTTTTTGCCTAAAATAGTCATCATTTTTGCCTCTGAGATTGATGCTCATTAAGCCAAATCATTTTGTCCTCTCTATGCATATGATCATTCTACTGCCTTTCTAACCAAAATGATGGAGGAATGAGAAATCCATGGAGTCATCTATAGTGCTTCACTTCACCACCTCCAGACTGCTCTGGGAGCCATAAGAATTGTTCTGCTGCTCTCTCGTCCTACAGGGAGTAGAGTACTTCCCAGGGGTCCTCAAGCCTGTCAGCTAAACACATCTTCAACCATGTCTTTTCTGGGTTTTCTTGAAATGTACCAAGCAAAGGGTTAAAGGCCTTTCTGAATTTAGATTTCCCAAAATCCATGTGGGATTTTTGTAATCTTCTCTCTTTCCTAGGATGATGCATGTGAAGTCAGGGTTCAGAGCTCCCGACAGGGGTGCCACCAACATCTTAGCTCTTTTGCCTTCCTCTCTGACTCTCTATCCCCCACACAAGGAGGGGTTAGAAGTGAGAAACCTTGTCCATGCTCCTGAATCTGATTTCTGAGGACATGAGAATTTATGTTTCTCCCAGAGTACAAAGTTCAGGAAAAAACTTGATTCCAGGGTCCTGGGATCAAACCCTGCATCGGGCTTTCTGCTCAGTGAAGAGTCTGCTTCTCCCTAAACCTCTGCGCTTCCCCACACACAGATGCCCTGTCTCTCTCTCTCTCTCTCTCTCTCTCTCTCTCTCTCTCTCGTTCTCTCTCTCTCTCTCTCAATTACTGTCTCACTTACTCTCTCCTATAAATAAATAAATAGATAGATAGATAGATAGATAGATAGATAGATAAACAAATAAATAAATAATTTTTTTAAAAAAAGATTTCAGGTAATTGAAGAAGGAATAAAATTCCATCAGTAGTATGACATACTTTTATTAAGGAGAAACATCCAAAAAGTTGAACACTTTAAGAAAAATCTCCTCCAATTTTTCCTCTCTTTTTTTAATTTTGCCTTACAGATCACTGTATTCATTTTTGGGTTATCTTTCTCAGTATTTCTGCCAGGATCTATATGTTGAACAAAAATGATCACTGCTCTGGGTTCACTAGTCCAGACGACAATTAGGTGTAGGGATGGAATTCTGAGTGATCCGTCATAAAACAATACAGGGTTGTCCCATCCCTCTTGTTCTGCAACTCCATCCAGCCTCGTCACCTAGGGGACTTTCATTTCTATCTATTAATAGGATAAGATAACTACAGCAATACTGTACTGAAGCTTCAAAATTACTATTTTATGAGCCTATATATGCTACTAGTCAAGGTGTGAATGGGGAATGAGAGGACAGGAAAGAAGAGAAAAGCTGTTGTTGGAAGTTTGTTTCTCTAATACTGACTGAGACTGCAATTAGTCTATGTGAAGAAAAATAAGAAAGACTGGAGTTAGCACATGATCAGCACTTGCAAAAATAGCTGAGAAACATGAAAACTTTATAGTATAGCTTAAACAGCTCCATGCAGTTTAGAATTAGCAGAAAAATTAGGTAGAATAAAGGGCACTTGCTCTTTTTAATCATTCAATCTCCATTTCTTAATTCAACACATATGTTTATCACATTGGAGGTTTAGGTAGTCTTGCAGCTGAGGTATAGTTGTCAAAACTGGCCATTCTCTTCCCACATTTTTTTAAAGATTTTTTTAAAGGATTTTTATTTATTTATTTGAGAGAGAAAGAGAGAGAACACAAGCAGGGGGAGTGGGAAAGGGAGAAGCACACTCCCTACTGAGTAAGGAGCCTGATGTGGGACTCGATTCCAGGACTCTGGGATCATGACCTGAGCAGAGGGCAGCCACTTAACTGCCTGAGCCACCCAGGCGCCCTCTCCTCCCTCATTTTTAATTTTTCATATCTACTAAGTCTGCTTAGTCCTGAGATTCTATAATTTTTACATTAAGATCCAGTAATATCAAATGATGGCCTCTTACTTTCCAGTCACTATATATCTTATACCGTATACCATATACCATATACTCTAATGCCTTCTAACAGAGACGCACACAATCATACCCAATGTTTAGTGTTTAATACAATTTTTGAACAAATGCGGATCTCATGCATTTCATATAAGGATATTATTCTAATGATATCATAGCTGTCTTCAACTATACTGTCAAGTATAATTTCTTGATAACTAAAAAACCTATACTTTAAATTTTAAAAAAGGGTTTTTTTTTTAGTTTGTACACAGTGAGGATTCAATTAAATAACTGAATGAGTTTAACATTACTATTCTGTAAAAGACAAAACAAATGTCTCTAAACCTTACCTAAAATTATCAAATGATATGTTATTTTAAGTTGTATATAGACACAACTAAACATAAGTGGATATGTGATACAGGGTTGTATTTGAACTTCAATTTTAGCTGAAGTTTGGTGAATTTCAAACTGAAGTTTTGAAACTTCAAATTTTTGATGAAAACTGAGTACCATTTGGTAAACATGCAGACAGATATAATGGAAAAAGCAAGGTAAGATGGAAAAAACAAAACAAAAAAAAAACCTCTCTGAATTGGAGAATATCTGATAGAACATAGCAGAGCATATTCATCAGATTTAATACATTTTATTTCTGTGTTTCTTCAAAATAACATGAAAAATCAAATACTAGTTCTAGTATGTTGTATTCCTTTCTGTTCATTTCAGAAAACGAGCAAGGAGCCTTGAAGGACTTGCATACTTAATGATGTCATGTAGGTCATATAAATGAAGAAATATCTCTGTAAATATGCCATTATCATCATTGTTTTATTATAAACAGTTATCGTAATTAGCTAAATTAAAATACCAGACATGATATTCTTTCAGAAGCTACTCTGAATGGAAGCAGTGAATTTTAGGAAAGCTCACATGTAATGTACAGAGTTTGTTTTTTCTCACGAGAATTCTATCTTTAGTTTTCAGTCTCTCAAGGCTTGAATAATTAGTATAAGTAGATAGCTTGCATATTGAGGAGCTTTGGAAGCAAACATTTTTTGAAGTTTTTGTTACTGGTGATAAGAGGAAAAAGTACATTTCTTCTTCTGCTTTTTAATGAGACATTTAACTTTTTCCTTTTGAAAAGAAGAGTATAGTAATGTGTGCTCGTACAGGCAAAGGTAAATTATTTTAGGAAACTCATGAAGAAAGAAAGGTTATTTATCTAAGTTTTATTCATTTTAGTTCAAAACTTAAAAAGCATTTTTATAAAAATGAAAAAAAAACTGAAAGCTGAACTTACGGACATTTATTATGTTGACTATTTTTCCAATTAAGAAGTGCATTGTTTCCAAATCTTAAGGAGATTAAGGAATGGGGAAATATGCTAAAATATTTCTATCTTGTTTCTTTATTTTCTCCTTTTCTTCACCTGTCTTCACTAACTTTTGTTCTACTCTCTTGTTCCATTCTGTTGTTTTTCCCCTCATCTTTCCTTTTTCTTTTTTACTACACTCCACTCTATATTTAAAAAGGCATTTTATTTTTTTTTTTTTATTTTTTTTTTTAAAGGCATTTTAAACAACAGAGTGGTCACGTTCAGGCCAGCCTTACTTCTCAGTGTAGAGAATAAAATTTACAAAACAATAAATCTAAATGTAAGCATTGAGGAAACAGTCTGTTAAGTACACATCCCTACCATGTGAGCCAACATAAAGGCAAGGAACAGGTAAGCATTCATCTCAGCACTGAAGGTATTCATGTACAGACGCCCCTAGCCGCCACACCTAACATTGCATTATCCTGTCTCAGCACCTGACTGGGACATTGTATAGAAACCTTCACAGCCAGGATGTCTCTCTGCAATGGCCCTTTTCTACTTCCATTACATTATATCTTTTCTACTTCCACAATAGTCCTCTCTTTCGCTCAACCATCTCACTTCTCTGCAGATTGCATTAAATTGACACCACTGTAGAAAAGAATTAAATCTGGTTGGCCATGAAGTCTAAGACCTCCTATGTAAAGATGGTATATAGCCAAATTACTATTGTTCATTTTCAAATGCTTGCTTCTCTGTCATTATTAAACTGCTTAAAAAGGAAGTCTGGCAATGACTAAAGGTCATTTCAATAGGGTTAAATATTTAAAAGTAAATCACATTGTAAGAGGAAATAAAATTCAAAAAATAAATATGTATCATTATACTTTGGTGTTTCAAGAGGCGCTTGGAATCTTATTTGAAGTGTATCTATTTTAATGAATCAGAGAAAATAAAAGCATAAAGGAAAATTTTCATTTTTACCTTTTTTTCCTATAAGAAGGAAGGAGACTGGAAGAACAAAGATAAGAACAAAAGAAAATAATCTAGGCATAGTCATAGAGCAATGACAAATTCCTCTTAAATCACAGAAGACAAGAAAATTTAAAAGATTGATAACTCTCAATGTAGTGTAAATCATATTTTCCATCTATCAACCTGGACCTATCTATCTATATTGTTACTAGAGGAAGTATCATTTTTTGACAAGCTGTTGCTCTTAGCAACAAGTCGTCCTGATATTTTCTTTGATTATAACTAAAGAGCAATATCCATTCTTGTTACATGGGTGTAAAGTATAATTTAAAGCTCATTAAAAGTGTAGCAGGTGTTCACGTATAAAGTACAAAAAAAATAGAGGTAAGAATTTCTCTATGGCTGAGCTGTCAGTGCTCTAAAAGCCTAATTTATTTTGCATAACCTTTTAACAAATAGACTTGATTATAATAGAGAGAAGGGAAATGGAGACAATATATGCAGGTAAGTAAAGGGACTTAGCCTTTTGATTTGACCTTGATTCCTACCCTTTAAAAATATTATAGTCTTTTGACAATTGAAGCTTTGACATATAACACACTTTTCTTCCCCGGAGATAGAAGTTCTTCAGACATTTTCTTAGCATAAAAGCTGCTCTAAAGTAGAAAACGAGTAGGTGCATAAACTGAAACAGAGTCCATTTACATTCTTTGCAAAGCAGGGAAAGGAATAGATCTTTAATCCTCCAGTCCTTTCACAGATTTCCTTTCTTTTTCATGTGGAAAGCTCTGACTCTTCAGAGAGGAAATTCAAATGAAATCAAAAGTGAGTACGAGTCTAGCAGTTGGCACTATTTCTCAATACCTCCCATTGTTGGCCTAAATTAGGCAAATGGTGAGAAGAAGACCTAAGCACATCAGCTCTAGACATAGAACTAAAATTACAAGTTATAACTGCTAACACAGTGACACTATGTGAGCTGAAGATTCACATCACTTTTTCAACCAGGAACCCTAATAAAAGCCCAGGATTGTTGGAGTTCACTGCATTTTGAATAATTCAAGTCATTAATATTTTTTCTCCTTTTAGAAAAAGGAAAAGCCTGTGTGTGTGTGTGTGTGTGTGTGTGTGTGTGTGTGTTTTAATGCAGGGATATATAAAGGGGAAGTTGTATTCAGGAAAGAATGGTGAGAAATAAAACACAATTTAGTAGCAACAGAGTTTTGATATTGTGTTCTGAAATTCAATGGTGTTGGTAAAATTATTTTTTGAAATAAAAAAGGCAAATATTCACAGCAATGGCAATTAAATTGGAAAGTAAAATACCATGTAAACTGAACCCAAAATGAGTTGAGGGAGGACAGAAGTAAAAGTGTGCTAAAGACCTCATGGGAGTGGAGGGGATGGTCAGAGATACTCTTTATTTTCATTTCCTAGACAAGAAATTATATATAATACAACTATTTAAGGGATAGTTAATAATAGGTGTTTGCTTCCTTTCTTCACTAATGTCATTGTGGGGAAATCAGTGTATTGGAGGATATGAAGTAGCTCTCACATATGTCTAACAGTTTAGTGCAGAGGTTCTAAAAAAGTATTCTGTTTGGCTAGACTATAGGCTTTTTTTTTTTTTTAAAACGAGCCAATAATTGATCTAAAAATAGGTCCTCAAATGCCATTGAACAATGAGATCTTGTAATGCTGGGGTTGCAGGCCAGAGTTGGTTGTGTACAATTCATCAAAGTTGAGAATCAATTGTCCCTCTCCTTCCAGCCCGTTAGAAATGATCGATACCTTCCTGGGTTGCTACAGTCTCCTTTTAAACAGTGCCACCACTTATCTTCAGACAACTTTATGCTTTTCTTTTATTGCTTGTTCTTAGTGGATGTTTAAATTTGTAACAGGGCACAAAATGGTTTTATTTATTACTAATAGAATCACAATCTGTGTCACTCATACTTTCCTTTTTTTCTTTTTTCTTTTTTTTCACGTAGAAGTTACTGAGTAAATATATGCAAGACTGCACTGACCTTTTTAGTCATGGCAGTGTGAAAGCAGTATTTCAAATACTGTTTCGTCCTGAAGCCTCTAACTGTGACATTTTTAAAGACGATACAGTTCATATTCTATCAAGAGAAGATCACTCGATTTCAGACAATGTGTACTGCTGAGACAATTCTTATATTTTAATCTAGGGTAACTTGAACCCCCTTTTTCCTGTTGTGGAATGACACAAGTACTTGAAATTGCAAACTACAAAATTAAATCTCTGCAGCAGATACGTATTAGTCTGTGTTTATCAAAAGATAAATATGGAGATTTTTTTTTGTAAACATGATGTCAAGAATCACACTTGCTTTAAGTTAGTATTTATATGAGAAATTACCCTTTACTTTCTGCAGTATTCCAAGATATGATCTGATCACACTATTACCTTTCCATGGGTCCTTGGCAAACATTGAATGTGGTCCCTTAGTAGTGCTGTTAGAAGTCTGCCTGTGGTTATTCAAGGCAAGTCAAATTTGTCCTCTAAAAATAATCTGCAAAATGGCAATATGGGTTGGGAGGTTGAAACTGTAGAGACTAATAATTCCAATTGCCCTGTAATGAAGTTATTGAGAATCAGGCCTTCGAAAATGTCAAAAGTTTACTGAAAACCTTTATCATAATTGAAACAGGAATTCATCATGACATATTTTGGGCTACCAGAATTATGGCATCCTTCTCTTGAGGACCATCTTTTTTATTTGCTTTAAGATCAAATAAAAAATTTTTATCATAACAGTACTAGTAAGTAGAGTAGGCTAACTCATATAAAATACATCAATGTGTCCCCAAACTATCATTATAAGTAAAAGGTGTCCTTAGATTTTGTAGTGGGAGCCTATTTAATTATTTACCAGTGGTAGTTTGCACTAGATGTACTCTGCTTCTATTACCCAGCTTCCAAAAATACTTTTTTCCCATAGTCTATAAGTAGTACATGCTCATTAAATAAATTTTCTAAATACAGGATGATAATGTCTCTATCCCTGAAGACATGGGGACTGGGAAATCACAATATAATACAAATTCTAGGTTTTGTAGTAGGTAAAATGACCCCAGAATAGAAAAAAATAAAAAGTACAAGTGATCTTTATTGACTCCAGTGCTTTTGAATAGTATCATAAAAACATCAAAAATAAAAGGAGGTAAATAAAAGATAAAAGATAAAAGGTAAATAAACCTTCCACTAAAAAGATAATATATTTTGTTACTATTATTAAAGCTCTTACAATACAATGAAATAGTAGATCTAGGTAACGATCTTCAACAGTTAGTAAAATCATGAGGCAAAATTTTGATCAATTTTATAATAATAAATCAGACTGATATCACCTGAAACCATGATTCATCCTAATGTTACAAAAAAATAAAATGTTGTCAAGTGGAGGCAAGATATAGAGCAGACATAGTATAAGGAGAACTCAGATATAACTGTTGCGCGTGAGGAAAGAATGCCCACTTGTACCACTAGAGCCAACATAAGAATACATGTTCGGGAGTGGAGTAGAATTGGGGTGATAAAGAAAAGAGCTGTCTCCTCAGGTTGTAGCTTGGGTTTTGCAAGCTCCTTTGAGAAGCCCTGTGTCTAACAGGCAACGTGAAGCATAGATTAGCAATGGCTAAAAAGTACTTATGATTTGATGGGCGAGAGTTCAGCCTTCTGAGATACATGAATGCACTAAAACGTTGCAAAGAGAAAGCCAACACTTTCTGAGCTAGGGGCATTGTTGGGCCAAGAGGAGAGGGAAGAGTAGTTTCCTACAAGTGTTTAGAGAGCCTAGTAATCAATTGAAACTATTAAAATCCTTCCCCCACCAAGTTTTGTACAATGAAAGTTCAATTTCCACTTAAACAATCTGTTTGTTTAAATTAATCATTGATTTCTCAAATAAGCCACTCTCAATGATTTTGGCTAATGTTTGCTTAATTCGGATAGGTGAAAAAAATGTTTGTATAAAAGAGGAAAGCTTTTACTTATTTTTTTTACATTTTTTAATTGAAGTATAATTAACATACAGTGTTATATTAGTTCCAGGTGTACAATATAATGATTGAACAATGGTATACATAACTCAGTGCTCATCACAATAAACGTACTCTTAATCCTCTTCACTTATTTCACCCATCCCCCATCTATGCCAACAACCATCCATTTGTTCTCTATATTTAAGATTCTGGTTTTTGTCTCCTTTTTCTTTGTTTTGTTTCTTAAATCCCACATATAAGTTAGATCATAGGGAATTTGTCCTTCTCTGACTGACTTATTTTACTTAACATTATACCCCCAGATCCATCATGTTGGTGCAAAAAGAAAGATTTTTTTATGGTCGAGTAATATTCCATTATGTATATATGCATGTATGTGTGTGCATGTGTGTGTATACACACAGTAAATCTTTTTTATCCATTCATCTATGGGTGGACACATTCATCTATGGAATGCTTCCACAATTTGGCTATCGCAAATAATACTGCAATAAACATAGGGGTGTATATGTCTTCTTGAATTAGTGTTTTCATATTCTTTGAATAAATGTCCAATAGTGGAATTACTGGATCATATGGTAAATCTATTTTTAGTTTTTGAAGGAACTTCCATCTTGTTTTCCACAGTGGCTATTCTAGCTTGCTTTCCCACCAACAGTGCATGAGATTCCTTTTTCTTCATATCCTTGACAATGCTTTTTCCTTTCTTCTGTTTTTGATGTTAGCCATTCTGACAGCTCTGAGGTGCTGCCTCATTGCGGTTTTGATATTTATTTACCTGATGATTAGTGATGTTGAGCATCTTTTCATGTGTCTTTTGCCATCTATATGTCTTCTTTGGAAAAAAAAAAATGTCTGTTTAGGTACTCCACCCATTTTTAACTGAATTATTTTGTTCTTTTGTTTTTGAGTTGTAGAAGTTCTTTATATATTTTTGAATATCAACCTTTTATTGGATATATCAGTTGCAAGTATGTTTTCCCATTCAATACGTTATATTTTTGTTTTGTTGATGGCTTCTTTTACTGTGCAAAAGCTTTTTATTTTGGTGTAGTCCCAATAGTTTAATTTTGCTTTTACTTCCTTTGACAAAGGAGATATATCTAGAAAAATTTCGCTAGAGCTGATGTCAAATAGATTACTGCTTATGTTCCCACCGCCTTCTTCTTCTATTTCTCCTTCTCCTCCTTCTCCTTTTTCTTTCATTTTAGATCCCATATTCAGGTCTTTAATCTATTTTGAGTTTATTTTTGTGTATTGCGTAAGAAAGTGGTCTAGTTTCATTCTTTTGCATGTAGCTGTCCATTTTTCCCAACACCATTTGTTGAAGAGATTGTGTTAATCCCATTTTACATTCTTGACTCCTTTGTTGAAGATTAATTGACTATATAAGCATGAGTTTATTTCTGGGCTCTCTATTCTGTTCCACTGACTATGTGTCTATTTTTGTGCCAGTACCATACTCTTTTGATTACTACAGCTTTATAGTATATTTTAAAATCTGGAGTGGTGATATCTCCTGTTTTGTTCTTTTTCAAGATTGCTTTGGCTGTTTGGGGTCCTGTGTGTTTCCATACAAGTTTTAGGATTATTTGTTTTAGCTCTGTGAAAAATGCTGTTGGTATTTTGCTAGGTATTGCAGTAAATCTGTATACTGCTTTGGGTGTATATTTTAACAATTAACAACTATTTTAACAATATTTGTTCTCCCAATCTATGAGCAGAGAATATCTTTCCATTTTCTTGTCATCTTCAATTTCTTTCATCAATGTTTTATAGCATCCAGAGTACAGGTTTGTTACCTCCTTGGTTAAACTTATTCCTAGGTATTTTATTCTTGTTGGTGCAATTGTAAATGGGAAATATCCACAAGTACATTAGCAGAAACCTACAGTACATCAAAGAAGAAGTCAATTCATAGGCCTCTGGTATGTGTTTTTTTGTTTGTTTTTGTTTTTGTTTTTGTTTTAAGATTTTATTTATTTGATAGAGAGAGAGATCACAAGTAGGCAGAGAGGCAGGCAGAGAGAGAGGGGGAAGCAGTTTTCCTGCTGAGCAGAGAGCCAGATGTGGGGCTCAATCCCAGGACCCTGAAATCATGACCTGAGCCAAAGGCAGAGGCTTTAACCCACTGAGCCACCCAGGCATCCCTGGTATGTGTTTTTATAGGTGTTATCTTTTCAACTCTTTTTGTTTCTTAAAGTTTTATCTCCAATTGCTGATATACTTGCTTCTTTTTTAATTTCCAATTTATTCTCTATTACATTCAAACCATAAAACTACAACTTGCTGCTTCTCCTTCCTCTCCAAATCTGAACTTTATAGTCCATAATTTCCTGCTAATTAAATTTCTTCCTCTAAATTAGTATCCTTGGTGTGTATTACAACCTAAAACAGTTCCTCATATCATTCACCTTCCAGATAGAGAATCTTAATTGCAAGTTGAAGTTTTCCTTTTTTTTTTTATTCCTATGTTCTGTAAGCTGTCACTCTAACAGAAGATTCAACGTATGATACAGCCTTATTTTTTCTGATTCTTCCAGAATGCTCATAATTCTTCATGCTGCACTTTAGTTTTCCTATTGCCAGCTACACTCTTTCAAAACAGAAGTTACCTACTCTGGAAAATACCCAAATCTTTCTCTATATCTAGTAAATGTGTGGAATCGTTACTAAGAACCCATCTAATGCCCTATAGAGTTTGGGATGCAACATTACTCCTACCAATCACAAAGGTGATAATATACTCATGTGGAACACTGTACAGAAAGTCTACCCCTAATTTATCCTTTCATCAACCTTATGAGCCAGGCTCTATGATTAACTCAATTTTATTAAGGAAACTGGAACTTAGTGTGGTTTAGTAAATTGGTTAAGAGTGAACAGCCAATAAATAAGGTACCCAGGATTTGGCCTCAGGTCAACCTGGTTCTAATCTCCCATGCCTGAAATTTCCCTTACCTCCTGCACCCTCTTTATACAGGCTACCTGGGATTGTTTGCTTATTCTGAATAATCTGAAGGATTTTGTGTCCTGAAAGCTAGTTAAACTGAAAACTCTGTATTCAGGTAACCAGTCCTAGATATGGAACTTACACCTACAGTCCAGATTTCATTTTTCCATTAGAATCACATCTGGACTTGGCTTGCCTTACATGCTCTCACACATTCTTAGTTTATAACCTGGTATCATACTCTCCTTGGGAAGCTATCATACCAATATCAAAGCAAATGAATTGGGACCTAGTGTATCAGTGGGAATGTTCAAATTAATCAAATTAAAGCAATCAGAGTAGGTTTATTCTGCTTTCAGATCAGATCAGCTGAAAAAAAAACGAACTTCAGCACTGATGTTTGTAGTTAAATATTTTATTAATCCTGTTTTTAGCCAATCCCTTTCTAACATAAATAATACCAGTGCCTTTTGCTAATTCCTCTATGGCCACCTTTACTAAATGACCTTTAATGGTATATCTTTGGAAATTAGTCTTTAAACACCATATAAGCCAGACAAAGCACATTATTTTAATTGCAGATCATTTCTTAAGCATTATGAAATGAATAACTGCATTCTAACTTATGCTATGACCATACCATCTCATTGCTTTGATCTTTTTCTATTTCCCACAAAAATGCTTGAAAAGAAAAAAAATCACATGAGTAAAAAAAAAGAGAGAATAAATCACTAAATATAATTTTACCATTACCAAATGAACAAGTTTATATCCAAATTTTTATTTTGAATATATTTCCATAAGTATTTCCTATGTTACTGCCTACTCTTAGGAAATATTTTAGTGAATGCATGATTTTCTACCAAGAATAAATACTACTGTTTATTCAACTCTCCTATTGCTTAGTATCTAGGTTGTAATTAATTTTTGCTTTCACTGCTATATATTTATTCAATGAATAGCCTTTATATGTAAAACCACTTATGTGATTAGACTCATATTTCCAATTCAAAAATAACTAGGTCAATTGATAACAAATATTTTAAAGACTCATCACATATCTAAAGATTCTTAATGCTAAGGATGTTACTTTTAACTAGTTACAAAAACATACATTCAATCATTCAGGCCATTAAAATGAGTTAGAAGTACAAAAATTATTACTCAAAGTATTTGGCAATAAAACAGTGATTAAAATGTTATGTGCACAATTCTGTGGGACAACATTTTGGCAAACATGTTAAGCCCTTCAAAGTCCAAGAAAAGAATTCAGTTCACATTCTTCATCCACATTTATTTTCCTATTTACATAGACAAATTATTATCTTTAAATTTGACTAATATCTGAAATGTGAATAATAATGATTTCATTGTATAGCTGCAGCTTAAGTAGTAAGTGGTGTAATGATTTAATTGACACAGCAAAATGCTGGGTACATAATGAACCCTCATTTAAGGTAAGCAATTTTTAAGTTAACAGGGCCCAGTGGCATTGTGCTAAGGAGTACATGCTCTGAAAAAGGTTGCCTGAGTTTGAATTCCAGATCTACCCTCTATCAGTTGTGTGGTCTTTGGCCAGTTATTTGAACTGTCTGTTCCTTTGCTTCTTCAGATGTAAAAGTGGGAATGGCCATAGCACTTAAGTTCATAAATGTCTAGGATAAGGTCTGGCTTATAGTAAACACTGAATAAATATTTTTATTAGAAATTACCAGTAATGTAACATAATTATAATGTAATATATCTAATTATTGATATATTCATTAATAGAAAATAGATTGATTAGTAGTAGTCACTGAGAAAATAATTGATTTATCAATTTATTTATTTTTTTGAGATGTTTCCTTTTTACTGCAAACTACCTTGGCTAAATGCTATCTTAAGTCCATAGGTGCTGTATTTGGACTAAAAAAAACATTGTCATGCAACACAGAGGGCTGTATACATCCTGCAGTCAATAAGAAATGCTGAATACAATTGTAGGACTTCACAATTAAAACAAAATGTTAAATGAAAATATCTATTTCATAGTCCTAAGGAAGATAGATTTTTTTTGTATGATAGCTGTCTTCTTTTTTTTATTTTTGTTTTTGAGAGAGAGAGAGTGTGTGTGTGTGTGTGCGTGTGCGTGTGTGTGTGTGTGTGTGTGTGCGCGCGCGCACGCATACACACAGGAGCAGGGTGGGGAGGAGAAGAGGGAGAGAGAGAAAGAGAGAATCTTAAGCAGGCTCCACACGCAGCACATGGGCCTGACCCTGGGCTTGATCTCAAGACCCGAGGATCATGACCTGAGTGGAAATCAAGAGTGAGATGCTTAACCATCTGAGCCACCCAGGTGCCCCTGATAGATATCATCTAAGGTAAACTAATAAGTAATTATATTTTCATGTTAAATATAGCTTTTTCTCCTCATCTTTTTTCTCCATTTAAATGTGTTCTCAAGGTTAAAATTATTCTGATTTTCAGATTTGTGTGGAGTAAGCTAAAGCATCATTTATGCATATATACCTATATGGCATATAAAATTTTTAATTTATTTCTAAGTATAAAATGATACTCCTATTTCATTCATAAATTCTCAGGTATTAGTAAAAAATTAGTGTTAGCAAAATAAATAATTTATTTATCATTTATTTTGGGATCCTGGATTTTCTCCAGCAAAACTAAAGTCCATAAATACTATTGATTTTTATGCAGATGGGGACACCTAGCTAGCTAAGTTGGTAGATGCAACTTTTGATATCAGGATTGTGAGTTCAAGCCCCATGTTGGATGTGAAGCCTATTTCAAAACAAAACAAAACAAAACAAAACAAAAACAGATTTTTATGTAGATGGAGTTCTTGTTATTACTTAACTTGAAAGAATATCTCAGTTGCATATCTTAAAAATAAATTTATTGTAACAAATGATTAATCACCAGAATATGAAAGGTGAATTAAGACTAAACAACTATGCTGAAATAAATTATATGTTTGCAATTAAATAAGTAATTTAGATAAGCCATTCTTTCTCAGAGCTGTAAGCTTGAGTTTAAAATATATCTTAATTTTAGGGGCCCCTGGGTGGCTCAGTGGGTTAAGTCTCTGCCTTCATCTCAGGTCATGATCTCAGAGTCCTGGGATCGAGCCCTGTATCGAGCCCTGCATTGGGCACTCTGCTCAGTGGGGAGCCTGCTTCCCCCTCTCTCTGCTTGCCTCTCTGCCTACTTGTGATCTCTCTTTGTCAAATAAATAAATATAACCTTTAAAAAATAAAATAAAATATATCTTAATTTTAATATTAAGATTTTATACCTGTATTTTTAATAATTATAATTTTTCTGCACACAACCCTTGTGCAAAAATAAACTGCTTATTCTTTTTCCTAATTCAAGTTTTTGGTTTGGCCAAAGCACAATTTGCTAGTGGTGAAAGTTCCATTTCCTTTGTGTTTAGGATCTCCTCCCCCTCCTAGGGTCAGACATAAATTTGGAGAGTTTATGTTTTGCCAGAATGTAGGAGTAGACCCAAACCTTGCTCCATTATGGCTGCCACTCTGTTGTCCCTTCTCCTTCATAGTATGTAGTCTAGTAGAGTCATTTTCCTTCTGGAGTCCAAAGGTGCTCTGGATGGGTAGAGAAACCCTTGCAGCAGGTTTACCCACAGAAGGGAGATTCCACCACAGATTTTCTCATTTACTTCTCTGGCTCTCACATGCAGACATTCTACAAGTATATAACCTCATCAGGAGAAGCTGGACACCAGTTCGTTACTCTTAAACAAACAAGGACGCAAACAAGGAAAACAACCGTAAGACCTTTCGACTTAGTCTCAGAAAGCTCTTCCTGTCATTTTGAATTAGGCCTTTGTACCCTCCCTCATTAACAACCCTTTCTGCCTTTTCCTCTAGTGTCTTTATCTTCTAAACCCAACATAGTCTTGGTAGGATAGAGTGCCTCTGAAGTGTCTTTGAAAATGTCATTCTTGGGGCGCCTGGGTGGCTCAGTGGGTTAAAGCCTCTGTCTTCAGCTCAGGTCATGATCTCAGGGTGCTGGGATCGAGCCCCTCATCGGGCTCTCTGCTCAGTGGGGAGCCTGCTTCCCCCTTTCTCTTTGCCTGACTCTCTCCTCTCTGCCTACTTGTGATCTCAATCTCTCTGTCAAATAAATAAATAAAATCTTAAAAAAAAAAAAAAGAAAATGTCATTCTATCCCGTGTTACATGTTAGGAAGCAATAAAGTTTGCCAAAGAACGTGAGCCCCAAATCAGAACTATAAAGACTGCAGATGTGAAAATAACTGTCCATTTTGTAAGTCTCCTACAACAGTGAGGACACAATAAAAATAGTTAATAACTCAAGAAATGGTCTTCTCATCTATTTTTTGTCTTAAATCACAATGTACTTAAAAATAATATAGTGAACAGTACACATAACAGTTGTACAACTATTTCAATATAATGGAAAGAAATAAAGAAAATATAGTTTCTGGATTGACTTGTAAAGACAGTCTTCTTAATCAATTTCACTTTCAACAGAAAGATAAAGATAATTCAGAGATGAAGGAAAAAGCTCAAAAGTATCCAGTGTCTGGGCTTGAAATTGTTTCAGTACTTGAAACTGTTTAAACTTGAGATATAAACATTAACATCCATAGGACCATGGCTACAGGTAAAAGAGGTGGATTTTTGTTTGCTTGACCAGTAAATAACAGATAAAAGTATTTCTCACCCACCCTTTTTGGAAAGTGAGCTCTAATATTCTAATAATGGGTTGGGGGGCCACTTAAGAAAAAATAATGAAAATGACTGCAGATACAGTGTGCCTGGAAAAAGGAGAGGTAAAAGAAAAGAATAAAATAAACTAAAATAAAATGAACACCAATCAGGCACAGTAAGACAAATTTCACACTCTCCTAGGATCAGATAAGGCAATTATTTATTTAAAAACAGACTCTGACAAAAGTAGACAATTTTCATTCCAATCATTCCAATTCTGGTATATTATTAGTTAACGTACTTAGAAAGCTTTGTAGTAACTACACTTTTTTTTGTGTCAAAATTCTCTTTTGTCTTCTATAAAAATGGAGATTATAACACTCAAAAATCCCTTTGAGATCCACAGACAAAAGCATTATGTAGCCATTAAGTATTAACAATATCTATTAGCATAGGACCATTTACATAGCCTCTATAGAAACCCCAAAGTTGAAAAAATAAATGCCCTGCTACTTAAAATAAAAATAATGAGTATAAAGAAAAACATGGAGGGCATTGTGAGAAGGAAGGGAAAGCTGAATGGAGGGAAATCAGAGGGGGAGATAAACCATGAGAGACTGTGGACTCTGAGCAACAAACTGAGGGTTTAGGAGGGGAGGGGGGTGGGGGGGTTGGGCGAGCCTGGTGGTGGGTATTTAAGAGGGCACATATTGCATGGAGCACTGGGTGTGGTGCATGAACAATAAATCTTGTAACACTGAAAAAATAAAATAAACATATTTAGGGAAAAAGAAAAAGAAAAAAGTAATAATGAGGAAAAAATGGAAGCCTTTAGTATAAATGGTAGTCTTCACAGTTTTGTATTGAATGGTGGACAGGCTAATAAATAAATAAATAAATAAATAAATAAATAAATAAATAATCTGCCATGAAGGTTTCTCCTCCAAAAGTTTATAAAGCAACACGAGTTACCTTGGAATTTGTGGAAACTGTGTCTTACTTTCTGGAGATAATATGTATGTTACATGTTATTCTATCAAAAGGTCACCATCCAAATTGAATTCAAAATATCTTTGACTTCAGTGAGAACTTATTTCATTCTATAGTATAGATTTAGTTGTCCTATTTTTGTTCTGAAATGGTATGCTTATTTCAATTTTGATACAGGAATTTTAACTACCAACATTATCTCTGTGTCTCAAGAAAACTACTGTATAAGTTTCCGGTGAAACCACTGATGCGAAAATTAAATGTACACCACTTCATGTCTTAGTCATCATATTTCTAGGTTTATAATTCCTTAATTTTTCCATTGCAGTTTTGCTTCCATTTTAAGTGAGAGATTGTCATTGTTCAGCAAAATCAGTATTGAGAAACCTCTGAGAAATGTGGGTTCCAACATTAAGGGACATGTGAGAAAATAAGATTCCTAATGTGTAGTAATAATCTTCAGCAAAAGCACTCAGCAATCTTAAAAGAGTAAGGTCAAGGGCACCTGGGTGGCTCAGTCGTTGTCTGCCTTCGGCTCGGGTCATGATCCCAGGTCCTGGGATCAAGCCCCACATCGGGCTCCCTGCCCTGCCGGGAGCCTGCTTCTCTCTCTCCCACTCCCACTGCTTATGTTCCCTCTCTTGCTGTGTCTCTCTCTCTGTCAAATAAATAAATAAAAATATTAAAAAAAAAAAGAGTAAGGTCAATTCTAAGAGTGAAGATTCAACTAAGATGATCATACATTAAATTACATAGCTTATAAAAGTGATATTATTTTGCACTCATCAAAAAGTGCATCAAGATGTCTCCAGAATAAAATACTGACAATCAGTAACTGCTCTGTATTTCAAAGATCTACATTCAATTTACTGTTCTCAGTATGATCTTGACTTTAAGATTAAGGGTGGGCAGTTATATTTCTAAGTGATGAATCCAAGACACCAATTTATTTCCTTTCCCTAAATATCATCCTATTCAAAAACTGGCTAGTATGAAAAATAGGAAAAAGCCTTGATGGCCACTATGAAACCCAGACCCCAAACACATCATTCTTGCATCAGGGACTCGTCCTTGGCCATGTCCGTTCAATGCACAGCTTATGCCATGACTCAAGGCTTTCTTAGGAAAGGCTTATCTACAGGCATACTTCATTCAATTCATGAAGCTTCCTGGCTCTTATGCATATGCTATGTGTACAAGTGCCACCCGAACAAAGACCTGAACTGGCAATGATGGGCTCAGTCACAAAATAGCTCCATAACACTAAGAAAATAGCTTTCCCGGTCCAGAGGTCCTTAGATATAAAATGAACAGATTGTACAGATCAGTGGTTCCCAAAATCAGTTCTGCTTCAGTAGCACTTGAAAAGCTCCACAAAAATGCAGATCCTTGGCTTTACCCCATATTATCATTACAGAAATCACCTGATCACAGGGCACAGAAATGTGTATTTTCTAGGAGTGTAAAGATAAGCTTTGGATGTGGATTTGTAGATGATACCTACAGCCTCTTTCATTTCAAAAACACTAAGAATAAAAAAATACCAAGGAAATAAGATAACAGCTATACACCTAAATTTATATATCTTAAATGTATACATCTTTCAGAACTTACTGCATTTTGCCAGATGCCTTGTCATGTACAAGATTTGTTTTTTTATGTATAATATTTTATTTAATTAATCCCCCTACCCTATAAGACAGTGTTATTTTTGGGGCGCCTGGGTGACTCAGTGGGTTAAAGCCTCTGCCTTCGGCTCAGGTCATGATCTCAGGGTCCTGGGATCGAG
>CM053604.1:96891522-96961412 GCA_028646535.1 Procyon lotor
CTGAGTGAAAACCAAGAGTTGGACACTTAAAGACTCTGCCACCCAGGTGCCCCAAGGCAGCAATCTTCTGAACACCTACAAAACAGTAAGATCATACTAGGAAAATGAGCAAAAGAATTCCATGAGACTGAGTGGGAAAGGAAGTCTTTGGAGAGAAAGAAAGGAAGGAAGGAATGAAGGCACGAAGGAAGAACAAAGGAAGGAATGAAAGAAGGAATGGTGAGAGAGGAAAAGAGAAGAAAAAGAAAAAGAAAAAGAAAAAAGAAAAAAGATCAAGATACTCAGAACAAAGAAGCAAATTTGCAGCTATTATGGGAAGGGCATTATCTTTCTCCTTTGCACTTTTTGTTATTTAGAGGGCTATTTATCATTTAGGAAACTTGATTAAATATTTTAGATTATTGTAAATACTGTACACACAGAACCATACAATTTAAAAATAACTTTCAGCTACATTATCTCATTCGATTCTCTTCACAACCTAAACAAGTCCACTTACAATCTTGAGGTAAGCACCGAGGTTAATAATTTAACCTCCATTTTACATAAGCAAATTACAATGAGTCTAATAAACAATTATCCCACAGTTTATAATTACACACTAAACATCGTTATTAAGATCATATTATCATATCCATTAGAAATGAAGTTTAATATTAAGTGCCATTTAGGGTGTCTTTGAAACTTGCAGTTTCCTAATGTTTAGGATTAATCCAAAATATCACTATAATTCAGATGTTTGGGGAAGATTTAAGGAAAAAGTAGTTATCAAGGACAAACATGTAAATGTAGTATCAGTGAAAATGAGTTAATGAAGTGAGAACGCTCACTTTTAACAGTGGAAAAACACAATGAAAAGAAATCCATTTTCATAAAGCAGAGAGTGAGATAAGGAGTGGGCTGAAATGTGAGAATAGCTGTAGGAGGGGAAAAGTGGAGGATATTTTAAAAATAAAAGTTGTCTGAACTTGATGTAAAGGCAGGGAGGAGTGTAATGTGAGATGGGAAATTTTAGATGCTGAAAATCTCAGCTTATTTATCCACCAGGTATCACTCTGCTAGCAGGAGAGCTGGAATTCTCAGCTTTCTTTTTAAAAGTTAAAGCTTTTGAGGTTTTTTTTTTATAATTATGGATTAGAGCTGAGTGAGAATATTTATAACTACATAGAACAGTTTCAGTCATTTTCCCTTATTTATTTTGGATGAAACTAACCTCATAAACAGCTTCCATAATTAATTCTTTTGCGACTAAGTGACTTTGTGGGGGGAGGGGGGATACAGACTCTTGTCCTATCATGTACATGCTAATTTTTAATCAGTTTGCTATGATTTATTGTAATAGAAAACCTCTAAAATCACTATTTTCATATCTAAGAAACACTCCCTAAAACAAACCTCATATTTAAAGAGCATAATTGGAATTTTCCCAGAGAGCATGGTGGAATACTTTGTCTAATTTAGTTTTCATGTGTCATATAATATTGGCTATAGCTAATCAATTATCCAAACAGCAAATATTTGTGAAGCAATATATTGTGGTAACAAATGAAAGGAAGAGTAGTGGAGTCTGGCAGATCTGGATTTAAAACTCATCTCTGGCACATTTTAGTTGTATAAACTTCAGCAATTTCTCTATCCTGAAGTTTTAATCAGCCGTCAAATGATTTCTATCTGAAACAAATGATTTCAGCTGAAGCAAAGCCTGTAGAAGTCTCTCAATAAATGGGGACAATTCTTCTTAGCAATCAAGGCAAGAATGAAATAAAATGCAGTTCTTTCGTTTTATTGTACTTAGGGTCTTACTTTTTTCAAGAGGATAAGAAAGAAAAAAGTGGGATATTAAGTAAATTAGATATTTAATAGCTAATATTAATATTAGGTATTAAATAACTATTAGATATTAAATAAATTTGATGATCATTTAGGGTCCTGCCCAATTTTGTTACTTGGATTAGTCTGGTGATAAATGTTATCTTTGGTCTCTCTTCTCACATTCTCTACTTGACCCACTTGGGCTAGCCAAGATGGTTTACTCACAATATGAGAATCTCTTCTGGACACTTCAAATGAGATGAGACTGTCATTACCACATTAGGAAACACTATAACCCAATCTTTTATTTATAACTGAATTCCCAAAGGATCACTTGGAACAAATAATAACCAGGAAAATTTGCAGTAAAATTGTATTTAGTACTACCTAGACACAAAGGAAGTAAACTACCGTATATGTCCCCAGAGTCATTTTACCTTCCTAGGCTGGCTATATGATTAAGTTTAAATGAATTGCTAATTATAAACTTTTCATGTGTTTAGGATCTCCATTGGTTCACTATCTTCCTTTGTAATGATGCTGATTTTGTTCCTTTTTGGGAACTCCTATAGTATAAGTTGCAGCTGTGGAGTAAAACAGGGTTAACAGTTTTCCTGATTGTCACTATAAACACATCCTCACACACACACACACACACACACACACACACACACAATGGAATTCAAAAACAACATCAAATCAACCACGGAGGAATCTACTATAGGGGGAAAAAAAAGCAAAAATATAGTAACTATGCAATTTATAGAATGTTTCAGAATTGCATAAAACTGATAATTATCTCTCAAAAGCTTCTGGCACACTTTCTTGATGGTTAGGTCAAACCCACCATTATTACCAGGCTCCACCTTCCAGTGAAATCTCCTCTCTCCACATTTCAAGGCAGGCCTTGCCTCCACAATCATTACCCCAATAGTCTTTTTTTTTTATCCCAATAGTCTTAACATAGCACGTGGGAATGGAAAGAAATCTAAGCTACACTCCCATTAGGATAACAAGAAGGCGTCATCATCCTGTAGACATGCCTCATTGTGTGTTGCAATATATTTACACTGGCAGAGCCCTTGTTTCTCGCACATGTTTAATTTACAGAGAAACACTGAAATTTTTATAGATAAGTAGAAAATATTGACTTGGTAAATTCCAGGGTCTTATTTTCAGAGCACTTGTTCAGGGTAGTAGGAATTATATCTATTCAAATGACATACTTGGAAGAATTCTATTCATTAAGACCCATATAAATAAAGCAGAAGGTACACAAACATTTTCTCCAAATAAGTCTATAGCATTGCAAAAACTTCAGGGAAACTTGCTGTCAAGAGACCCCAAAATATAGTGTCTTTAATATGATGAAAACATATTATTTTCTCAAGTATCAGTCTCAGTGTGAATGGTCCAGGTTGGCATGGGGGCCCTTTATACATAACTTCTGAGTCCTTCCATCAATCACTATTTGCAGGTAATAGGAAGGACAAAGAAAATAAATGGAGAATAAGCAATTTCTTTTCAAGCATGTGGCATGTTAATAACATACATCATTTCTGTTCATATTCCTTCATAGACAAATTAACCACATGACTGCATCCAGCTGCATGGGAGGCAGGGAAATGTAAACTATATCTGGACGGCCATGTATTCTCCTAACACACAGGGGTTCTATTTCCAAAAGGAGGAAGGTGTGAAATGATGCAAAGAATATTTAGCTTTCTCTGAAACACTCACCGTTCTTAGAAACACGACTTGCATTCAGAATTTAGAAAAAATGTATATGTGTTTGTGCTTGTCTGTGTGTGTGTATGATCTCTATCATAAATTAGACACAAAATAAAATAAATCTTGAAAAGTTTGCTTTATATCTTCATTTATCTCTCTACCTAACATGAGGTATCTTAGATTGTATTCCTTGGAAACAGATCCTGACCGGAGTGTCTGGGTGGAGGGAGTTATTGAGAAGTGGCCTCACCAACAACTCTAAATGGGAAGGAGAGGAAGGACTTGGCAGAAATAGAATTTGATCTGTGATGCAGTGCCATTCAAACCTCATAGGAAGGTTTGAAGCCAGGATGATCCTTCAAGTTTGACTTACATGAGACAAGGGCTACACCTATGCACCCCATATCAACTAAACACTGGTTGTGGGTAAACCCCCAAGGAGGGGCATGCCATGATCAAGTCAGCCCATGTGGACAGAGGTAATTTCTATAGAGTATGTCTTAATCAGTTTGGGCTGCCATAACAAAGTGTTATAGGCTGGGTAGCTTATAAAGAACAGAAATTTATTGCTTAAGTTCTGGAGGCTGGAAGTCTGATACCACAGTGAGGACCTTCTTGTGCGTTGCAGACTGCTGACTTCTAGATAGCAGAGAGGAAAAGCATGCTCTCCTATGACTCTTATAAGGGTGTTAATCCCATTCACAATAGAGTCTTGAATTCATAGTGCCCAATGATGGCATTGCTCGGCACTAGAGACATTTGCCCCAATTTAGGTTTAGAAATTACCAGTTTCAGTAATAGCTGAATCACTAGTTTTCTCAAAAGCTGTTCAAAATCTTAATAAAAGCTTTGTTGCATGGTAAGAAAATAAAAAAAAATGGGCTCCTAGTGGCTCAGTTAGTTAAGCATCTGCCTTTGGCTCAGGTCATGATCTCAAGGTCCTGGGATCAAGCACCACAGAGAGATCCCTGTTCAGCAGGGAGTCTGCTTCTTCCTCTTCCCCCTGCTCCTGCTCTCTCTCTCTCTCACTCTCTCTCTTAAATAAAATAAATAAAATATTTTTTAAAAATACCATCATTGGGCACTACGAATTCAGGGCTCTATTCTCATGCCCTCATATAATCCTAATTACTTCTCAAAGTCCCCACTTCCTAATAGCCTTACATTGGGGAGTAGGATTTCAACATGGGAATTTTAGAGGAACATAAACCTTCAGTCTGTCAGTTTTGAGCCATCAGTCACCAAGATCTAACAAGTGAGTGTGCTGGTCCTCGTAATTTTCTTTTGTTATCTAACAAATCATCACAAACCTAGTGGCTTAAAACACCCATTAATGATCTCACAGTTCTATATATCAAAAGTGAAGGCAGGCTCATCCAGAGTCTCTGCTCAGAATCTCACAAAGCTGAAATTAAAGTTAAATGGGTTTTTATTTGGAGGCTCTAGAGAAGAATCTACTTGCTAGCATTTTCAGGTTGTTGAAAGAATTTAACAAGAATTTGTGATTATAGGACTAAGATCTTTGTTTCCTTGTTTTTTAGGGCTCATGCTCACATTCTTTGCCTCTCAGATCTCTCCATTTTAAGCCAGTATTGTTGCATCAAATCCTTCCCACAGAGAATCTCTCTGACTCTGGTTTCTATAGTCAACCAGGGAAAAATATCTGCTTTTAAAGGGCTCGTATAATTAGGTTAGGCCCATCCAGATAATCTCTATATATTAAGTCAACCGGTTTGTAACATTGATTACATCTACAAAGTCTCTTTTCTATCTAATGCTTATCTATTCATGTCCATATCAACAGACATGATACCAAGGAATGGAGAAAATGGGGAAATCTGAAAATTCTGCCTACCATAGTCCTGAAGAGATCTTCTGGGCAATTACATGACAATACTCACCATGTCAAGGCAATAAATATTTATAGTAATATTCACCTTATAGGAATATGCCATCTGCAAACCAGTGAGATCTACTGCATATATTTCCATATGCTATTTCTCCTCCCCAAATCACGTGTACTTCCAGTTTTTGTTCAATTTAATTAGCTAACTTTTCTTCCTTATTTTATATACATATAAAACTTATTAAATCATAACATGTATAAAAACATAAAATCACAGGTTGCCTGGGTTTCTCAGGTGGTTAAGCAATTTGAATCCTGATTTCAGCTAAAGTGTTGATCTCAGGGTCTTGAACCCAAGTCCCGCATTGGGCTCCACACTGGGCATGGAGCCTACTTAAAAAAAAAAAAAAGTACTCAATCATAAGTATCAAACTCATTGAATCGTTCTCTTTTATTTTTAACTTGTTTTATCTTGTTTTGTTATTCTGGTTCCTTGAAAACCATTTCCATTTATTCCTGGAACTAATTAGGGCATAAGTATATATCAAAAATATATTGAATGGATAGAAATATACATACTAAATAATGGAATTTTATATCAGGACTGAAGGGTATAAACATCCCCAGATTATCAGATTGCACACACTTTTATAAAACTTACAGAGTAGATTACAAAAGTATAGGGAAAAAAAATGATACATACATCCACAAACTGTAGCTCATGAGTCCAGAGAAGCAGTGTGCATCTTTAAACCTTAGGCTGCTGGACTGGAAGGATGTGAGAATTATTCAAGAAGGTCTTATAACGCTGGACTCTCTTCTGGGATCATTCTTGGTGCCTAACGAATGGTGAATAAGGAACAGTAGGTGTGAGGGGATGTGGTGAGAACTAAATAGCCGGTGGGCAAAAATTGGAACAATGTAGAAAAAAGGTTCCATTGCGATTCTGGGATTGGTTATATATGGATGATTCTTATATACTGTCATGCTTCCCTAACGTATGTGTCATTGTACCACGGACCAGAAGGGGCAAATGTAACCTTAGAATAACTCAGATGGGACACCAAAATATCTTGGAATAGTTTCCAACTTTTTCTTCTTCCTCCCCTGGAAGGGATGCCATTTAAATAATGCTATGTAGAAGATTGGTGTTCATATCCTTTTCCTTCCCCATGTATCCCTTTCTGGAAATTGGAGTATGTTATTAGCTTATACAAAGAGCAAAGGATGTGTTCATTAGATTTATATCTGATATATTTCTCTCTTTCCAATAAATAAATAAAATATTTAAAGAGAGGGCACCTGGATGGCACAGTCAGTTAAGCATCTGTCTTCTTTTTTTTAAAGGTTTTTTTTATTTATTTGACAGAAACACAGCGAGAGAGGGAACACAAGCAGAGGGAATGGTAGCAGGAGAAGCAGGCTTCCTGCCGAGCAGAGAGCCCAATGCGGGGCTCGATCCCAGGCCCCTGGGATCTGACCTGGGCTGAGGGCAGACGCTTAACGACTGAGCCACCCAGGTGCCCCCTAAGCATCTGTCTTCTGCTCAGCTCATGATTCCAGGGCTTTGGGATCAATCTCCATGTTGGGTTCCCTGCTTAGCAGGGAGTCTGCTTCTCCCTCTCCTTCTGCCTGCTGCTCTCCTTGTTTGTGCCCTCTTTCTGTGTCAAATAAATAAATAAAACCTTTAAAAAAAAGTTTGTATCTGAGCATCGCTTTAAGGTATTTACAGTTACTCAGGGAGAACAAGACAAATAGTTCCCTTTTAAACTTCTTTGTTTTCCAAGGGACCCATGAAGAGCAATTATATTAACATTAATTAGCATTAACACCTACATGTCTCTTTTGTAATTTTTTTTTAATGTGATATAATACTTCAATAGCACTTTGAATATGTCTAGTATATCTAGAAATGATCACAGTACTTGTCTGTTTTTCTTGTACTGTCATTTGAAAGCAATTTTAAAATCAGAAAATATACAGATCTGTTTTATTCTCAAAGCTTACCGTAGGAATAGCAATAGTTTTCCCACTCCTACAATTACTAGCATATACCCCCTGGAAATACTTTCAATAACAAGTGGTGTAATTACTTACAATTCCCCTCTTTGTTTCTACTCTTATTGATATTAAACTCTTGATCAAGTCATATAAATATTAAAAGACAGAAGTTGCATGATGAAAGCAGAAATATCAGGGAAATTCACAGACAGAAACCCCATAAGGGCAAGTTGTACCAAGTCTCTCATCTCTCATTATCTCATGGAAGGGTAGACTGGACTTGCCCTATGGAAAAGAAACTCAATTTTCTGTCACTTTGCAAATTTATAGGGGAAATGAATATCAGCACCTGACCATGATGAAAGCTCCAAAACTGGGCAGCAGAGGCTACAGCCTGACTTCTGACATCACTTTCTGACTGAATGGATGCATTCATCGCTGGCTCCATCTGAAGGCCTTTCAACTTTCTTGGCCTTTCTCTGCCAAGTCAATTTTCTTTCCCCCAGCTTTACTGAAATACAGCTGACATATGTGTGAGCTAAAAGTATACAATCTGCTGATTTGACACAATCATATATATATACAATATATATGCACATACACATTATATATATAGCAAGATAGCAATATCAGTACCATGATAGTATTAGCTAACACCTCCATCACATTACATAATTGCCATCTCTTTTTTTGTGACGAGAAAATTTAAGATTTACCCTCTTAGAAACTTTCAAGTTATAGTACAGAAAATAAAACTCTTTAAGAAAACACTATCAGGCGGTGCCTGTGTGGCTCAGTTGATTTAAGCAGCTGCCTTCAGCTCGGGTCATGATCCTGGGATCCTGGGATTGAGCCCCACAGGGGGATCCCTGCTCAGCAAGGAGCCTGCTTCTCCCTTTCCCTCTGCTGCTGCTCCCTTTGCTTGTGCTCACTCTCTCTCTGTCAAATAAATAGATAAAATCTTAAAAAAAAAAAAAGAAAAGAACACTATCAGGGCCATCCATCAGAAATACATGCTTACTCTCCCCATAAATGGAAAAAAAAATGATTTAATAGACATTTCCATAGTACACATCAAATGCAATAGCACTAAAATCTCCATTCTGAAATTTGGATATAGGTAGATTATTAGATGATATATAAAATTATTATTAATTTTGTTACTGTGTAAATGACACAGTTAAAGAGGAAAGCATCCTTAATATTAGTGATGCGTACTGAAATATTTAAGGATAAAATATGTTTTCTCTAATTATGTTAAAATTCTTCAGCAAAAATAAATAAATAACCAACCAATTTGGCAATTGTAAATAGTTGTTTAACTATGTAAAAGATATATGCATTTTCACTATGATTGTCTCCACTCTTCAAAATACTTCACAAAATGAATTTTAAATTATCCGCATTCTTGTACAATCACTGCGCATCTTCATAAAACTCAATCAGTGGAGAATAAAATGTCCAAGTTGGCAAGAATATTCCTTATTCTAGGATCCTTTTCACCATTTTGATCTGTTTCAATTGTTAGCTTCTCTTTAACCTTTTATTATATCAAGATCAATGTTCTATTTCAAACACTTGGACCATCCAGTCTAAATTGTCATTTTACTCTTTCTTCTTTTTCTTTCTTTCATCATCTATTCCCCATACACATTTGTGACAACTGTCATTAAGATGTTACTGCACTTTGGGGGAGGGTATTTAATTATTCCTCATCCATTTCTATAATTGTGGTACAAGTAATATAGAAAATACTTGAATTTTTATTCTCTTAAGCACTGTGAAAGGTATAAAAACAATTAAACTTGTTTTAAATTTTAAAAGCCCTATAATCTATTTGGAAAAATAAGGATAATGTACATATACATATACATAAAAATTTAACTAATGATTCAATGCAATGTGTGACTACATAATGGATAATATGTGTAAGTAACCTTTTAGCTATCATAACTATCATAAAATAAGTAGCACAATAATTACTGAGAGATTTGACATTTGACATATACTCTTTGAATCCTTTGTATTTTTATTTCCCACAATACATGAAGAAAAATTAGGGGAATTATTCAGGGAGTTCCCAGTCATTCAACCTAAGTGTAACATTAAAAAAAATACCGTAACTATAGATTCCAGTTATTTGAAAACAAATAACAATGTGTTTTGAATTGCAAACACCATTTTCCCTTTCTTGAAACTTTTACTTTCATTATAAGTCAAAGTGAAGTATTCATCCTCAGCAGCCAGAATCAAGAGGGAGAAGAAAAAGGGAAAAAAAAAAGCCCTAATTAAAAAGAAAATAATCAATTAGTATCTTGAATTCTTCACAAACAAATTCAGTAAAATACATACTAATCCACGGTGAAATAGAGAATCTACTTGGTCAACATTCTCTAATAATGACTCTAAGTATATAAGAATATCTTCACATCAATTTTTCTCTTTTTCAGCTCTTTTTATTCTCAATACAAAGCGACTTCTTTTTCTTTTTAAGATTTAGTATGTCAACCACAGCCTGCTCCATTACACAAAGATGCCTGGTTACTTGAAAGACTTTGATACATCTGTGCTATTCCCTGTGTGCTGACATATGTCTACTTGCAACAGAGAAAAGAAACTTCAAGGATGAGCTCCACTCATTTCAGTAATTGGTATTCCAGCCTGCTAGTTCAGATGGATTATTGTTAGTGAGATAGGCAGCTAACATTAATGTCAAATTAACATAAACTATAAGGATGATAGTATGCTGGAATTTGCATAATTTTCATCAGAATCTAAAGGCTTTTGAAATTGATTCTCAAGGACTAATAAAGACATATTAGTTTACTTACTCTAACATTTTTGGGACATTATTTAAAATGTCACATTCTAATTTTAAGTCAGTGATCTGCAACTTAGGATAATGGACAATATATGAATTTTAGACACAAATTAAATAATTTATGTGAAAATATGAACGCACAAAGTTATTAATCAGCCTCTGTCAAAAGAACACCATTTCTTCGATTTTAAAAAAAAATACATAATGGTACTCAAATTCAATCCCCTGTTAATTTCATTCCAGGAATTCATTGTGTGCATTCACAGGTGCCTTAATGCTGTCTGTTCAGTGATTCAAAGTCAAATGTCAATGGCTCTATTCCAGTCTGAAAAAAAAGTCTCATATGTGTGATTTCATTTTGAGAAAAAATTTTGAGAAAGTTAAGTGTTTATATTTTTAATTTTTTTCTATTATGTCAAAACATAGAAACACATGGAGAAGACATATGGCACATAAGCATAGAATGTGCCCAACCTTGGCCTGTTTGGCTCTGGAGTTGTTCCTCTGAAAAGATTAACATTTATCAACTGTGAAGCTGAAATATGAATTTCTCAAAGCAGAGAAACCTGGTTTCTTTTTTAATGTCCTGCCTGTTTGAATTCTGCCTTCTCTAAGCGTCTTCCATTTGAGATTTATTTTGCTTACCCCATCAGAAGGTTATCATTTTACCTAGAACTATTTAAAGCATCACTATACCAAATAAAAAACTACACCACAGTTCTAAACATGCGCCTTTCCTTTTTTGTCACATCTCTTTCAGCCAACATCTGCAAGATAATCATAGTTGCTCAAAATGGGGAAGAAGATTTCATATTCCATGTAGTCTGTGGTATAGCATTAACTCATTATTACAAACACATTTTTAAGGTGTCGTCAATTTAATACATGTACAATGTGACTTAGGAGAGCTTTGGCTTTCCTTGAACACTGAAGGAAGGGAAAAATTAGAGATATATGCAAGTTTTAGACAATGCAATCAAGAAAACCAGTCAGTATTGAAGAGCTAAATCACAACATAGGTAGACATCACATTATTGATAATTATTTGCTATTACAAATACTTATTTTGTTATTAATAATTTAAAAAACATGATCTTATAAAGGCATAGCTGAAATGTAATCTTATTTAACTGAAATACTTTTCATGACAAATTCTTTGGCTATACAGAAAAAGCATTTCTAGTCTTAACTCTTCAGTGTGATGACTGCAAAACCCTGACGAGTCATATATTGTTTTCTGATCCTTCACTGTAAAAATAGGATAAAAGAACTCACCATGACTAGTTTCCAGAAGTGTTGGAGACCTCAGGAAAGAATCATTTTCCATTCCTCATTCTGAAATCACACATACATACTCCACTATTAATGAGAGAAGCAAGCAGCTTTAATTCACAAAAAGGCAGGCAGGGCAGAGCATGAGATACCAGACAAGACCAGGAAAGATATCCTTTCTGAAAGGAAGAAAGGATGGAAGAAAGGATGTCCTTGGAAAGAAAAATTGTACTTATTGTTTTTAGTATTGTGCTATATGTAATAATATAAAAATTAAGTAACTTCAGTAAGAGTGGGAGCAGAAGATTGTATTAAATATTTTGATTAAATGAAGTATGGATGGCAAGGCCAATCACATATAAAGAATACTCATTTTTATAAGAAGCTATTCAAAGGTATAGTAAGAAAAATAATGCTACCAAGTGAAAATGGAGAAGGTGGAGAAGGAAGATGAAGACTTTCTAATTTTTTCATTTATTAACAAGAAAGTAATAGAAAATGTCTAAAATAAAATATATATAAAGCTTTAATAATAATAATTATTAACAGAATAAAAATAAAAATACCCAAATATCAGAACTACACACAAAAACAAAGAAAACAGATTTTATAGTGAAATACTTAAAACATGTTAACAGAAAATATAACCAAATTATGACAAAACTTCATAACAATAATGTAATATTAATAAAAGTTATAGAGTGAACTCATCTTTTTTAAAGATTTTATTTATTTACTTGAGGAAGAGAGAGAGCCTGAACTTGTGAGTGGGGGGAGCGACAGAGGGAGAGGGAGAGAATCTCAAAAAGACTTCCTGCTGAGCATGGAGCCTGAAGCAGGGTTTGATTCCATGACCCCTTTATCATGACCTGAGCCAACCAAGAGTCAGATGCTTAGCCAACCGAGCCACACATGTGTCCCTAGAATGAACCTTCTTTAAAAAAAAAAAAAAAAATAGGGGCACCTGGGTGGCTCAGTAGGTTAGGTATCTGTCTTCAGTTCAGGTCATAATGTCAGGGTCCTGGGATCAAGTCCTACATCTGACTCCTTGCTCAGCAGGGAGCCTGCTTCTCCTTCTGCCTACAGCTCCCCTGCTTATGCTCTCACTCTGGCAAGTAAATACATAAAATCTTAAAAAAAATTACTTTTGATCTAAGAAAACACAAACCTATGCATGTAGATATATGTAAAAAGTTATTCATAATACTAAAAACTAATATACTGAGCAAATGTGCACCATGCAAGATAGAGACCTTAATATCAAATAAGGTAGAATCAGGCTAATGTCCACTACATAAGAAAAGAGTGCTTCATGATGGTAACGACTATGATTTCACTGAAAATAGTTATGCATACACAATGTAACATAGAAACAATCATTATAGACAAACATAGAAACATACCAAATGTAAATCAGTGAGTTGGAACACAGAATATCTTAATTAATGTATAAATGCCAACATTTGTTCTTTAACAAATATCAACCAACCAGGAAAACTCTTAACTCATTTAATCAAGTAAAAAAAGGAAAAAATTTGGAACATATAAAATAAGAAACAATTAGATTATGGAAACAACCCAAGTACCAAGTAT
Source organism: Procyon lotor (assembly GCA_028646535.1). Classification (NCBI taxonomy): domain Eukaryota; kingdom Metazoa; phylum Chordata; class Mammalia; order Carnivora; family Procyonidae; genus Procyon; species Procyon lotor. Next base: position 96,904,599 of record CM053604.1, read on the forward strand.
ACATTTACTGATGAATGGATAAAGAAGATGTGGTTTATATACATAATGGAGTATTACTTGGCAATCAAAAAGAATGAAATCTTGCCATTTGCAACAATGTGGATGGAGCTAGAGAGTATTATGCTAAGTGAAATATGTCAGTGAAATATCAATATCATATGATTTCACTAATATGTGGAATTTAGGAAGCCAAATAGATGAATTCAGGGGAAGAGAAGGAAAAATAAAATAAGACAAAGGCAGAGAGAGAGGCAAGCAATAAGAGACTCCTAAACGTAGACAACAAATTGAGGGTTGCTGCAGGGGAGATGGATGGTTGTTGCTAAATGGGATATGACCATTAAGGATAGTTCTTGTTGGGAGGAGCACTGGGTATTAAATGTAAGTGAGCATCACTAAATTCTAATCCTGAAATCAATACTACACTATTTGTTAACTAAATTGAATTTAAATGAAAAAGACAGAGAGAAGGAGGGAGGGAGGTAAACCAAGAAACAGACTCTTACCTAGGGGAGATGAGTGGGAAGATGGGTGAAATAGGTGGTGGGGATTAGGAGTGTACTTGTGAAGAGCACCAAGTATTGTATGGAAGTGTTGAATCACGTATTGTATACCTGAAACTAATATTACACTGTATGTTAACTAATTGGAATTTAAATAAAAACTTAAAGAAAAAAAATAAGGGGAGAAAACAAAAGAAATCTAAATAATACATGGATTTTAGGTAAAAATGATGAATCATTAATGTCTCACTGAATTTATCAAATGTACCATACTAATGTAAGATAGTAATACAAGTGACTAGATGTAGTGTGCATAACAATTCTGTATTATACTTACAATATTACTGTAAATCAAAAATTGTTTTAGAGTCTTTAAAATATTTTGTATTTTTAAAAAAGAACTGATTATCTTCAAGAAACAAACTTTTTTAAAAAATCTGCTGATAGCACCTACCATATTATATAGTTCTCTTTAAGCAGTATTATATCAAACCAAGGACATTTTTGATCATTATCATTTCATTCAGTGCTTGCAAGAATATTGTTAAGAAAAAAGACAAATCGTTAAGTTAATAATGTAGCAATAGAGAATAAATGATGTCTTTAAAAAAAAGAAAAAACAATAAATGGTCAAAGAAACAAGATATTATAAGAATCAAGTGAAATAAATGTGTTCTAAAATATACAAATAAATTTGAAAAACAGTTTAAGATGGGAAATTTCTAAGAAAATATAATTTCGGCAAGATGGTGGAGCAGGTTGAGATAGTGTCGGATCCCAGAAGTTCAGCTAGATAGTAATCAAACCATTCTAAAAGCCTGCAAACTCAACAGGAGAGAGAAGAGAGTAAGAACAGCAATTCTACAATCAGAAAATTGACCACTTTCCAAAAGGTAGGACATGTGGAAAAAGTGAATCCAAAGAAATGGAAACAGAGACCGTGGGAGGAGGGGCCAGCTCTGAGCAGCCGCAGAGCAGCAGAGCACAAAATTAGAAATTTTAGAGTCTGCTCCACTGAGGGACTTCAGTCTAGAGGCTAAGTGGGGACTTTAGCCCTTGCAGGAACAGTATGGTTTCAGGACCCATGGGGTCACAGAGGGACTGGGGTGTCTGAGTGTGGCAGAGCTCCCAGGTATCAGGGCGGAGAAGCCAGTGGCAGAGAAGGAGCCATGCAGTGCACTGTCAGCTTGGGGTTACCTTACACTGTGATCGAGGCACAGTCGGGCCACTGCTCTTTGAGCAGGGACCCCACAAGAGGTAGCTCTGGAGAGACCCCCTCCTTCCTCCTCCGGGAGGAGCAGCACAAGAGCTCACGGCAGGAATCTGCTGGGTTTGGACACTCCAAATGGGGCCCCATGCCAGAGATAGGAACACTTGGTAATGGGCCAGCTGAGCTTGGAGCACGGGCCAGAGACAAGGAAGATAGGAGTGCTTGACTGCTTTCCTCTGAGGGTGTGCAGAGGAGCAGGGCACCAAGAGCTCAGATCCTCCAGGCCTGAGACTGGGAGGCCACCATCTTCATTCCCGGCCTCCAGGGCAGTACAGAAAACACTCAGGGAATAAAGACTCCTGAGAGTGACCCCGAGCAAACTGCTAGGCCCATTGCCTGGCAAGGGCAGTGCAATGCCACCTCGGGCAAGGACATTTGAGAATCATGGCAAAGGGCCCATCCCCCAGAAGATCAGCGAGAATATCCAGCCAAGACCAAGTTCATCAATCAGTGAAACTGCAGAACTCCAGAGTATATTTCTCTCTCACTCATCTATTCTTATCTTGATAAAATGACAAAGTGGAAAAACTCACCACAAAAAAAAGAACAGACAGTACTGACAGCTAGAGACCTAGTCAATATGGACATTAGTGATATGTCAGAAATAGAGTTCAAAATGACAGTTATCAAGGTGCTAGCTGGCCTCAAAAAAAGCATGGAAGATATTAGAGAATCCCTTTCTGGAGAAATAAAAGAACTAAAGACTAACCAAGTTGAAATTTAAGAAAACTATTAATAGGGTACAATAAAAAAAAAATGGAGGCTATTACTGCTTGGATAAATGAGGCAGAAGAGAGAATTAGTGATATAGAAGACCAAATGACGGAGAATAAAGAAGCTGAGCAAAAGAGAAACAAACAACTACTTGATCACGAGGGAACAATTTGAGAGATAAGTGAAACCATAGAATGCAACAATATTAAAATAATTGGGATACCAGAAGAAGAAGAAAGAGAGAGAGGGGCAGAAAGTATATTGGAGTAAATTATTGTAGAGAATTTCCCTAATCTGGCGAAGGGAACAAACATCAAAATCAAGGAGGCACAGAGAACCACCTCAAAATCAATAAAAATAGGTCTACACTCCGTCAACTAATAGTAAAACTTACAAGTCCTTTTTTTTTTTAAGATTTTATTTATTGGACAGAGAGAAACACAGCGAGAGAGGGAACACAAGCAGAGGGAATGGTAGTGGGAAAAGCAGGCTGCCTGCCAAGCAGGGAGCCCAATGCAGGGCTTGATCCCAGGACCCTGGGATCATTACCTGAGCCAAAGGCAGACGCTTAACGACTGAGCCACCCAGGCACCCAAAACTTACAAGTCTTAATGACAGAGAAAATCTGAAAGCAGCCCAGAAGAAGAACACTGTAACATACAAAGGCAGAAATATTAGATTTGCAGCAGACCTATCCACAGAGACCTGGCAGGCCAGAAAGGACAGGCATGATATATTCAGAGCACTAAATGAGAAATATATGCAGTCAAGAATACTATATCCAGCTGGCCTATCACTGAAAATAGATGGAGAGATAAAAAGGTTCCAGGACAAACAAAACATGAAAGAATTTGCAAACACCAAACCAACCCTACAGGAAATATTGAAAGGGGTCCTCTAAGCAAAGAGAGAGCCTAAAAGGAACATAGACCAGAAAGGAACAGAGACAATATACAGTTAACACTCACCTTACAGACATTACAATGGCACTAAACTTAAATCTGTCAAAAGTTACCCTGAATGTAAATGGGCTAAATGCCCCAATCAAAAGACGCAGAGTATCAGAATGGATGAAAAAAACAAGACTCATCAATATGCTTTCTACAAGAAACTCATCTTAAACCCAAAGACACTTCCAGATTTAAAGTTAGGGGGTGGAAAACAATTTACCATGCTAATGGACATCAAAAGAAAGCTGGGGTGGCAATCCTTATATCAGATAAATTAGATTTTAAGCCAAAGACTATAATAAGAGATGAAGAAGGACACTATATCATACTTAAAAGGGCTGTACAACAAGAAGATCTAACAGTTGTAAATATCTATGCCCCTAACATGGGAGCAGCCAATTATATAAACCAATTAATAGTAAAGTCAAAGAAACACATCAACAATAATACAATAATAGTAGGGGACTTTAATACCCCCTTACCAAAATGGACAGATCATCTAAGCAAAAGATCAACAAGGAAATAAAGGCTCTAAATGACACACTGGACCAGATGGACATCACAGATATATACAGAACATTGGACTCCAAAGTAACAGAATACATATTCTCTAGTGCACATGGAACATTTTCCAGAATAGATCACATCCTGGTCACGAATCATGTCTCAATCAGTACCAAAAGATTGAGATCATTATCTGCATATTTTCAGACCACAATTCAATGAAACTAGAACTCAATCACAAGAGGAAAATTGGACAGAACTCAAATACATGGAGGCTAAAGAGCATCCTACTAAAGAATGAATGAGTTAACCAAGAAATTAAAGAACTTAAAAAATTCGTAGAAACAAATGAAAATGAAAACACAACTGTTCAAAATCTTTGGGACACAGCAAAGGCAGTCCTGAGAGGAAAGTATATAGCAATACCAGCCTTTCTCAAGAAACAAGAAAGATCTCAAATACACAACCTAACCTTACACCTAAGGAGCTGGAGAAAGAATAACAAAGAAAGCCTAAACCTAGTAGAAGAAGAGAAATAATAAAGATCAGAGCAGAAATCAATGAAATAGAAACCAAAAGAACAGTAGAACAAATCAACGAAACTAGGAGCTGGTTCTTTGAGAGAATTAATAAGATTGATAAACCCCTGGCCAGACTTATCAAATAGAAAAGAGAAAGGACTCCAATTAATAAAATCATGAACGAAATAGGAGAGATCACAACCAACACCAAAGAAATACAAACAATTATAAGAACATATTATGAGCAACTATACGCCAGTAAATTAGACAATCTGGAAGAAATGGATGCATTCCTAGAGACACAGAAACCACCAAATCTGAACCAGGAAGAAATAGAAAACCTGAACAGAAACATAACCAGTAAGAAGATTGAAGCAGTCATCAAAAATCTCCCAATAAACAAGAGCCCAGGGCCAGATGGCTTCCCAGGGAAATTCTACAAAACACTTAAAGAAGAATTAACACCTATTCTTTGAAATTGTTCCAAAAAATAGAAAGCGAAGGGAAACTTCCAAACTCATTTTATGAGGCTAGCATTACCTTGATTCCAAAACAAGACAAAGACCCCATCAAAAAGGAGAAAGACAGACCAATATCCTTGATGAACACAGATGTAAAAATTCTCACCAAAATACTAGCCAATAGGATCCAACAGTACATTAAAAGGATTATTCACCATGACCAAGTGGGATTTATTCCTGGGATGCAAGATTGGTCCAACATCTGCAAATCAATCAATGTGATACAATACATTAATAAAAGAAAGAACAAGAACCATATGATACTCTCAATTGATGCTGAAAAAGCAATCTACAAAGTACAACATCCTTTTTTGATCAAAATTCTTCACTGTGTAGGCATAGAGGATAAATTTCTTAACATCATCAAAGCCATCTATGAAAAACCCCACTGTGAATATCATTCTCAATGGGGAAAAGCTCAAAATTTTTCCCCTGAGATCAGGAACATGGCAGGGATGCCCACTATCTCCACTGCTATTCAACATAGTACTAGAAGTCCTAGCCTCAGCAATCAGACAACAAAAAGAAATCAAAAGCATCCAAATTGGCAAAGAAGAAGTCAAACTCTCACTCTTTGCAGATGATATTATACTTTATGTGGAAAATCCAAAAGACTACACTCCAAGACTGCTAGAACTCCTATGGGAATTCAGTCAAGTGTCAGTATATAAAATTAATGCAAAGAAGTCAGTTGCATTTCTATACACCAACAGCAAGACAGAAGAAAGAGAAATTAAGGAGTCAATTCCATTTACAATTGCACCCAAAATCTAAGATACCTAGGAATAAACCTAACCAGAGTTTGAGGCAGGAATCTCTACTCAGAAAACTACAAAGTGCTTGTGAAAGAAATTGAGGAAGACACAAAGAAATGGAAAACCGTTCCATGCTCATGGACTGGAAGAATAAATATTGTGAAAATGTCTATTCTACCTAAAGCAATCTACACATTTAATGCAAACCCTATCAAAATACCATCCATTTATTTCAAAGAAATGGAACAAATAATCCTAAAATTTATATGGAACCAGAAAAGACCACGAATAGCCAGAGGAATGTTGAAAAAGAAAACCAAAGTCAGCAGCATCACAATTCCAGACTTCAAGCTCCATTACAAAGCTGTAATCATCAAGACAGTGTGGTACTGTCACAAAAACAAACACATAGATCAACGGAAATGAAAAAAGAGCCCAGAAATGGACCCCCAATTCTATGGTCAGCTGATCTTTGACAAGGCAGGAAAGAATATCCAATGGAAAAAAGACAATCTCTTCAACAAATGGTGTTGGGAAAACTGGACAGCCACATGCAGAAGAATGAAATTGGACCATTTCCTTACACCACACACAAAAATAGACTCAAAACAGATCAAAGACCTCAATGTAAGACAGGAGTCCATCAAAATCCTGGAGGAGAATACAGGCAGCAACCTCTTCTACCTCAGCCACAGCAACTTCTTCCTAGAAACATCTCCAAAGGCAAGGGAAGCAAGGGCAAAAATAAACTATTGAGACTTCATCAAGATCAAAAGCTTTTGCACAGCAAAGGAAACAGTCAACAAAACCACAAGATAACTGACAGAATGGGAGAAGATATTCGCAAATGAAATACCAGATAAAGGGCTAGCATCCAAAATCTATAAAGAACTTCCCAAACTCAACACCCAAAGAACAAATAATCTGATCAAGAAATGGGCAGAAGATGTGAACAGACATTTCTGCAAAGAGGACATCCAAATGGCCAACAGACACATGAAAAAGTGCTCAACATCACTTGGCATCAGATAAATACAAATCAAAACCACAGAGAGATACCACCTCACACCAGTCAGAATCGCTCAAATTAGCAACTCAGGAAAAGACTGATGTTGGTGAGGATGTGGAGAAAAGGAACCCTCCTACACTGTTGGTGGGAATGCAAGCTGGTACAGCCACTCTGGAAAACAATATGGAGGTTCCTCAACAAGTTGAAAATAGAGCTACCCAATGACCCAGTAATCGCACTACTAGGTATTTACCATATAGATACAAATGCAGTGATCCGAAGGGGCACAGGCACCCAAATGTTTATAGCAGCAATGTCCACAATAGCCAAACTATGGAACGAACCTAGATGCTGATCAACAGATGAATAGATAAAGAAGATGTGGTATATATATATACAATGGAATACTATGCAGTCTTCAAGAGAAATGAAATCTGGCCATTTGCAATGACATGGATGGAACTAGAGGGTATTATGCTAAGCGAAATAAGTCAGTCAGAGAAAGACAATTATTACATGATCTCTCTGTAATGAAGAATTTGAGAGGCAGGGTGTGGCGTCCTTGGGGGGTGGGGAAGGAAATTAAACAAGATGAGATTGAGAAGAAAACAAACCATAAGAGACACTCCTAAACTCACAAAACAAACTGAGGGTGGCTGGGAGGTAGGAGGATAGCAATGGATGGCTGGGGTATGGATATTGGGGAGGGTATGTGCTATGCTAAGTGCTGTGAAATGTATAAGCCTGACGATTCACAGACATGTACCCTGGAGCAAATAATACATTATATGTTAATTAAAAAAATAAATTTTAAAAAATTAAAAAAAAAAAAGAAAATACAATTCTCAAACTGTCCTGAGAAGAAAATAAAGTCCGTAAAATTATTTCCATGGAGCATACTGCCCCCAAAACAATGTATTAATAACAAAAAGTAAATGAAATAAACTGAATCAAGATTTAGGAGATCAGAGATTTTTCTGGGATAATTTTAGTAAATCTCTAAAACACAGATAATTGAAATGCTATGAAACTATATCTAGGGTTTACATAAAAAGAAAGAGCTTCAGATTCACAGTATAAATTGAATTTATATTAATACTAACATGTAACAGTAATTTTACAGAAAATATAGTAACAAAATTATCACTTATGAATATTGATCTAAAATCATATATAAACAGATTTTAGGAACATATTTAAAAAATGTAAATGTGGGTGCTTGGGTGGCTCAGTTGGTTAAGTGTCTCCCTTCAACTCAGGTTATGATCCCATGGTCCTGGGATCAAGCCCTGCATCAGGCTTGTTGCTCAGCAGGGAGCATGCTTCTCCCTCTCCCTCTGTCTGCCACTCCCCCTGCTTGTGCTCTCTTTATCTTTGTGTCCAATAAATAAATAAATTATATATATATAAATATAGCAGCTGCTATATTTATATATATATAAAGCTGTGTGTGTGTGTGTGTGTGTGTGTGTGTGTGTGTGTGTATACACACAACATAACCTAGTAGTGTTTATTCCAGGTACTCAACTATATTTCAATATTGTTAAATTGATTGACATAATTTATCAAATTAGTACTCCTAGAAAAACATCATAGAATTTCTTCATGGGGAAAAAAAAAGAATTTCTTCATGGATAATAAAAATTATTTGATTAAACTGAACATTTTTTGAAAATAAAAGTTCAAAAAATAAAATGCAAGAATATTTTCTTAAGATGGTAAAACAGGGGGCGCCTGGGTGGCTCAGTGGGTTAAAGCCTCTGCCTTCGGCTCAGGTCATGATCTCAGGGTCCTGGGATCGAGCCCCACATCGGGCCTTCTGCTCAGCAGAGAGCCTGCTTCCCCCTTCCCCCTCTCTTTCTACCTGCCTCTCTGCCTACTTGTGATATCTCTGTCTAATAAATAAATAAAATATTAAAAAAAAAAAGATGGTAAAACAGATCACCTCAATTTCATTCTTAATAGGTTAAGTCTTATACTTGAGTCCCAATCAAACTAATGAAAAATGTAAGTAAATTTGTTGAAGTACAAAAAGTAGAAGAAACAAGAAAATAAATGATTTATGCCTACAAATTCAGTTACTGTATATCAATAAAATGCAAGAAAATCAATTGAAATCAATCCTAAATATGACAAATCAGTAATGTTTCAAGCAAGCATATTTATAAACAAAATTAGTGTGCCTTATTCAGTCAGTTACAATTTAGAATTCTAACTAGGAAACTATTTAAAACAGCAATGAAAATTAAATATAACTATGAGTTGAATTAAATACAATATAACCAAAATCTATGTGAAAAAATAAATTAAGAAACTATTAAAGGGAACAAATTATGCCCTCACAATACAAAATTACATCACAATCTTAAATACTATAATGATTTCAATTCTCTCCAAGTGAATTAATTAATGAAATATTTTTTAAAAAAATAGGAGAGTTTTTTTATTAATTAATTAATTAGGGGAGCTTTTACAAAATTCATGTATTTTGTACAGGGAAAAATGAGCAAACGATTATAAAGGAGAAAATCTAATGAAGAAATATAAAGAACAGACACTAACTCTGACAGATAGAAAACATAAAATTCAGCATTAAAGCAGTATTCTACAGAGCATACACAAAAAGATAATGAATAGAATTGAAGAGAAAGTCCAGAAATAAACTGACTTGGTATGAGTTGTTAGTTGCTGTAATTGAGCTATCTCAAATCAAGGAGAAAATAAATGAGACTATTCACAAAACAGTGTTCTGACAACCATAGATACAAAAAATAATAAAATAAAAAGATGGTTCCATATATCATATCATCCAATAAAAAATGTTCCAAGTTGTTCAAATATTTTAGTGCCAAAAATAAGACCATGACAATACTAAAGGAGACATATGGACGTTTCCTAATAAGCTGAGAGTGGGAAAGACGTACATTAACATGATAAATAATTTAGAGACAACAAAATAAATAATTGTAATATAGGTGAAGGAGATTAAGGAGTGTACTTGCTGAAATGAGCACTAGGTATGTATGGAAGTGTTGACTCACTATATTGTACTCCTGAAACTAATATTACACTCTATGTTAGCTAACTGGATTTAAATAAAAAAAATTTTTAAATTAAAAAAATAAAATTTTAAAAAAAGAATGATTTGTTATATTAAACTTTGTCAAACCCACCCTTTGAGTTGTGAGATTTCCAGTCAAAATGATGAGAGCGACATTGGTTCTTCTTGTACATGAGCTACTACAAGAAATATGAGCTGAGAAAACACCTGGCCTAATGTTGATAAGCAGAATTTTGAGGAAACTAAAAGGGGCCAGAACATGCTAGGTTAGAAAAGAAAACTACCTAACCTCCAGGGTCTTAAGCCATGAAAAGATTGTCAAAATATACAATGGCTTCAGGGTGAAGATCAAATCAAGTTTTGGCTGTGATTCCCTTTGAAAGGCCTCTGAGATAATTAACACATTGTTTAGTGGATATTTTCAAATGGATAAAGGATTCTTGAGATTTTTTTGCCTCGAAGAAGACTGATATGTCCATTGCATTTCTACTCATGCATTGACTAGCAGGAGCAAAAAGACTTGCCTTGGTAAGAGTGCTGTATTTTAGTTTTGGTGAATTCTGTAAAATAGAGTATGACATTTGGCCTAAGTTCCAGCATTCTGGTCTAAAAAGGACTGAGATTGTTCAAAATACCAAAAAAAAAAAAAAAAAAAATCACCATGATCCTATCTTTAAAGAGTAAGCATTGGGCTAAGAAAGTAGAGGTAGCACAAAGGATATACACTCCATGCTCTTTTGAGAGAGGGAGAGATAGAGAGAGAGATGCATGCATACAAGCAGGGAGAACGACAGAGGGAAAGGGAGAGAGAGAGGCAGACTCCCCTCCAATTGCAAATGTGTGTGGAGCCTGATGCAGGGCTGGATCTCATATGACCTGAGCTGAAATCAAGAGTTAGACACTTAACGGACTGGGCCACTCAGGTGCCCCCTTCTTTTCAAATGTGAGGATCTGTCTGCATGTTTTCTAACAGGTAATCTGACTGTGTCATTATTATATGCTGGAAGTTCAAGGGAGAAGAAAATTTGTCTGTTTAGTTCATAGCTCTTCAGATTAAGAAGAACTGCATCCAAGCATCAACCTCAGGACTTAATGTAGATCATGAGATATATGTGAACTTTGAAAGTGATTATATGGTACAATGAGAACTTGGTGATTTTGAGGCGTTCAGTGTATTTTGCAGATGGGAAGGATGTGAACATTCTGGTCAGGAGGTGGTGGACTGTGTAACTCCAATGCTTTATCCTTCCTTATGCTCATGCCCTTTGCAATGTAACTTTGCAGCTCTTCCTATAAATTGGTACAGTTTACTTTTCTGCCCTTTGAATCTCATCTGGACTTGACGCTTGCTTTTGTCAAAGTAATGTGATAGAAGAGAAGCCATGCCAATTCCAAGCAAAGGCTACAAGAATTATTTCATGTGTCCACACTCAATCTTTGTCTTCTGATTTCCCCATGTTGATGTGCTTGCACTCATTCCTTCAAGTGACACATATAGATGAGAAGTCAGTTGTTCCAAAGGAGGTCCCCAGCATGCAAATAAGCACACTGGCAGCTAGCTAGTGAGCCAACATGCATGAGGAAGCCCTGTGGAGATCAACTCAGATCAGCAGAACCAGTCAGCTGATCCACAGACTGGTGAACAAAAGTAAATGTTGATCATTCTTTGCCCCTGAAGTTTTGTGGTTGTTACCCAGTATTATCATATAATAAATAATTAACACAAGATGTTTCCTTGAGGCTGTTCAGTGTGGTGATACCCAGCCTCTGTGGTCACTCAGAACTTGTTCGACTCCTTATTCTCCCAAATAAGGAGAATTGTTGGGCAAGTTACTACACTTCTTTAGGCACAAGTTATTCTTGTCATGAAAATGAGGATAGTCTATAGCAATATTATCTAATAAGAGTTGTTTTGAAAAAAAAAAAAGTTGTTTTGAGACTTAAATGTGATAATGCATCAAAATGCATAGCAGTATAGTTGGCATGTGATAAATGCTGAATAAATTCTATTCTCGTCTATTCTTTTGAAAAAATTCACAAACTATTATAATTATAAAATAATGTTAAACTGAATTAAGGTTTAACATCAAAAATTTGTGAAATAACAAGGCATGACTTATAATTGAATATTTTTAAAAAATACTTTAAAAAATTTAAAAGAAAAGCAGGCTCATTAAAACACTATAATTTTTGCAAAGGCAAAGAAAAAGTTACATTCAACTATTTTATTTCCATCATTTAGCATATTTGCTGCCAAAGTGGGTGCTTACTAAATATGTGTTGACTTGAAACTATGTAATAACATGGCACAAGGACTTCCTTTTTTGCTGCCATCATATCTAAGGTTGAAGATATAATTAATGTAAGCTAAAAAATTAATTTTAATTAAATAACCACACTACCTCACACATAGTGGCCACTCACTAAGCATTTGTTGAATTAACTATGAAATCAAATAGAAAAACATACAAAGGTCATAGAAATTAGGTAATTAGCTTTTGAGAGGTGACTAGGGCAAAATGAATTATTCAACAGTTTCTTTATTTTTGAATAATTGTTAATAAATGATTTATCAAATGTCAGCAATCAAAAGCCATTTAAATATGTATGTTAACATAATTAACAGTAACCTCAGGGCACCTGGGTGGCTCAGTTGGTTAAGCAGCTGCCTTCGGCCCAGGTCATGATCCTGGAGTCCCAGGATCAAGTCCCACATCGGGCTTCCAGCTCCACGGGGAGTCTGCTTCTCTCTCTGACCTTCGCTCCTCTCATCCTCTCACTTTCTCTCTCTCAAATAAATAAATAAAATCTTTAAAAAAACCCAAAAAACAGTAACCTCAGTTTGCCAATAACTTGAAGATTATAGAACAAATAAAAATTTATACTTAATTTTCTTAATTTTTTTTCTCAGAAAAAAATCACACAACTGAGCGCCTTTGTAAATTGTCAGACATTAGACTACATAATAGAGAAAGAAAACATTTAAAAAAAATCATGTTATTTAAAGTCACAACCTAGTCAGAGAGACAAATACATAATAAAATAATTATAATTCTGAGAAAGAGATGCTGTATGATATAACCAAATGGTATAGAAGCACTTAGTGTGGAATGACTGTACCAAAGGAGTGGGTTGGAGATGGAAGAACAAAAAGTTTCTTCTTCACTTAATAGGTAATATTTACTTCATTCTACAAAGAAAATTTGGGCTTAGCTTATAGAAAAGATGGAAGAAGAATCAAAAAATAATCAAAAAGATCAAAAAACAACAACAAAAAACTACTATTATGAGCTTGTAAATACCCTTGATGATATTTAATTTCAATTCTGTATATGAGAAGACTGAAAGAGGGGTGCTATTATCTTTATATTACTAAAATACTTAATAGAAACTAAAATTTATACAAGTTAATAATTAGGAATTAAATACGGGGTCTTCAATCTTTAAGGGCATTTCACATTCCAATATCCTAGACAAGAGAATATATACAAAGGCATAAAAGTGTAGAATGGCCAATATTGAATGAGGATGGACGAATGAATATGTATCACAAGCAGGAGCTATACAAGGGATGGCACCTGTTGAAGCCATAAATAAAAATAAATACATATTTAGGCATGAAGAACATTATACCATTATAGTAGATAGATTTTTTTCTATCTGGAATTAACAAGAATAATTGAAGAAATTTAGAGAGGAATTTATATGAATAACTTGTATGTTAGAGCTCCTGCTGATAGTTGGGAGAAACATTTGAGGAAGAAAACTCTGGAGATACGATTGTGAGTATCAGTTAGGTAACTAAATAGCTAAGGAATAAGAAAATGAAGTCTTTATTCTGAGTGGCCGTGCTTTATAGGACAAAGGATAGAATTTGGAGATATTTTATAGACAGAACCAATAGAAATTGTGGCCAACCTACAGGGATAGTTAGGATGGAGCTCAGAGTAATCAAGCTGGGCTGAGCAGGTGTACTGTGCATTAGTAACAGAGACAGAGTAATTAAAAAAGGAGAAGCACATTTGTGGATAAGACCTGAAATTCAGAACGGGTTTGCTGTGGTTGAGGAGACCACAGACAACTGAAAGTAGACACACAGCAGGAAAGCTTAACTTTGCTTCTATATGTACCCTAAACCTTTTCAGTTAGTTTATTATCATACATTACATATTGGAGCCAAATGCAAACTGGAGAGCTGAAAAACTATGAAGGAAAAGTGAGTACCGGAGCTAGCAAACCAACATCATGGAAGAAAATACCAAGATAAGTTAGACCAACTAAGCCCATTGGTGAGAGTGCTAGTTTAGAGAGAAATGTAACTTTAAAAGAAATCTCATGCAAACAAGAAACAATATTTTTCATAAAGCCAATCAAATTATATAACAAAAATTACAACAGCAACAACCACTATAGCAAGAAACATAAGTAATCTAGAAATTACTTTAGAAATACATGAGATATATAAAGAAAAAATGTTAAAATACCACTGAAGAAGATACAAACTATATACACACACGTGCCACACAATCTAAACCAATAGAAAATCTCTCAACATTGTAAAGATGTCATTTCTTTCTGGATTACTTTATTAATCCATAATGTTTATGTGGACCTTTAGGTGAATAAATGTAAATTTATTATCAATAATAAAAATTATTGATAAAATTTGTCCTTATTGTTATTGCTTGTGACTATACAGGCTGATGACATACTGCTTGTGGTAAATAAACAATGACGTTAGGCTAGAGTCTATAGAAAAGAACAGTAATCATAAGAGATTGGTCCTATCACATATTTATTTATTTTATTAAAAAGTTTTGATAATTAAAACATTGTGGTTCTAGCAATTTCTGGAGGCAGTAAAATCCAGAAAGAGGAAATTAATTCAAATATTTTAACATAGGAATAATATTAGCACATTCAAGGAAGAGAATGAAGCTATAGGAGCCTGAACATTCATAAGGAGTGAAGGAAAAGTACAGAACTGGGAGTGAGACCAGAGGGGAAGGCAGGTGCCAGATCATTCAGGGAATTGTAGGGAATGGACGGATTTTTATAATTTATAAGAAAGGTCATATGAAGAGCCACTATGAATAATTTGTGGAAAAGATAGAAGGAACAAGACCAAAAACAGAAATTTGGAATGCATCTGGGGGAGGGGAGGAGAATAGGCAAAAGAAGACAGACAAGAGTGAAGAAAAATTAGTCTAAGGAGAACAAGAAGATAGAATTCTCATTTAAGACAAAGAGAAAAAAATGTGTTGGAACAAGAAAAGTACCATTAAACATTTTATTTATTTTTTTTTTTGATGATTCTATTTATTTATTTGAGAGAGAGAGAGCGTGAGCAGAGAGGAAGGGCAGAGAGAGAGGGAGAAGGAGAAGCACACTCCCCAATGAGCATGAAGCTGGATGTGGTGCTCAATCCCAGGACCCAGAGATCATGATCTCAGCCAAAGGCAGATGCTTAACCACTTGAGCCCCCAAGCATTTTAAATACTGCAGTGGATCTAAGAGATATTAAAAAAGAATTCATTGGCCTGTAATTTATGATGTTCTTAGAAAAGCTACTTCATCAAGGGAGAAAGGAAAGCAGAATTCCTAACAAGCTTGCACAATACCATTTAAGAATTTTAAGTGTTTTGGGGCACCTGGGTGGCTCAGTGGTTTAAGCCTCTGCCTTCAGCTCAGGTTATGATCTCAGGGTCCTGGGATCGAGCCCCACATCGGGCTCTCTGCTCAGCAGGGAGCCTGCTTCCCCCCTCTCTCTGCCTGCCTCTCTGCCTACTTATGATCTCTCTCTCTATATCAAATAAATAAATAAAATCTTAAAAAAAAAAAGAATTTTAAGTGTTTTGTTGGATGCTAGTACTTGAATGCTGAAAACAAGTAAAGTGTGTTCATTTATCTTCCCAAGACTTTTGGAATTCTGCATACTTTGTATTTCTTATATAACAAACTGCATAGATATTTAAAATATTATTTTGAATCATCATAAGATGGTCAAATACTGATTAGCATTTACCAATTTTAATTCTTTCTAGATCCACTTTGTACCAAATAAAACAAATTGTACACCTAGAACAAATAATTATTTGGCACATATTCAAAGTAGAGCTCTATTAATAAATCCATAAATATTATGGCCCATAATCATTTAAAATGTTACAATAGGGTCTTAAAATGTAGTATATTTAAAATCTTTATACTTAGCAATAGCAATTTAGATAATTACTGTTACTTAGACACTTATAAAAATGTTTTAAATTTTATGAGTTTTTTCATAACTGAAAAACCTAAGAAACATAGTCCTTCAACTTCTCATACACTCCTACCCACCTTACATCTCATAATTGCCACAATAATACATTGAAGGAATTAAATTTCTACTTCTGTTTCTTTTTTTTTTTTTTACTTTATAAATATTGTGAACATTGCACACTGCACAGTACACATACATTTAATCAAGGGATATATTTATTTTAAAATGTTGTGTTGGGAAAACTCTTTCCTCCACCCAAAGAACAAATGTCTCCTTATTTCAGACACTCCAAAGTAGGAAATATATATTTTTATTTCCTAAAGACTTGGCTGCTTAATTGGGCCACTTTAAACCTCAACTTAAATATACCCTCATACCCTTTCTTAGGAACATAAATGTGGTTTACTGTTCTCTCATCTTGATTTTCTATTTCTATTTCACTTTATCTCATATTTTCTTCTTAAAAATTAACATTTTCATTAACAAAACAAAGAAAGCATAAATAAATACAATTTTACTGTCACAGTATTTTATAGTGATAAAAATCTAGTGTGTGGGGGCGCCTGGGTGGCTCTGCTCAGTGGGCTCAGTGGGTTAAGCCTCTGCCTTCGGCTCAGGTCATGATCTCAGGGTCCTGGGATCGAGCCCCGCATCGGGCTCTCTGCTCAGCAGGGAGCTTGCTTCTTCCTTTCTCTCTGCCTGCCTCTCTGCCCACTTGTGATCTCTCTCTGTCAAATAAATAAATAAATAAAATCTTTAAAACAATCTAGTGTGTGAAAAAAAGGCTAACTTATTGGTTATGATCAATCTTCTCCAATTTACTAAAGAATTAATTTATTGTAACCATTATTTCACACTCATTTATTCCATTTTGGTGGAATAATTTAACCATTTCCTCATCTTTAAATGTTCTTGATGTTGAAAGAGCAGAGCAAGGCTAACTCCATTTTGTGCTACACCCGCATCTTGTGTATGACCCCTATGTGACCTGCTCCTGAGAAAGGTCACAGAATGTCAGAACATTGCCTAGCCCGCCCTTGAGCTAGTTTGAGTTAGCAGATAGGAATGCGGAACCCCTAACTGTCACAGGATGTAAACCCCGCCTCTTGCGCGCCAATTCTGACCAGAGTGATAGGCTAGTTCAAACAGCTACTATAGGGCAAATTGCAATTCAATTGGCCACCTGCGTGCGGCCTAACATGACTATGCAACTTTCTGTGTGTGTTACAATCTCATTGGCCACTGGCCCCTATAAAACTGTGGCGATTTTCGAAACTCGCTCTCTTTCTCTACAGCACACCACTGTGTCGGTGAGTGTGGAAGACTGAGCTCGAGCTAGCTCGAATAAAGGCTCTTTTGCTTTTGCATTGGACTCGGCTCCCTGGTGGTCTTCTGGGATTTCTAAATCTGGGCATAACAGTGTCTCACTAGTAAAATGGGGCACTACTTTACTAAAAATTCTGGGTTTTTCTCAAAATTTTAAGTTTTGCATTTTTCAGAAGAAAAAGTACTGTGGATTGTCAAAGGAGTGATCTGTCACCTGACTTCCACTTTAATGAACCGATTTTAGAAGTAGTTTGTGGTTTCCTTTACTCAGTTAAAAGGAAATACTCATTTAAATATTGCTTTTCAATCAAATAGTAGTTTTATCATAATCCTCAAAAATATTTTTTACATATATTTCAATAATTTTCCAAGCTGACCTGTGACTCACAATTGCATCCTTTCATATGGGAGACCTCAATGTACTCATAAAATGATGTCTGTCTTTATATTCTAGCATTTTTGCAATCCAGTTTCTTTCTCTAGTAACCCAGATTCTTTCATCTTATGATGCCATCCAGTTGTACCTGGGATTTCCCTTTGGTATGGCCCATTTGGATGGACACTTTTTTGTCCATAGGGTTTTAGAAGACGGGGTGGGGGGATGGGTGAGCCTGGTGGTGGGTATTAAGGAAGGCATGTATTGCATGGATCATTGGGTGTGGTACATAAATAATGAATCTTGGAACACTAAAAAAATTAAATTAAATTTTCAAAAATTGTCATTTTGGTTTTTGGTGCACTTTTAGCCCTAGACATTGGCTCTTTGATTTATCCTGGTTCAATGCCATGAAACTGGGACCAAACTCCTGGAATAACGATCTCACTCAAGGCTCTGAAATCCTAAAAAGATCTCAAGTTTGGTTCATTGTCTTGAAAGGATGATCATCAGTTAGCCATTATGTAATAAGACAATTTCTTAGAGTAACCTGTGACAAAAGACAAAAACATAATAGTTTAACAAAAGTGATTTTATTATAATCTCAACCAGAAACCAAATTTGGTAAAAATAACTTAAAATATTTTGCTTTAAAAAGCTTAAAAATAATGGGCGCCTGGGTGGCTCAGTGGGTTAAAGCCTCTGCCTTCAGCTCAGGTCATGATCTCAGGATCCTGGGATGGAGCCCCACGTCAGGTTCTCTGCTCAGTGGGGAGCCTGCTTCCCCCTCTCTCTCTGCCTGCCTCTCTGCCTGCTTGTGATCTCCCTCTTTCTCTTGGTCAAATAAATAAATAAGTAATCTTTAAAAAAAAAAAAAATAAGGAATCACATACTTCATATGTTTGAAAATATCACTTTTTCAGTCAGTTTTGTAAATATAGAATATATTTATTATAGGACCTAGAGTTGATATTTTGTTCTGCTCTCTTGTTTTCCATAAAATTACAAGAAACCTAATCCCTTCAAATCCATGATTAAACTACAAAACAGGGTTGTTTATATGAACACAATATTGATGTAAGTCACATTATATAACCCTCTCATTTATTTGTTTATTTACTTAAAAAGAAACTTAAAAGTGAGTAGGGCATTTAAGATGGAGGAGGCAGATACTGGGACAATTGCAACAATTGACTATTGCTCCTGGCCACCATCAGAGCTATCACCTCAGGCCGCTTCACAATCTTTTGATATCTATAACATTTATTGTTTCTTCTGCAGAAAATCCTTGACATATGGCTGGATTCCAAATCTTTTCTCCCATTCTGTGTCAGGTTACAACATGGAAATGGAAGTGATCTATATATCTATAGATCTATATATCTGTATATCTATAGTGATATCTATATCACTGCTTATTTATATCTATATATTATATCTATATCTATATCACTCCTTAATTAGGTTATTTTTTAATTTAAATTTTAGGTAGTTAATGTACAGCATAATATCGGTTTCTGGTGTAGAGTTCAGTGATTCATCACCTTCATACAACACCCAGTGCTCATCATAACAAATGCCATTCTTAATACCCATCACCAATCTAGCCTGTCCCCCACCCACTTCCCTCTACAAACTCTGAGTTTGTTCTCTATCATTAGCAGACTCTTATGGCTTGTTTCATTCTCTTCTTTTTCAGCTTTCCATATGTTTATCTGTTTTCTTTGTTAAATTTCACATATAGGTGAGATCATATGGCATCTGTCCTTCTCTGACCGACTTATTTCACTTAAGGTAATACACTCTAGCTCCATCCATGTTTTTGCAAATGGCAAGGTTTCATTCTTTTTGATGGCAGAGTAATATTTCACCATGTATAGCTGTGGATCTTCCATGCTTTCTCTTTTCCCTTTTGCTGGTTGTATTCAGAGCACTCGAAGGTACTAGGGATATTGGAGCCACAAAAACAGAAACTTGAATCCCAAAGTGACTGTAAGAGGGAACTTCTAGCAGAACATAACTTTGAACTATTATGTGTCATTTCTCCAAAATTTGTAGTAAATGAATGCAGAAATCAAGAGAGTTTTTATCTTCTATGTAGTAGTCTACTTTCTTGGCCACAGAGGAGATGAGATGAGGAATATAGCAAAAGAAATAGAAAGGTTGTTGGCAAATGCATATCTGCCATTAATGTGGGGAAAATAATATTTTGTTTTACCAATAAAATGTGTCCCCAACTCCCAGTATAGTGATGTTTACTCAAAAATGATGTGATATCAAAGCAGAAGTTCCTTGAAGAGATTTCTTAAAACCTAGGGGGTAATTAAAATATATTTTATTAATAATTCCAAAGACATAATTTACATTTTCAAATATTGGTTATGAATGAGCAGTTTGTTTTTTATGTTTCTACTTTCTAAACAACTATTCATAGCTTTTGTTTTTGGGTTTTTCTAAAGAATAGTAGTTACCTTAATTATATGGTTGGCTTGTGTAAATTTTTTCTATTGACACACAGGAAATGAACATTCACAAGATTTTAAAATTTGGATTCTTTTTTGTCAAAATGTTAAAAAAAATTAAAATATCACTATGTTAGAACATTATCAGTTTAATTTGAGCACTGGCTTTTTTATTGTTTAATTTGGGTTTAAAGCATGATTTTCAACAATAGAATTTTTTGCTATTTTTTGGATATTACTTTTTGTTTGCTTTGTATGTTTGGTCTTCAGTTTTAGGCATATGCAAATTTCTTTACTGTATTAAATTAAAATATTTTTTAATCTCTAAAAGTGGTTAAAATTTTAGAAAACCTCTGCTTCTTAGAATAGTGAAGATTATATTGTGACCACTACATGTTAGTTATTTTTACATTATTTAAAGAGTTGTTTCATTATGAAAACCTACAAATAAAAAGTTTTATATTGTTTTTGTTTTTATGTTAGTGTTTCATTTTGTTTTAGCAAAGGAGGGTGAACATATTTGCAGAAGTTTTATGCAAATGAGGAGTCTATTTAATCTTAGAATAACAAAAAGAAACAAAACATGTTCATTTCTGGGGGAAAGGGTTATTAAAGCACTTCAAGCAAAATTATGCTTTGTAAAAGAGCCAAATGACTAAAAAATGCCCCACTGTGGTCTATGCTAAGGCCATTTTTTTTCCTTCCTTCTTAACAGAAATCTGATTCTATTTCAGGTATCAATGTGCTCATTTAAGAAATTATACTTCCTTATTCTATTGCACTTAGAAATGGTCATTTTAAATAGTTTTAAGAAGTTTGGGCCAATTAGATATAAATAGAATTACTTACAAAGCTCTTTAAACAAAGAAAGTAATGGGGTTTAAAATTGTCTTCTTTATCTTATGTTTTACCTAGAATTTAGATTTTATGCCATACATAAAACAACCAAGCAGTTTCCATAAAACATTGAAAATGAGATCAAAGTCATGTGTTCAAATAGCTAAATGGAAAGATAAAAAAAATGTCCTTATTCCCAATGCTAATTTAGTGCTGCTAGTCCATACCCATCTGAATATGTTTAGCCTTTTAAGAGTGAAAGTAATAAAATCACTTACTGGTTTAAAGCAATGATTTCTATGCCTTCACATGCAAATTTAGTCTCATCTGATAGAACCAGACCTCATAACAACAAAAATAGCAAGAACAAAAGTAGAAACTCTATCCTTCTAATATCAGAAGGGCTAGCGAGAAGAAAAAAGAAATAGAAGAGAAAAAAGCCTGAGAACTGAAGGAAAATGGGACATATGTTACTTGGTGTGAAGTGCAAAGAAATTGAGGTAGGAGAGGAGAAAATCAATAATCTTCACAATGATTCAGTATAGTATTTTTTCTTTTTTAATACAGTGTGAACAATCTTACACAAGCTTTCCAAAAATACGAGAGGAGGAAATAATTGAAATCTCATCAAAAGTTAAAAATAAAGGGATGCCTGGGTCGCTCAGTCAGTTAGGTGTGTGCCTTCAACTTAAGTAGTGATCCTTGGGGTCCTGAGATCAAGTCCTGCATTGGTCTCCTTGCTCAGCATGGAACCTGCTTCTCCCTCTGCCTGCCATTTCCCTCTGTTTGTGCTCTCATTTTCTCTTTGTGACAAATAAGTAAATTAAATCTTTAAAAAATGGATAAAATAAAAATATAGAAATAATTAAAGAAGGTAAAAGATCGGTACTCTGAATGTGTAAAACATTGATGAAAGAAAGTGAACATGACACAAACAAATGGAAAGATATTCCATGCTCATGGATTGGAAGAACAAATGTTCAAATGCTCATATTACCCAAAACAGTCTGCATATTTAATGCAATCCCTATCAAAATATTGACAGCACTTTTCACAGAACTAAATCCTAAAATCTACATAGAACTTACAAAAGAGCCAAGCAATCTTAAAAATGAAGTACAAAACTGGAGATATCACAATCTCAGATTTCAAGATATACTACAAAGCTGTAGTAGTCAAAACAGCATGGTACTAGCATAGATATACATATAGATCAATAGAACAGAATATACAGCCCAGAAATAAACCTACAATCATATGATCAATTGATCTTTGACATAAGAGGCAAGAATATGGAATGAGAAAAAGGCAATCTCTTCAACAAATGGTGGGAAAACTGGACAGCTACATGCAAAAGAAATTGGGTCACTTTCTTATACTATGCATAAAAATAAACTCAAGATGGAGTAAGGAAATGAATGTGAGACCTGCCATAAAAATCCTAGAAGAGAGCACAGGCAGTAATTTCTCTTGACATCAGCCATAGCAACAGTTTTCTAGATAGGTCTCCTTCGGCAAAGGAAACAAAAGCAAAAACAAACTATTGGGACAACATTGAAATAAAAAGCTTCTGCACAGTAAAGGAAATAGTCAACAAAACCAAAGGACAATCTACTGAATGGGAAAAGATATTTACAGATGACACATCTGATAATGGGTTGGTATCCAAAGTATATAAAGCTCTTACACAACTTAATAACAAAAACAATACAATTTTAAAAATGGGCAGAAGGTATGAATAGACATTTCTCCAAAGAAGACATCCAGATGGCTAATAGACACATGAAAAGATGATCAACATCACTCATCATCAAAGAAATGCAAATCAAAACCACCATCACCTGACACCTGTCAGAAGGGCTAAAATAAAAAAATGCAAGAAACAAGTTTTGGCAAAAATGTGGAGAAAAAGGAATTTTCTTATACCATTGCTGGAAATGCAAACTGATGCAGCCACTGTAGAAAACAGTATAGGGTTTCCTAAAAAAATTTAAAAATGGAACTACCCTATGATCTGGTAATTGTGTTACTGGTATTCACCCCCAAAATACAAAGACACTAATTCAAAGGGAGATGTGCACCACTATGTTTATTGCAGCATATTTACAATAGTCAAATTAGGGAAGCAGCCCAGGCACCCAGAGATAGATGAATGAATAAGAATGTAAGATATATATATATATATATATATTCAGCCATACATATTCAGCCATATATTTTTATGGCTGAATAATATTCCATCACATACATATATGTATATACAGATATAGATATACATATATAGATATATATATACACACATATCACGTATACACATCATATATATATGTATATACATATGTATGTGATGGAATATTATTCAGCCATAAAAATGAATAAAATCTCGCCATTTGCAACAGCTTGAATGGCACCTGAGAGTAAAATGCTAAATGAAATAAGTCAGAGAAAGACAGATACCATGTGATTTCACTCATATGTGGAATTTAAGAAGCAAAACAGGGGCACCTGGGTGGCTCAGTCGTTAGGCGTCTGCCTTCGGCTCGGGTCGTGATCCTGGCGTCCTGGGATCAAGCCCCGCATGGGGCTCCCTGCTCAGCGGGAAGCCTGCTTCTCCCGCTGCCATTCCCTCTGCTTGTGTTCCCTCTCTCACTGTGTTTCTCTCTGTCAAATAAATAAAATCTTTAAAAAAAAAAAAAAGAAGCAAAACAAACAAGCAAAGGAAAATAAAAAAAGAGAGGGAGTGAGAGGGAGAGAGACAAACCAAGAAACAGACTCTTAATATTTAAAAACAAACTAATAGTTACAAGAAGGTAGGTGGGGGGAACGGGTGAATTAAGTAACAGGGATTAAGGAGTGCAATTGTTGTGATAAGCACTGGGTGATGTATGGAACTGCTGAATCACTACAGTGTGCATCTGAAACCAACATGAAACTGTATGTTAACTACACTGGAAATAAAATTTTAAAAAAATGAAATTCATTTTAACAACAACAAAAGAATAGCTAAAATCAAAACCACAAGAAACAAGTATCAGGAAGGATATGGAGGAAAAGAAATCCTCTTGCACTATTGGTGGGAGTGCAAACTGGTGTAGCCACTAAAGAAAACAATATTGGAGTTCCTTAAAAAATTAAAAATAGAACTACCATATGATCCAGCATTTGCCTACTGGGTATTTACCCAAAGAATACAAAGACACTAATTTGAAAAGGCGTATGCACTCTATGCTTGTTGCAGCATTATTCACAATAGCCAAATTATGGAAGCAGTCCAAATGAGAGATATGAATAGATTAAAAAAAAAAGAAGTGGCACACACACACACACACACACACACACACACACACACACACAGAGGAATATTACTCAGCCATAAAAAAGAATGAAATCTTACCATTTGCAACAATGTGAATGGAGCTAGAGAGTATTATACTAAGTGAAATAAGTCAGTCAAACAAACAAACAAACAAACAAACAAAATCACATGATTTCACTCATATAGGGAATTTAAGAAAGGAAACAAATGAACAAAGCCAAAAAAGAGAGACAAAGAAAAAAACAGAGTCTTAACTACAGAACATAAGCTAATGGTTCCAGAGGAGAGGTCGGGGGGGATGGGTGAAATAGACGATGGGGATCAAAGACTATACTTATCCTGATGAGCACTGAGTACTGTAGAGACTTGTTGAATTGCTATATTATACACCCAAAACTAATATAACTAATATAACTGTATCCTAATTACACTGAAATTAAAATTAAAAAAATGCTATATTGTACACCCAAAACTAATATAACACTGTATCCTAATTACACTGAAATTAAAATTAAAAAAAAAAGTAAGCACATATCTGAGATTCAATGGATGTGTCTTAGGAGTTATAGATAATTTATATAAATTTTCATATTTGCTGGATTTTTCTGAATGATACACGAAACAGTACATTTTAGACATTTCAATGGTCCCTTTCATGATTTGCTACTGGCATGTAATTTCAGCATCTACTTGGCAGCAATTTATTTACAGGAAAATGACTTTTTCAGTCATGTGAAATAAATTATCTTATCTCTATTTATCCATTTCTAAATTCATTAACATTTAACATATAAATTGATTTGGATTTTAGAGTTGCACCATAAAGTCTCGACCATAAAGAATTAACTCCAATTTTATGTTTATGCACATATAATTAATAAAATTGTTTGTGTTAAAAATAATAATTAAAATTAAAACTTTGTACATATTACACAAAAAGGCAAGAATAGGTAAAGTATTTTTTAAAGAAGATAATAATCAGCTGCCTCAAATATGTGTATCAAAACTTCTTAAAATTGCAGCTAAAAAGTTTTGTCATTTAATTTGAAATAATTTTGTTGAAAAGTCCCATGATCAGGACCTGCCTAAATAAAGACAATGACAAGACATTATTTGTAAATTAGTATTTTCAACAAAATCGACATGAGCCTTCTAAGAAGCCCAAAGCAAACACTAAAGAGAAATTATTTTATCAACAAATAAAGCTTAATGTTCATTCATTATGTATTGCTGAATGGTGCCTTCTTATTTCAAATTTTGATATGGAATTAAACGTGGAGATAAAAGCAATCTTTTAATCAAGTTGTATTCTCAAATGCAGATATTACTGAAGTCTGAATTACTACATATAAACAATGCTGTAAATGATTTTAAAATGCTAATGAATCTGATCTGTTTTTGTCATGTTTGCAAAATTGAAAGCAGGCTAAACTAATCTTACTTTTTAGTCAGCTGTAAGTTCCTATATGAAAAAAAAAAACGTTAGCAGTTGCTGTAAAGTATCATTGCAATTGAGATTTTTACAAGTATTATTTATCCCCTGTCTACAAAGCTTAAGGTAAGTCAAGACTGCACAAAAAAATCATTTGCTTGATTCTATCTTGGTTTCAAACTTGCAATAAAAAGTTCCAAAACTGGGGTGCCTGGCTGGCTCAGTGGGTTAAAGCCTCTGCCGTCTCCTCAGGTCATGATCTCAGTGTCCTGGGATGGAGCCCTGAATTGGACTCTCTGCTCAGCAGGGAGTCTGCTATCCCCCCTCTCTCTGCCTGCCTCTCTGCCTGCTTGTGATCTCTCTCTCTCTGTCAAATAAATAAATAAAATCTTTAAAAAATAAAAAAGTTCCAAAAGGATCCAAAAAAAAAAAAAGGTTTACCATTGTTCAAATGTTGGGCAATTAATGGTGCTCAACCTTGTTAAGTAGAATTGGGTCTGGAAGTGCTTTTGCTATTTTTTGTATCTTATTCTTATTTCATCTAATCAATTGAAAGGAACATATTAAGCAAAGGAACATGCTTAGATACAAATAATTCTAGAAAGTTAATTCATCATGATGTTTTAAAGCATATTTCCTGTCATTGAAAAAAACATTTTAATACTATTTCTATCTGAAATTCAGTTCATGAAAATAGAAAACTATGTCTTCCTATTATATTTACAGAACACTGTTTTCCAAAAGGAAAAAAAAAATAATTCTAAGGTCTAAAAATGTGCTAGCATGTATCCTTGAAAAGTTGTCATGTATAGTAGGTTGTAAACAACAAGAGAGTTGATGTGACAAATAGTGCTACTGATGCAGAAATGATTATTTTGAATTGCTTTAAATGTTGAGAAGTCAAAGGACAAAGAGTACAATATATTAAAATAAATGTTTAAAAATCTAGTGAAGAATAACAAACTCTTTTGGAGGGCAGCTAGTGGAAAATATGTCACCTGACAGAAATTCTATTTGATATCTGAGACTAAGAACAAGGAGACAAGAGCTTGATTTGATCATGACATCTAAAATCCTGAATTCTGCCTTGTGTGAGACACCTGATTATGATTCACAGAAAACTGTGTCTTGTTTATGGAGCAGATTATTTCATAGTCAAACATGATTGTTCTCATATTTCAGCATCTGGAGGAAAACCAAATGGATATCACTCTTGCATGAAAGTCCAAACACTATTTCACAATTACAAATATAAGTGTATGCAAAACATCTAAATTATTTTTAGGAATTATTTGACAAAAGAATAAAAAAGCTTCAGTTTAATGAAATAAAACAATGTCATTTAGAATATAAGTCACTTAACAGTGCATGAGACTTGTGCAACCAAATGATCTGTTGAACTTTTTATGATTGCCTTTTCCAAGCTACATTAATATGACTTGATGCCTTTTCTAAAAAAAAAAAAAAATCACATTTTAGGCAATATATATGTATCTTGAAGTAAAATACAGTAAGATACTTTAACAGGGAGAAGAAATATGTGGAAATAAGCTCATACTGACACTGAAATGATACTAATTTCCTCAGTCTATATTTCCATTGGCAATTATTTAATCTGAAAATTGGCATAGTTCTTATATGAACATAGACACCAGGGAATTCCATGCAAGCCCCATTTTCTTTAAAGATTTTATTTATGTGAGAGAGAGACAGAGAGCATGAGTAGGGAGAAGGGTAGAGAGAGAGAATGAATAGACTCCCCCTCTGAGCAGAGAGCGCGATACCGATAGGTTAATTGATCCCAGGACCCTGAGATCATGACCTGAGCCGAAGGCAGAGGCTTTAACCCACTGAACCACCCAGGTGCCCCATGCAAGCCCCATTTTTATGGGAACCAATGTTAAATTCACGTAGGATATCATCTATTATCATGATAATTATGTTGCCCAAACTGAGAGAGAGAAATGAAACCAAGAAGACAAGCTCAGGGCATCAAATTCTAAAACTATAGATCATGGACTCTGAATTTAGAATCCCAATATCTCAATTCACAGCTTTCCAGGAGAGAAG
Source organism: Procyon lotor (assembly GCA_028646535.1). Classification (NCBI taxonomy): domain Eukaryota; kingdom Metazoa; phylum Chordata; class Mammalia; order Carnivora; family Procyonidae; genus Procyon; species Procyon lotor. The sequence continues at coordinate 96,932,488 of CM053604.1, forward strand.
TTCAAGAACAAGCAGAAAGCACAGTTAATGCAAAATACTATTAGTATGTATCAGTGAAATATGGCTCTTGATTACCATTAGTTAAATTAAGTGAACAGTCTAAGTGGACAATTATCACAAGAATAAATAAATCAGTCTAACAGTAGCAGTTTGGCTATTTTAGTCTAAATAGAATTTTGGAGTCTCAGACCTTGTTTAAAGGACAAGTCTCTCTTTTGGCAAAGTGAGGAAACAAAATACAAGAATCCGAAAAGAAAAATAAGGCTAGTGAACAAATGAAACTGCCATGATAGTCTATTTGGCACAGAAATGACACACAGAGATCAGTACCAGGGGACTAATACAGAAAGTAGATTTGGAATTTTAGGAGGTAATGTAGAAACAGTGATTGTTGCCCTTGTAGAAACACAATTAAGTGTTAATCATCTCCTAATTCTTTTATTAGTGGAGGAGAGAAATTAGAAATTAGTAAATATGTTTCACATGAAGTAATCTTACATACCAGTTAAAGTTACTGTTATCACTATAACACAGAAAGCTTCAAATGCTAGATGCTAGGTAACATTTTCAGGAGCACAGTTCTAATGTGAACAAAGCTTTGTTTTATTCCTAAGACCATAACCTTTATCACTGTCCCACATTTTTTAAAATGAAGGTTTCAAGATTGGAGGTTTATGTATAGATGCTCACTCCCTGGAAGAGACAGGAACAACCAAATGGAGAAGGGAAAAGAGAGAAATCTCCCTTGCTTACAGCAGAGAAAGGCTCTGCTCACTTCTCTCCTCACATGTTTTAGTGCTTTCTGCTTGTTTTATTAAGATAAACTAAGATAAAGATAAGAATGTGAAGAGAAGATAATAAAAAATTAAAAACCACAATGAAAAATAGATAACATAAAAAGGAAATAATTAAAACAAAGCCTAAAGGTGATAAGAAGAAACTAGGTAAGTAAGTAATATAAGAACAAAGTAAACATGAGATAAAAGAAGTCTTATAAAAATGTTAAGAAAAGATAAATCAACTAAGAAAAATTAACTGTGAGATTGTAAAAACAAACAGACTAAAAGATTAAAAGAAAAGATAAACATGCAAAAACATTTAAATGGATTCAAATAAGAAGAGAATAAATGAGGGCATAAAATGCTAACTAGAATAAAAGAAAGAAATTGGGAGTGCTACAAGTTCCGAAGTTTAGCACAGACATACATTCGTACGCTGAGAGCTAAAATCACTGAACATCTTAAGCAGATGGCACACAAAATTGTGCTCTCAACACTGAGGGGCCCAGCAGTGTCTTCTTTGGCTTTAAGTCTTCTGGGAAGTTTGAGAAGAGAGATCATGATCATTCTATTCTCTGATCTTACTCTCTAGCCCAATGTGTGTTCAGAGATGCTGATCGGCCCTCAAATTGTTTCCATGTAATTTCCTGCTGGGTACCTATAGGCACATAAATTCTTGTTTATTTTTGTTTCCCTTGGGATAGTCTTTTGCAGTCAAGAATGAGTTTATTACCAAGAGGAATTAGCATAATGCCATAATGCCATTGAAGAGTTTATCCTAGAAAGTGAAATGCTGCTGTCCTTAGCTCAAAAATGTTGTTCAAAATGTGCTCGTCTTTTGGTGAGTTTCAATACTTCTAGTTATAACATTGATCGTTTTCAGAAAATCGGCTGTGAAATTATACATTTACACTTGTAGTTTATACAGAAGAAAAATAAAGACCTTTAGGATGATATGGTGATACATTAACTGAACCATTCTTTTCGCCAACCCCACCCACCCTATCTATACCTCTTATTTTTGTCTTAAGTCATGAAGCCAATGGTACCCTCCTCCTACTTCCTGAAAATAGGTCCTCTGAAAAAGGCTTCTTTCACTTTTACTTTTAAGGAATTACAGAGCCCATGCCTCAGACACTAAGTGAAGTACAGGAAGTCAACAAGTTTAAGTTGTAGAATAGAAAGGTAGTGTTATGTGTGTAGACACAAGAAGACTGGAGACATTTCTCTAATTTTCTCATGGAATTTACTGTGACCCGATATTGCATCAGAAAGATACAAAGAGCAAAAAAAAATTATGGTTAAATGAGGGGATATCAAAGTATGCAAATTTTGTTTGGACAATACCTGCAGGGTTTGAGTAAAAACGGACCTACATTTCAGATGGCCACATCAAGGACCAAATTAGGAAATAAGTCAGTGCCCCTAGATTGACCACTAGACATTCACTGCATCATCCTGCATCACTGTACAGAGGGCCACACAGGTTGACTTTAATGTGGAGTGAAGGAAAAGTTCCAGCGTGGAAAACATGTCCTTCTTCTTAAACATGCCATACTATAAATTGGATTCTAAAGGATATTGGAGAAGGTTCTATAAGCACTGGGATTCCCCACTTAAAGATGCCCTTATGTTACAGAATATCTTCTCCCTTAGTGCCCATGGTTCTTGGTCATGCCACTTTGAAGAATGAAAAGGTAGACCAGATGAAGAGTGGTGGGCAGCCAAGCAAAGTTTATTGAGCAATAGTAAAATTTATTGAGTGATAGTACAGAGGTTCTGAAGAAAAAGGGGACCTGAGAGGTTTACCACTGGAGTTTCTAAGACTCAGGGTTTTTATGGGCTTGTTCGTGGGTCTGTTTTAATCTGATTAAGCCTCCCTGCACCTGTCATCCAATCAAGCTTTTGTCATCTACCTATCATGTGGGAAAGGGTGAAGGGCTCCTTCCAGGGTGGTGTAAAATATCCTTTTAAGAGTGACTTTCTCATAGGGCAGGGGCCCCTTCCTTGTCCCTGCCTGCCTTTCTTCCAACTATCCTTCATCATGTTGATGTTTTTTCCCTGCTTACTGTTGAGGCAAAAAAGTTTTTCCTGTACCCTTCTAGATTCTTTGGCTGGTAAATTGACATAAGACAGCTTACCAAGAGAAAAAATAAAAATAATTTTATATACATATAGATAGATGATATAGATGATGATATAGATAGATAGATATAGATATAGATATAGATATAGATATAGATATAGATATAGATATAGATAGATATAGAGGAGCTCCAAAGAAATTTGAGACCCACAAACAGTCAAGCAATTGAGGCTTAGATATGATCTTGAGCTATGGAGAAGGGGGGAGGGGGGAGACTTCAAAGGACAGGAATACAATTTACAAAAAGATGGGAAGAGCAAATGTTTGACAAACAAATGTTTTCCCTGTCATGTAAAGACAATGAGACACTGAGGGGAATTTGATCTCTAGGTCTTGCTGAACCTCCACCCAGCTCACCACACCTAGATCATATTTGTGGTTATCTCCGGTGACAGTTCTCTTCCAGGCTATCTAAGTTCTTTTAGGTAATTAAGGGACAGGTAAAACAAACAAACAAACAAACAAACAAACAAACAAAAAAACTCTTCCTGAGTCTTTTAGGCCTGGATTGATTTCAGTTTAAAGTAATCCATATTCCCAAGTGGCACATTTTTAGAAGGTTCATTCTCAATCTCTTCCCTAGAACTGGAACAAATTTATTACATCTCTGTTTGAACTTGCTCTTTTATTACATTCTTCTGTCTTATTTATATGTATTCTATCTTCCTCTTCATTTCTTTACCTTCACTTCCTTTGGATATGTTTGCAGATTGTGGAGCAAGGAGGTGAGGTATAGGAGAAAAATCATTAAAACACCATTTAGGAAAATTTGAATGAAAAATAACAACCAGGGGTGCCTGGGTGGCTCAGTGGGTTAAAGCCTCTGCCTTCTGCTCTGGTCATGATCTCAGGGTCCTGGGATCAAGCCCTGAATTGTTCCCTCTGCTCAGCAGGGAGTCTGCTTCCCCTCCTCTCTCTGTCTGCCTCTCTGCCTACTTGTGATCTCTCTGTCAAATAAATAAATAAAAATCTTAAAATAAATAAATAAATAAATAAATAAATAAATAAATAAATAAATAAAAATAGCAACCAATAACCAACTAGACTATCCCAAATGACACCAGGTTGCATTTGTAATAATTCTTCCTACAATCCCACAGCATAAATTCCTTCTGAAATATCCACAATAGCATTGGGAAGTAAAAACATTCTATTTCAAGCACAAAATGTACATTAAGTATCATGTCTTATAAATTCTGCCATTCTAGTCCACAACATATTTTTAAATATTTTAAACTCACAAAAGAAAAAAAAGTCAAGGAAAATATTTCTACATTTGACAAATGGCGATAGGTTTTATTTCATCTTTCGATTATCAAAAACCAGATTAAAAAGAATGATTTCAGTAATTCAGTTCTTTATCTTCAGACAAATGTGGCATTGCAGAAAGTTGTGAATTGAGAAAGTTGGTCCCAGAAGGAACAAAAAGTCACCATTTTATTGTCCAACATGGAACAATGCCACAAAGTAACAAAAACTCAGTCTTTGCTTTAAGAAAAAACCTTGAGAGGAATCTCTGGATTTATAGCCTCCTGATAGGGTCATTGCTTGAGAAACACAAGGACGTGATTTATAAACCAAAATTTCCTGGAATATACTCTTTAGATTGAGAATACGAAGAATTGAAAATGAAAGGAAATGCTCAAGGTTCTTGTCACATAACAGAGGGATCACACAATCAATAGTCATTCCTACATAATATACAAGGAAGTGATTCAGATCACTGAAAATATCCTATTGTCAGGTCATTTGGCTCCAACTTGCTTGCCCTGTAGTTCATGTAACTGCTAAACTTCACTTCCCCAACACCAACTAAATACAAAGTAATGAATCAATTGCACTGAAACCAAAATGTCTGGGCCTACTTACAGGACACAGCTGTGCCTGAGATCTGTTAGGCTCAAGGTCCTGAACACCCTTACCAAAGTGACTAATGGAACTTAATCCAAATTGCTGCTTTCCTTGTTAACGTCAGATGTGGACACCATTCAGATTATGGATCATATTCTTCACTCTCATTTAATACTGTTTTCTAGGGGCACCTGGGTGGCTCAGTCCCTGAGCATCTGCCTTCGGCCCAGATCATGATCCCAGGGGCCTGGGATTGAGCCCTGCATCGGGCTTTCTGCTCGGCAGGAAGCCTGCTTCTCCCCCCACCATTCCCTCTGCTTGTGTTCCCTCTCTCGCTGTGTTTCTCTCTGTCAAATAAATAAAAAAAAATTATAATACTGCTTTCTACTTCTGATGCTCTATTTCATTTGTAAAATTTATTTCACTGTAAAATCTGGAAGCTTAGTCCATAAAGAAGAACCTACACTAAATCCTCAAATACTTCTTCAAATGCTCCCTCTCTCTGTGTCTTAAGCAGGACATTTCCTGCAGTGATACTTCCTCCTTTTGGAGCCATATTAAAGTAGAACATTTCTTCTTTCAGAACCCAAGTGCCTCAGGATCAGAAGCAAATGACTAATGCTGTTAAGCATTTTTTTCATGTCCCACCAGCTTTTTGTATGGTTTTACTGATATTTAAGTGAATGTCTTATGATCCAAAATTTACCACATTATTTTAAGAACAAAACTCATGTACTGTTTTCTTCTTTGTGCTTCTTATGATAGCTTGTAAAGTACTTTCTAAACTACTTATTTTTTGTATAAATACAAAATTAATTATTAAGTTTGTTTATATTCTAAATATTTCTTAAATCTATCTGGATCATTCCATCTCTACTCCCCTTTAGCTTTATCAGTAACACCTTCATCTTTGGCCTTCTTTACTATAATAGCCCCTAATTGTTACCCTCTGTCAATGTAGGTGCATTATAAACCATTCTTTAAACTATAGCTAGTTGAATCTCATCAATGTTTACTCTAATCATACCATACTCTTTAAGAACTTCCCATTGCTTATAGAATAAAACCCTTAACCTTTTACATGACCTAAAAGCCCTCCTGGTCTGTGAAGTATCTACTTTTCTAATTTCACAGGGAAGTTGTCCTACTTTCTCTGTATTTCCCTATCCTCACTTTCTTTCTCTTCCTCTGACTTACACATCTTCTCCTATGTATATGTGCTCCTTCTGTCTGGAATGATCTCTTTCTGCAACCATTTTCTTAACAAATATACTATATACCCATTCTTTAGACCTCAACTCAATAATCACTTTATCCAAACAAGTTTTCTAAGATCTTGATCAGGTTCTTCTTTGTTAAGCTCTCAAAGAGCATATTCTATATCAATTTAGTATAATTCATATATATATATGTTTATAAATAAACACATATACATATATATGAAGAAAGTAGTGAAGGAAATAATAAATCTAAGATATAGATATATAATAATTACTTTTTAAGTGATAACATTGAATGGTTTATTCTGAGCAGCTGATTCTTTAATAATATTTAACTATGGATTGAATCATTCAATGTTCCAAAATATTTACTCAAAAATAAATAACTGTCATCATTTATGTCTGTTTAAAAATCAATACTTTTAAAGACTATCAACCATGAGATTTTTATAACAGTAAATTATTTTATAACAGTAGATTAATGAAATATGCTTGGTTAATAGAGTTCATTCTGCTAATGAAATAAGGCAAGAGTAATATGAGAAATACTACTAAACTAATAATAATTATATGCATTTCCCATCATTTTTAATGGAAAAATCAGCAATCCAATTAATAATATCAAAAAGTTTGAAGTCTTGGCAATTATCACTTCTCAGAAATGCTGTTTTTTCTCTCTCATTTAAATAACATCCATTTAATTTACTTCATTTTAATTCATATAGTATCTAAGTAAAAATAAAAAAAAAACATTGAATTATATTACACATCAATTATTTCATTTCAGGCTCTACTACAGACCCAACAAATATATGTATGCTGTTTATATAATATTCTTATGAAATCGGCACATCCTGAAAAATACAACTTAAAATAAGTTTATTGCATTTGTTCATCTAAGAAACAAACTAATGCACTTTATAATTAAATAAATATTTGTTGTAGTTTTGAGCATATTACTTTATAGTTAGAGAACTTTAGGGAATAATTTTAACGCTCTAAACTCAGTGGACTCACTCATCAAATACATGTACAATCCTAACTCACAGGGTTATCAGAAAGTTTAAAGACATAATCAAGAAAATGAAAAGACAGCCTACATAAGAAGAGAAAATATTTGAAAAACTCATATCTGATAAGGGACTAGTATTTAGAATATATAAAGAACTTTTATAACTCAACAACAAAAAAGACAAATACCCAATTAAAAATGGGCAAAGGACTTAAAATAGACATTTCTCCAAAGAAGATGTAAAATGGCCAACAACAAAGAAGATATGATATGTAAAGATCTCCAATATCATTAGTCAGTTTAGAAAATTCAAATCAAGACCACAGTGTACTAGTTCACAATGAGTAGTTTGGCTAGAACTGAAAAACAAAACAAAACAACAGAAAGTAACAAGTATTGGTGAGAATGTAGAAAAAATGGAATCTTTGCACATTGCTGGTGGGAATGTAAAATGGCTCAGTTGCTAAACAAAACGGTTTGTGGGTTCCCCATAAAGTTAAACGTGGAATTATTATATCACCTTGCAATTTCATTCTTAGGTACACACAAAACATTGAAAGCATATGCACAAACAAGTACTTGTACTCACTTGTTCATTGCAACACTATTCATAATAGCCAAATGAAGAAAACAGCCCAAATGTTCATCAATGGAAAAACCGATAGACCAATTATCATGTACCCATAGGATGAAATAATACTCAGTCATAAAAAAGTATGAAATACTGAAGCATTCTACATCATGGGTGAACCCTGAAAACATTATGCTAAGTGAAATAAGGCAGTCACGAAAGATCACATATTATACAATGTTATTCATATTAAATATTCAGAATAGGCAAATCTATAGAAACAGATTTTTGGCCACTTAGGGCTGGGGAGGGTGAGGGACTAGAAGTGAAAGCTAAAGGATACAAAGCTTTTTTGGGGTGATGGAAATGTCCTATATATAATTGACCATGGTGATGATTGCATATATCTGTCCTTATACTAAAAAAATTAGCATGCACACTTTCAAAAGGGTAAACTATATGGTATGTGATTTATAGATCAATGAAGTTATAAAATTAAAAAAGGAAAAAAGAAAATAATTTTATGAAGTTACTATTATACAATGTGGCATAACAACAAGAAATAAAAACAAAACTTTTTTTTCAAACCACCACTTATGCTTTACTGTATTTTATAACATTCTATACTGTGTTTGAAGTTTGATCCTATCTCATTTAATATGAACTATTTATGGGTAGAGCTGGACATGGAGTAGATGGTTTCTAAAGCAAGAATTAAAATGCAAAATGTGTAAGAACTGTTCTTGACTTTGTTCTTAAATAATATAACAAATTTTACATGAATTTCAGAGACAGAAAAATACAATAAACAATTCAAATCTGTTAGTAAGTTTTTGTTTGTTTGTTCTTTATTTGCCAGGCATGTCACAGGAATGTAACACTCAAAACACAGGTCAAAAGTAGTGGTAGAGGAAAAAAAAAAAAAGTAGTGGTAGGAAAAGCACTTCTGAAACAATACTGTTTTAACAAGTATTATAGTACTTCTAAAATTTATCTGAAAGCCTAACAAAGAGAAATGAGACAATGCTTCAATTCAAAGACCTTATAACTTGGCGGTGGCAGATATCATTCTTATATAGGAAGCTATATCCTTTCAAAAAAATCAAATAAAGGAAAAATAAGACAATAAGCAGAAAACAAGTTACAGAGAGTTAAAACTCTTTTTATTTTATTTTTTATTATTTACTTATTTATTTTATTAACAAAAAATGTATTATTTGCTTCAGGGGTACAAATCTGTGAATCATGAGTCTTACATAATTCACAGCACTCACCATAGCACATACCCTCCCCAATGTCCATAACCCAGCTACCCTATCCCTCTCCCCACACTGCCGAGCAACCCTGTTTGTTTCCTGAGATTGAGTCTCTTATGGTTTGTCTCCCTCTCAATCCCATCTTGTTTCATTTTTTTCCTTCTCTACCCCCCACAACTCCCCTCCCTGCCTCTCAAATTCCTCATATCAGAGAGATCATATGATAATTCTCTTTCTCTGATTGACTTATTTCGCTTAACATAGTACCCTCTAGTTCCATCCAGGGTATTACAAATGGCAAGATTTCAGGGTTTTTGATGGCTGCATAGTATTCCACTGTGTGTGTGTGTGTGTGTGTGTGTGTGTGTGTGTGTGTGTGTGTGTGTATACCATATCTTCTTTATTCATTCATCTGTTGATAGACAGCTAGGTTCTTTTCATAGTTTGGCTATTGTGGACATTGCTAGTATAAACATTTGGGTACACATGCCCCTCTGGATCACTATATTTGTATCTTTAGTGTAAATACCCAGTAGCACAATTGCTGGATTGTAAGGTAGCTCTACAGAACCCCAGACTACTAGATAAATATTCTATGAGCATGCAAGTTTTGTTTTTTTAAAGAAAAACAACAAAACAGAAGTCCTTGTTTATTAGTTATGGCTCTATTATCTAAAAACTTCTTTCTTTGTTAAAAAAACTTCCTTTTTTACTATGCCTCCCCCAATGTAACCATTTTGGCATCGTCATCATTTTAAGTATGTGAGAAAATTAATATCACTTATCCTGAAAACAGTTTCTCTTTGCAATTATTTTCTTCACTTGGTTATTCAAAGCCCACAGACAATCCCTTAAACAATTTCTCACAAACATGACTAAAAACTAGGGGTCCTTTTTCCTGTGGTCACCTGAGGCTCTTTGTTGAAATTTGTTCCCTAAACTATTATCCCCAAGCATGAATAGATTTAATCTACCAATCTTATATAATCTAGATCTTGAAGTCAACCATTGTCCTATCATCTAGATACTTCTTTAAAGCTTTACCTGAACTTAATTACTATTTCTAAAGATATATTTATTTAGCTTATATTATGTACAAGTTATGCTAAATACTGAGTACTGAGAATAGACAAGTTAACCCAAAGACTTGGGCCTTGCCCTACACATGCCTAATAGAAATAATATATTGTAAATAAATATTGGTCAAAGTTATCTTTGTTTTAAAGTAATGGGATTTTGCAGGGGAAGGATGGATGAAATAGATGATGAAGATTAAAGAATACACACTTAACATTATGAACACTGAGGAATGTATAAAATTGTTGAATCATTATATTGTATACCTGAACTTAATATAACACAGTATGGTAACAATACTGGAATTAAAATAAAAGGCTTAATTAGAAAATGAAATAAAGTAATAGAATTTTCAAGTAGATTTTTGAACATTAGGCCTGTATTTCAGAATTATGTGTAGAATCCTTTCATATTGGATTTGCAAAAAAAAAAAAAATTAGGAAAGGGAACACACTGTGTTTATGATTATTCAACCATTTATCCTCTTTGATTTCATGAAAAGCATGGGGCACTGGAGGAAAGTTTTAGAGGAGGATTTCTGTGGATGAAGGTATGTTGTGAATCCTACCACTTTCTCCTTGTATCCCCTTCCAAAGAGTTTCTAATACTAAATACCTATTCCTTATTACAAACTAAGCAAAAGGAAGAACGATTCACGTGCTCAATATTTGGAGAACATAATGAACCAGCCTGAAAAGTTTAAAAAGCTAAGTATCAACTGATTTCCTGAATTGACAATGAAACTAAAGGCAGGATACTTTGCTGCAATCAGTTTACACATTGGTTGAGGCAACAGGTGCCTGTGTGTTCCTATGAACAACATGTGGATGATATGTAAAAAAGACCTTCCTTGGATTCATCTTAGGTCATGTTTAATAGAGTTGTCTAGAGGGATAAATAGAGCTCAGAAGAAAGAACAGGAAGTATCACTACACTCCTGGAGATGAATAAGACATTATGTGGCTTCATTTAGCTACTAATGAAAGAGTCAAAGAGAAAAATCTCTAATCCACAAAACTCTTCATGGAACAAACAACTTTAAGTATCTGTCAACTCCAGTTAAAATCATATAGTTAGCCATGCTGGATTCATATGAAATAACGTTTCTGCTTCATATTCTAGAATGGTCACAACTGTGGTTACCAAGGAGGAGGAAAGAAGAGAGAAAAAGTTGACTACATCTCTCATTTAGTTCCACAACTATAAGGTTCTGCCTAAAGCAAGACAGCTGTGGGAAAAAAGAGACACTTTTATATGAGTTTTATATGTTTTATTACTATAAATAACTAGATATTTTAATTAAATTAATTGAATGTGAATTATGTTAAGTGGCCATATGATCTTTTATATATCTGAAAAGTAATTGAAAAAATAATGAGAGTTGCTCTAGATTTCATCCAAATTCAGGGTAAAGAAATATCTCCAACAGCTGATGTAAAGGGATAGAAGATACAAAAAAAAAAAAATGTATATTAGTTTTAAAAATTCCAGGATTTGATTTTCTCAACATAATGGTTACTTAAGAACAAAAAAGTCTTGAACAACTAACTAAATAGGGAAATTTGCTGTAAGGATAGAGTAGGTTTCATAAAACCAGAAAATAGCAAGGGATCTTGTGGAGTTCAGTTTTAAGTAATTAATTCAAACCGTAAGTTAGTTTAGATCAAGTACATTTTGGAGTTAAGACTTAATAGTGTGTGGTATGTTAAGATTAAGTACTATAAGGTATGGGGCAACATATTAAAGTCATGCTAAATCTTGGTCTAAGGAGCTTTTAAGACCTGTTGCAAGGACTGCTGTTCCTCCATGACAGCCTTCATTTTAAGCCAGAAAAAGATAGGCCTAGGGTACTGACGTGAAACTATTCCTGGAATTTAGGCTCTTCTGCTTTCCTGTGTGATGCCTAGGCCCTGAGTTGCTCAAATGCACCAATGAAATGCATAGATTTAGGTAATTGACATATAAAGAATAAGGAACTCGCCTACGTGTGTAGTGACATATGTGCTTGTTTACTCGAATGCATAAAAATGCTTAGGAGAGAGGCGGGTCTTCTCGCCTTAGCACTGCGCTGCGTCGTGTGTGCCGGTGGGAGCCCCAGCTAGGTAGAAATAAACCCTCACACTCTTGCATCCAGCCTGCCTTTTTGTGGGTTTTTTTGGGAGGGTCTCGATCGGGACATAATAATCTCAATAATAAGTCAAAAGAGTGGAGATCAAGTAACAGCACTGTCAGACCCCTTTCCTCTTCCCTCATCTTTGTCACTCTTTGCATGATGCCACTCTCCAGATTTTCCAACCCTCCCTGCTTGATTCATTAGACAGAAAAAAAAAAATGGCCTCAAGATTCCAACAAATCCAACTGCCCTGAAAGTCTATCTTTCTTCAGTCAAATCAATGTTTCCCAGGGACGCCTGGTTGGCTCAGTGGGTAAAGCCTCTGCCTCCAGCTCAGGTAATGATCTCAGGGTCCTGGGATCGAGCCCCGCATCAGGCTCTCTGCTCAGCAGGGAGCGTGCTTCCCCCTCTCTCTCTGCCTGCCTCTCTGCCTGCTTGTGATCTCTCTCTCTCTCTCTGTGTGTCAAATAAATAAATAATTAATTTAAAAAAAATCAATGTTTCCCAAAAAGTTTCTTCAGTCATGTCCAGGAGACTAGTCTTACTGATGAGGGAACAGAGGCAAGCTGACAACAAAGCAGGAGATGTCACCCCAAACCAACCCCCTCATGGGATATATGTGACATTCATCAGGCACTCCTGGCTGTCCTAAAGGAAAAACAAATAGTTATTTTATGGAGATTACAATCCTACAGGACATGAGTCTCCCTCAGTTTTACAAATCTCTTAGCAGTTTATAAGAACAAAGCATTTCTGTTAATGGCTTAGCTTCCAGAAGAGAATGTAGACACAATTAAATAACTTTATAATCTGCAGCCCACTGACAGATACTTGAATCGGGCAAAGTGTAATGTTCCTCCAGGAAGCTCCCAACTATCTTAATGTTAATGCCTTACCAGAGGGAAAAACAACCTTACCTTGACAATGGCAAGGCCTCTAGTAATCCTGTGAATTTAACATATGAAAATCCTTTTGAAAACCTCCCTTTCCCTTATCTCCCTCAGCCTCATAGTATTGAATCAGTCACCCTTCACAAAGGCAATGTAGCTCATTCTGTTCCTGGATCCTGTCCTCAGGCTTTAAAAAAAACCACAATTTTGCACCAAAGACTTCTCAAGAATTCTTTCTTGGTTGTCAGCTCCAGACCTCACCCCAGCGAATCTCACCTATATTCTAAAGCCACATCATTACTGCATGAATATAGTTGCTATGGACTCATCACAAAGATGAGAGGAAAGATACTACTGTAAGTGGTCACTGTTAGGCTGGCGGGCCCAGGGACGCTGAGAACGGACAGGAGGGCCACCAGGTTTCACAAGATGGTGGCTTGGGACTTCCTGCCATGGGGCTTCTTGTCTCAGAGACTTTCCAGATCACCCCACAATGACAAGGAACAATCTGACTGGTCGACTTTGCATTCCTTTTTCTGTATAATGAGCTGACAATTGATTGGTGTATTTTGTATCCCTCATATACATAAACCGCAGCCAATCAGATACCAGCAAACCCTCCACACCTTAAGGCCTCTAATTAAAAACCCCTCAGCCTTATGGCAACTTCTTGGCCCTGTCCTAACCCAGGACCAAGGAACCTTGCCCGAGAGTGCTTCCGTTAAAGCTTGCCTCTATTAAAACTTGTCTGGCTTCTCTTTCCCACTGCCGATTCAAACCTGACCTCTACTACTGATTCTAACCTGACAGTCACTACCAAAGAATATGAAATGCTGTATACTAAGTATTATGACAAACATAATAGAGGAAAAGACATTTAGCTAAATCAGACATTGGTGGGAGAGGTGAGAAGGAAAATGAGAGTTGATTAGAGGTGATTTTACTACATGTAATAAGGCAAACAGTTCTTCCGTTGGGTTTGTCAATAAAAATTATCTGGACATAATAGGTGGTAAAGTAGCCAACTTGCAGCTCAGTTTTTAACTGATTTAGCATGTTAAAACTAGGTTATTTTGTTTTTAAGGGTGATACAAATGAGTGGTGTTTATCTATTTAAATTTTAATACAATGTAGGGATCTCTGTCTTTTAGTAGAAAAGCTAAAACCTTTACATTCATTGTCATAACTAATATTTTTGGCTTTACATCTCTCATATTTTTTATATTTTTGCAGTATATGCTCCCTTTTCTATATATTAGTGCCATGTAAACTTGGTAAAAAAAAAAGTCAGTTGCTCGGCGTAAGTCTAGAATCACAAATGTTGTCTTTCAAAAATTACATAGTTTTTTCTCTGTTTGATTTCTAGAGGTTAGGATTGCACTAGAGAAGACAGATGGTGGATTTTTATTCCTTCCTAGATAATCTCCTCTTCCCACTTATATTAACATAGGTATTATTTTATTTTTTAACCTTAAAATTAAGGAAAAAAATACCCAGTTATTTCTAGATACAAATCGAATTTCACTAATGTTGCCTATGATATGGTCTGGTTGTTGGATTCTTTTTTTAATTTAAGCTTTATAAAAGTCTCCTTATACACATATTTTGTTATTCTTATGGTTCTAATTTTCCTTTTTTTTTTTTTTTTCCTCCTGGAATACATGGCATTTCTTGGGTAGACCTTTGTCATTATCAGTTTATCCTTTAAAAAATTTTCTTTGCATCACAATACATCCTCATTCCTCCTTAACACTGTTTTGGTTTCAAGGCTAATCTTATTCTTTGCTACCTACAATGTATCTGATTGGCATGGATTTAGGGCCAAGGAGTTAGTGTGTACTAGAACACTGCACTTTTCCTTTAGGTCAATTTCTTTTAAAACTATTTGTCGCTGCTTACAGGTTTTGGCAATCCATAGAATCATATTCACCTCAGCAACAACTGATTGAAACAGAGATACCATGTGACGCAAATGAGAAAATAACAGACTTGAAGGAATCCATCCAATTACTGACTCAGAATTTGATCTATAGAACTAGACACTGAGTGACTGAATCATTTTCGAGGAATAGATCTACTGGCAAGGTCCTAAACTCCTGCTGCTGATGCTTGTTCCCTTTCTTGCTAATATTTTTGTTTGTTTATTTCTTTGTTTAGGTTTCTTCTTGGACACTTAGGTTTCTGCATTGCACTTAGCACCAAAACCCTTTAACTAGTTTCTGTACTTACAAGATCTGTAGTCTTCAATTATTAATATTTATAGCAAAGATGTTCTTTTCTTATGTCTCTGTGCTACTATTTCATTGAGCCTTATTGAACATTATTAAAATACCAAACAGATTTCTAAAATATTACTACAATAAATCATTTTTAAAAAGTATACCTTTCCTTTCACTTTCAAGATAGGGTTTCCTCTTTATCAGACTGCAATATATTTCCATGAGTCCGAATTTATTTTCTTTCTCATTATTCTTCCTTTAAGGAGCACATATATACCTAAAATTAAACTCTGCCAACTATTCTCTGTGAGTGATGTGTACAATGTTCTTTTCCCATACACTCTGTACCAAATTCCTTTCTCTTTTGTACAGACTGAAAAATAATGAAAAATAGCAATGGGGACAAGAGTGCAAAGAATTTGCCTCAAATTCTTTCCCCATGTCTATGATTCTTCCTGTCTGTACCCAAACCTAAGTCATTAACTTGATTGAATTACATTCCATTATGCAAATGTCATTCTTGCAAGGCTATCCTTTCCCAATCCAATGTTTCTCTACAGCTGTTTAGTTCAAGGCTCTACCTTCTCACATTTAGGCCACAGGGAGGAAGAAAGTATGAAGAAATTCCCTGATATTAGACCCAGCATCTTGCCATTGACTAAGATATTCATTTCAACTCCACAGGGTTTGCAGAAAGTAGAAAACCCTTCTTACGTGGACTGGACATCAATATTAATTTTCTTTCATATCTCCAATTGTTATCTTTCCTATTCTTGCATTGTAATTTTAAGAAGAGTTAGAAAGACTATATTCATCCTGATAGTCCTATATTCTGTATTAGTAATTCAAACTTAAATTTCTATTTTCTCTCTCTTTTTTCTTTTTTAAAATTTTATTTTATTTTTTCATGTTCCAAGATTCATTGTTTATGCACCACACCCAGTGCTGCATGCAATACGTGACCTCCTTAATACCCACCACCAGGCTCACCCATCAAACTTAAATTTCTAAGCCTAAATTTGAAATTTTTTTTATTATTAAGTACATTAACATATCGTTTAGTATATGTTTATTTTCTTAACGACAAATGAAAAATAGAAAATATTTATATATCAAATAGAATAATGATATTGCCATTTTAAACATAGAAGGACATATAAAGTAAATATTCAACAATTCCAGTGATATAATCATTTCTGGTTTTTACTTAGTTTGAAATTTTCCAAGATAAAACTTAAATGGAATAATTTGAATTTAGGGTCGCAAAGTCATTACATATATTCCAAATAACCTCTAATTCTATGACTAATATAAAAAGTTTTTTATGGCTTGCAGTCACCATAAACAACAAAATTTATTGGCAAATATATGTATCTTAGACTCTATTTGATCCTTCCAAGATTATAATAACAAATGATCCTGACTTCGAGAAGCTCATAATTCAGTATACTAGTATGAATTTTAGAAGTTAATTATTGTGTACAAGTTGGTAATTTTTTTTCCAGACTTACAGAAATATGGAGAAAATTCAAGTAAAATTGATACCAGCAAAGGGTTAACATACCCTCTATTAAAGTATGTATAGTTTTCTGATTTAGTTTTTTTTTTTAAATTTTATTTATTTATTTGACAGAGAGACAGAGAGAGAGCACAGCAGGGGGAGCAGACAGAGAGAGAGGGAGAAGCAGGCTTACCCTGAGCAGGGAACCCAATGCAGGGCTTGATCCCAGGACCCTGGAATCATGACCTAAGCCAAAGGCAGCCACTTAACAACTGAGCCACCCAGGCACCCCTTCTGATTTAGTTTTTTAGACATAAATGCTGTCTTCTTTCTTAATGTGATGAATGTTGTACTCAAAGGGAATTTGCCTCACCTCCTGTATTCTATAATTCATGTGCAGGTAAAGTGCTGTGAATGAAAAATCATTCATTAAGAATGCGAGTTTGGGGATATGAACTCATGAGCTATTGGTGTATTTTGCAACATTATAAAATGAATTTCAAGCCTTTTGAATGCATAAGATGCCAAATAAACCCTTTATTGATACATATCCTACATTCTAAAGAATCCTCTATAGTTTTCAAGGCAATCAGATTCATACGTAATCTCAAAACTAGTTTTGCATTTTTTTAGATTAAAAAAAAGTCTGTAGGCAATTGGAAATGAATAGTATATATGGCCTGAATGGCAGCAATAATGAAAGCTGTTAATATGTAGATTCAATTCAGAACAACAAATTATTATTTAAACAAATAAGACTTTTTTACTTCTTGAAAATTTATTTCCCTCATTTTTGTACCCATTTCACTATGAAAACAAATAGGCTATAGAAAGCAGTAATATACACACATATAATACTTGTAGACACAAAGGCTTAACTGTTAAACATGTTTTAAGGCCATCAGTGCAAATTTTATATACTATTATCTATATGTCAGAGGAAAAAATCATTTGTTACTTCAGTTGACAATTTTATTTTATTTTATTTTATTTTTTAAAGTTTTTATTTATTTATTTATTTGACAGAGGGAGAGAGATCACATATGGGGCTTGATCCCAGGACCCTGAGATCGTGACCTGTGCCGAAGGCAGAGGCTTTAACCCACTGAGCCACTCAGGCGCCCCCAGTTGCTCATTTTAAAGTAAAATTTAATGAAATACTTATGTTTGCTAAGTGTAATAGAATACTTTTTAAAATATGCTAATTATGTAGTAATAAAATAATATTTCATCTATTATTTATGCAAATTGGTATGTTCTGCATATGTTATATTTCAATGAATTTTGAGTTTGGAATATCATTTGAAAGATCAGAGAAGTTTTCTTCCCCTTCCCTTCCCATCTAGATGCTCAAATAATTAAACTGATATAAGACAGATTAACAAAAGAAAAAAAAAAAGCTTAAGGCAGAAGTTTGTTCAACATGGAAGCATAGGAAGATTCTGAATTCACTTTCTCCCATGAACACATAAATTTACAACTACTTATGGAATAATTTCCTCTATAAAAAACTTGAACACTGGATGAACAAAACCTCCACAACAGATAAAAGAGAAGCATCAAAATGGGTAGGGGAGGCAAAGACACACTCTCACCAAACATAAAACCCTACCTGAGACAGAACAATGCACAACTGGGAGGGAATCTCAAAAATACAGAACTTTTCCCCAAGAAGGAAAGAGTCTGCTTCACGTTAGGTATCCTGACTCGTAGACCCTATATAGGAAACACAAGGTCTAAAACATCTGGCTTTGAAACCAGTGAGAACTACAACCAGAAACCACTGCACTGTAGAGAACAAAAAAATCTGCTCTTTAAATGCTGATGCAGTGACTCACTTGCTCTGGAACACAGTGAAAAAGTATTTTGAAAAGTGCCTAAACCATATATGAAGGACACCCAGTTTTAAAGTGTCTTCCAGGGGCACCTGGGTGGCTTAGTTGGTTAAATGTCTGCCTTCAGCTCAGGTCATGATCTCAGGGTCATGGGATCAAGCCCCACATTGGGATCCCTGCTCAGTGGGGCATCTCCTTCTCCCTCTACCCCTCCCCCTTGTTCATACTTTCTCAGAAAGAAAGAAAGAAAGAGAAAGAGAGAGAGAGAGAGAGAGAGAGAGAGAGAAAGAAAGAAAGAAAGAAAGAAAGAAAGAAAGAAAGAAAGAAAGAAAGAAAGAAAGAAAGAAAGAAAGAGTCTTTTGGAGAGGCAGGAAACTGCTGTGACTTTCCAGGTATGGAGATACTAGAAGGAATAGTACACAAGACTTTTTTTTAGTATCAGACTTGTTAACCTGGCTGGCACCATTTTGGAACACCCAATCTGGTATTCTCTAGTGCTAACAATTCTCTTGTTAGCACTAGAGAATATGCTCAACTGAGTGTCCCATCCATTCTTGCACGATAGCTGTGTGCTATGGCCAAACAAGAACCCCACACACCCACACGCTACAGCTGGTCCAGGTGAGAGCTCCATCAATCTTTGCACCACAGATGAGACCCCATCATAGTAGGCAGGTGGAACTCACACAGAGGATACCATTTGAGCATCTGGCTCTGGTGACAAAGAGGGGTTAATAGTATTTCCAAACTACACAAGACTTCTCCAACACAAGGTCAGTACTTCAAGACTGAGAGAAGTAGCTGGTTTGCCTAATACAAAGAAACAAATACAAAGGGGCAAAATGAAGAAACAAAGGAATATGTTCCAAACAAAACAAACAAACAAACAAACAAACAAAGACACAACCTGCAGGAAAGTGAAGCAGAGATCATAATCCTGATAAAAGATTTAGATTTAACTCTTGGTAAAGAGTTAAAAGTAATGGTCAAAAAGCTACTCACTGAACTCAGGAGACAAATGGATGAACATAATGAAAATTTTAATGGAGGGAGAAAATATAAGATATTACCAAACAGAAGTAAAAAACCTGAAGAATGCAGTAAATGCACTGAAAAATACACTAAAGGGGTTCAACAACAAACTGAATGAAGCAGAACAACAGCAGGATGGAAGACAGAACAATGGAGCTCACCAAAAGCAGCAAAAAGAAAAAAAAAAAGTTAAAATGTGAAGGTACCTTGGGGCACTTGGTGGCTCAGTCAGTTAAGTGTCTGGCTCAATTTTGTCTCAGTTCATGATCTCAAGGTTGTGAGATCCAACCCTGAGTCAGGGTCTGTGCTGGGTGTGAAACCTGCTTAAGATTCTCTCTCTCTTTCTCCCTCTGCCCCTCCCCCACGCCCTCTCTATCTTAAAAAAAAAAAAGTGAAGGTATCTTAAGGAACGTTTGGGGCAACATCAAATGGAATAATGTTCACATTATAAGAGTCCAAGACAAACAAAGAGAAAGAGCTAAAATACTTATTTGAAGAAATAATGACTGAAAACTTCCCTAATTGGGGGAAGGAAACATATATCCAAGTCCAAGAAGCCCAGAATTCCAAATAAGATGAATACAAAGAGATCTGCTCCCAGACACATTATAATTAAAATGGCAAAAGTTAAAAATAAAAAGAAAAGAAAAAGATAAAGAAGTCTTAAAATTAGCAAGAGAAGAACATTGTTAAAAACTAGGAAAACCTATAAGGCTATCAACAGATTTTCAAGTAGAAACTTTGTGGGCCAGAAGTGGGTGCCATGATATATTCAAGGTGCTGAAAGGAAACAAAACTTCCAACCAAGATTTCTCTGCCTGGCAATGATATCATTCAAAATTGAAGGGACTATTAAAAGTTTTCCAGATAAGCAAAGTTTAAAAAATGTATCAATACTAAGCCTAGCTACAAGAAGTATTCAAGGGACTTCTCTAGTTGAAAAGAAATGGTACTAATTATGGGATGCCTGGGTGACTTAGTCCATTAAGAATCTACCTTTGGCTCAGGTCATGATCCCAGGGTCCTTGGATCAAGTCCCACACTGAGCCCCTTACTTAACAAGAAGCCTGCTTCTTCCTCTGCCTCTGCCCGCAGCTCTCCCTGCTTGTGTTCTCTCTCTCTCTTTCTCTCTCTCTCTCAAAAATAAATAAATAAAATCTTAAAAAAAAAGAAATGGTACTAATTAATAACAAGAAAACATATAAAAGTACAGGTCTCACTGAAAGAGGTAGATATATATAAATATAGTACATCAATCATTTATAAAGCAAGTATAATGGTTAAAAGATAAAAGTAGTAAAATTAACTAATACTTCAGGGGTTAGTTAAAAAAATACATAAAATAAAAAGGTATAAATTGTGACATCAAATATATGAAATGTGAATGGGGTAAAAATGTAAAATTTTAGGAAGTGTTTAAATTTATGTTCTTATTAACTTAAATCAACCTTTATATACATGGGATGTTGTGTATGAACCCCAAGGTAACCATAAGCAAAAAACTGTAATAAATGCACAAAAGAAAATAAAGGAATTTAAACAAACACTAAAGAGAACCATCAAGCCACAGTGGGGGAGAGAAATAGAAGAAAAAAAAAAAACAGAGAGAAACAACAAAAACAGACAGAAAAAAAAAATCAACAAAATGGCAAAGGGTACATGCTTGGCAATAAATAATTTAAATGTAAATAGACTAAATTCTCCATTCAAAAGATAGAGTGAATGAATGCTTAAAAAAAACATGACACATGGGGCGCCTGGGTGGATCATTTGGATAAAGCATCCAATTTGGTTTTCCACTCCCATCATGATGTCATGGTTGTGATATTGAACACCATATTGGGCTCTTCATTCAGCATGGTGTCTGCTTGGGATTTTTTTCTCCCTCTCCCTTTGCTCCTCCCACTTGTGTGCTCTTTCTCTCTCTCTCTCTGAAATAAATAAATAAATATTTTTAAATAAATATTTTTTAAAAATGACGTATCTACATGCTGCCTACAAGTGACTCACTTCAGAACACACACAGACTGAAATTGAAGGAATAGAGAAGGAAATTTCATGCAAATAGAATTGAAAAAAAAACTGTTGTACTAAACTCATAAGAGACAAAACAGACTTTAAAACAAAGCCAGTACTAAAAGAAAAAGAAGGGCATTACATGATAATAAAGAGGTCAATTGTAAAAGATATAACATTTATAAACATATATGCATGCAATACAGAAGCACCAAAAATATAAAGCAAATATTAAAAGAACTAAAGGGAGAAACTGACAGCAATGCAATAATAAAAGGGACTTTAATATCCCATTTATATAACTGGATAAATCATTGAGACAGAAAAATCAATAAAGGTTACATCAGCTTTAAACAACACATTAGACCAAATGGACTTAATAAATATATATAGAACATAAATCCAAACACTGCAGAATACACATTCTTCTCAAGTATGCATGTATCATTCTCCAGAATAGATTACATGTTAGGCCACAAAACAAGTCTCAGTAAATTCAAGAAGACTGAAATCATATCAAGCCTCTTTGCCAACAACAATGTTACAAAATTAGAATTCAATTACAAGAAAACCGGAAACAGAAACACACAAAATTGTGGTGATTAAACAATATTCTACTGAACAGACAATGGGTTTTTAAAGAAATCAAAATACAATTCAGAAAGTACGTAGAAACAAATTTAAAAAAAAAGTGGGTCTAAAAGGGAAGTTTAAAGCATTACAGGACTACTTCAAGAAACAAGAAGAAACTTACATAAACAATCTAAATTTACATGTGAAGGAATGAGAAAAGAGAACAAACAAAAGCCAAAGTTAGTAGAAGAAAAATATTAATAAAGATCATAGTGGAAATAAATGAAACAAAGACTAAAGAGATAATTGAAAAGAACAATGAAACTAAGAGCTGTTTCTTTAAAAAGATTAAAAAAAAAACAGGTTGATACACCATCAGCAAGACTAATGAAAGGAGGGGGGAAGAGGGCTCAAATAAAATCTGAATGAAGAAAAGTAATGTTTCCATTACCACAGAAATACAAAGGATAAGAAACTACTACTATGAATAAGTATAAGCCAACAAGTTGACCCTTAAGAAAAAAACGGAAAATTCCTAGAAATAATCTTCAAAAACTGAATCACAAAGAAATAAAAAATAAGAATTCACTGATTTCTAGTAAGGAGAGTGCATCAGTAATCAAAAACCTCCCTAAAACCTAACCTCCAGGACCAGAGAGTTTCAATGAAGAGTTCTACCAAACATTCAAAGAAAATTTGATGCCTATCTTTTTCAAACTCTTCCGAATAATTGAAGTAGAGGGAAAGCTTCCAAACTAATTCTATAAGATGAACATTACCGGGGCACCTGGGTGGCTCAGTCGTTGGGCGTCTGCCTTCGGCTCAGGTCATGATCCCAGGGTCCTGGGATCGAGCCCCGCATCGGGCTCCTTGCTCAGCAGGAAGCCTGCTTCTCCCGCTACCATTCCCTCTGCTTGTGTTCCCTCTCTCGCTGTGTTTCTCTCTGTCAAATAAATAAAATCTTTAAAAAAAAAAAAAAAAAGATGAACATTACCAAAAACAGACAAGGACACTACCAGATAAATAATAAATAAATAAATAAAGCCAGTATCTCTGGTGACCACAGATGCAAATATGTTCAACAAAACTTTAGCAAACTGATTCAACAATACATTTTAGTATCATACACCATGATCAACTGAAACTTAGTCCAGGGATGCAAGGATGGTTCAACGTCTGCAAATCCATTGACAGATACACCACATTAACAAAATAAAAGATAAAAATCATATGATCATCTCGATAGATGCGGAAAAAGTATATGATAAAAATCAACATCTGTTTATAAAAATGCTCAACAAACCGAGTATAGAGGGAATATACAACAAGATAATTAAGGCCACAGAAAAGAAACACACAGCTAACATTATAGACAATAATGGAAACCTTATAGCTTTTCCTTTAAATTCAAGAATAATAAAAGGTTGCCAAGACTCACTACTTTTATTTAACCCAATATTGGAAATCCTAGCCACAACAATAAGGGAGAAAAAGAAATAAATGCATCTAAATTGGAAAAGAAGAGTAAAATTATTACTATCTGTAAAGGACTTGATGTAATATATAGGAAATCCTAAAGTATTCACCAAAAAATTTTAGACCTGGGGCACCTGGGTGGCTCAGTGGGTTAAGCTTCTTCCTTCAGCTTGGGTCATGATCTCAGGGTCCTGGGATCAAGCCCCACATTGGGGTCTCTGCTCACTGGGGAGCCTGCTTCCCCCTCTCTCTCTGCCTGCCTCTCTGCCTACTTGTGATCTCTCTCTCTCTGTCAAATAAAGAAATAAAAGAAAAAGTCTAAAAAAAAAAAATTTAGACCTAATAAATGAATTTAGTAAAGTTACAGTATAAAAAATTATTGTTCATAAATCTGGCAATTCTATACACTAATAATGAACTATTAGAAAGATAGATTAAAAAAGCAATTCCATTTACAATCGCATCAAAAAATACTGTAGAGGGGTACCTGGGTGGCTCAGTCGTTAAGCGTCTGCCTTCAGCTCAGGTCATGATCCCAGGGTCCTGGGATCAAGCCCCATATCAGGCTCTCTGCTCAGCAGGGAGCCTGATTCTCCTGCTACCATTCCCCCCGCTTGTGTTCCCTCTCTCGCTGTGTTTCTCTCTGTCAAATTAAAAAAAAATCTTAAAAAAAAAAATACTGTAGAATACATTTAAACAAAGAAGTGAAAGTTCATACATTGAAAATAATAAGACACTGAAAATGATGAAAAAACTTTAAGACACATATTAATGGAAAGATACTCTGTGCTCATGGATTAAAGAATATTGCTAAGATATCCATATTATTCAAAATAATCTACAGATTCAATGCAATACTTATCAAAATTCCAATAGCATTTTTCACAGAACTACAACAAATAATTCTAAAATTTGTATGGAACCATAAAAGATCCCAAGTAGCCAAAGCTATCTTGAGAAAAAACAAAGCTGAAGGTATGACTCTTCCTGATTACATGCTATACAGCAAAGTTCAGTAATAAAAACAGTATGGTATTGACATAAAACCAGACACACAGGGGCGCCCGGGTGGCTCAGTCGTTAAGCATCTGCCTTCGGCTCAGGTCGTGATCCCGGAGTCCTGGGATCGGGCCCGCATCGGGCTCCTTGCTCGGCAGGGAGCCTGCTTCTCCCACTACCATTCCCTCTGCTTGTGTTCCCTCTCTCGCTGTGTTTCTCTCTGTCAAATAAATAAAAAATCTTTAAAAAAAAAAACACAAAGAAAAAAAACAGACACACAAATCAATAAAACAGAACTGAGCCTAGACATAAACCCACACATATATAAAACTATTCGCAACAAAGGAGTCAAGAACATATAATGGAGAAAGGACAGTTTCTTCAATAAGTGCTGCTGGGAAAATTGAACATCTACATTTAGAAAAATTAAACTACCGTTATCTGAACACCATACACACAAAAATGAACTCAAAACAGATCAAAGACTTAAATGTAAATTCTGAAACTATAGAATTCATAAAATAAGGTGAGAGGCTCCTTGAGATTGGTCTTAGCAATCTGTTTATGGATCTGATGCCAAAAGCAAGAGAAAACAAAAGGAAAAATAAACAAATAGAACTATGTTGAATTACAAATTTTCTGTAAAGCAAAGGATATTATTAAAATGAAAAGGCAGCACACTAAATGGGAGAAGATATTTGCAAGTTATATATCTACTAAGAGGTTAATAATCAAAATATACAAGAAACTCACACAACTCAAATAGTAAAAAAAAGACAGCTGATTAAAAAATGAGCAAAGAATCTGAACAGATATCTTTTTTTCTCTCAAGAAGACATGCAGATGGCCACAAGCACATGAAAAGACGTTCCACCTCACTAATTGCTAGGGAAATGCAAATCAAAACTACAATGAGATATAACCTCAGACCTGTTAGAATGGCTACTACCAAAAAGATAAGAAATAACAAGTGTTAGAGAGGATGTGGAGAAAAGGGAACCCTTGCACGTGATGAAAATGTAAATTGGTGTAGCCAATATGGAAAATGGTACAGAGGTTCCTCAAAAAATTAAGAATAGGGACGCCTGAGTGGCTCAGTCATTAAGCGTCTGCCTTTGGCTCAGGTCATGGTCCTGGGGTCCTGGGATCGAGTCCCACATCGGGCTCCCTGCTCGGTGGGAAGCCTGCTTTTCCAGCTACCATTCCCTCTGCTTGTGTTCCCTCTCTCGCGGTGTTTCTCTCTGTCAAAAAACAAACAAACAAACAAACAAAAAAACTATCTAAGAATAGATTTGCCACATGACTCAACTATTCCATTTTTTGGTACTTATCTGAAGAATACAAAAACACTAACTTGGAAAGATATACGCACCCCTATGTTCATTGCAGCATTATTTATAATAGTCAAGATATGAAAACAATCTGTTTCCATTGATGGGCAATTGTATAAATAGGTTATGATAGACATAGATTATATATAGATACAGATATAGATATAGGTATAGATGTTTACTACTCAGCCATAAAGAAATGAAATGTTGCTACCTGTAACAATATGGATGGATTTTGAGGGTATTCTGCAAATTGAAATAAGTCAGATGGAAAAGACAAAAATCATGAATACCAAATGATATTACTCATCTGTAGAATCTAATAAAACTAAAATAAACAAATAAGCACAATAATACAAACCAAACTCATAGATACAGAGAACAGACTGACAGTTACCAGAGAGGAAAGAGGATGAGGGAGGTGAGTGAAATGAGTAAAAGGGGTCAATTGTATGGTAGTGAATGGTAACTAGACTTTCCATGGTAATCACTTTGTATTGTATGTAGATGTCTAATTATAATGCTAGATTCCCAAAACTTATATAGTGTTATATATTAATTTTACCTAAAAAAAGGTTTAATAAAATGCATACCTCCTGAATATATAGGAGGGACACCGGGAGACCAAGTAATTCCCTGAAATGGCCAAAGCCATAACTTTAAATACCATCTTCAGCCAACAACAAAACCAGATGTTGGAGGTGAGGAGTCAGCTAATGGAGGTAAGTTACCTGGAAAAGAGGAAAAGTACACTAAACAAGGGTAAGGTTCTTATGCAGATTTAAGTCATTGTCTTTTCCACTAATAAGAGTTTCTAGAGATTGAGTCATCACTCTCTTCCTGCTACAGCAAGGTAGACACCCTTACAAGTGAAGATTTCCTTTATAAATGCAAATGTCTGTTACCAAGTAGCAACTCTAATCTCTTTTCTGAGCTTCAGTTGTGTATGCTATTTCTTTAAAATAACCAGTTTAGAAGAATCCCCATGCCAAAGAGACACTTTTCAGGATTGCAAATTCGGCTCTCTTTAACCTTTTAATATCCCCCCTTAATACTGAGCACTTTACTAGACTATTACCTATCTAGTCTAATCAGATAATAACACTAGTTTTTGGGGTTGTTTTTTTTTTTTTTTTCTCTTTCTCTCTCTTTTTAACCTATTCCTTGTTCTTGGAAGACAGAAAATAGATTTTAAAATAATAAAATGAGAGAAAGTGGTGGAAATGATTATGTGATGATCAATGAGTGAAAAATCAGATGTGATTTCCTGGGTTTCAGGAATAAAAACTCAGAAAATTTTCATTCCTCCAAAAATCTTCATGTTTGTAGAAATGCTACAAGGATAAGAACAGAAGCTACTTGAAAAAAGTAAATGCATATCTTCTGGATAGTCATTATCAAGTAAAATAGGACCTGATTTGTCCCTATTATGTAAATAGTGATGCTTACATTTCTGGCCAAAATTCTGGACATCAAGATCTTGAGTTCCTAAATGGGGTGATTCTACTGGGTTTTGATATTCATCTAGACAGCTACGAATTAACTTAGATATTTTTTAACATGACAATGGAGTTAGGAGATAACTTGATTTAAATATGTCCACAGTTTCATATGTATTAATAGAGAAATGATAGATATGTAAATAAACATGTTATGCATAATAATGCATAAAGTTATATACATGCATATATATTATACACACACATATATATATCAATCTGAAAATAAAATATGGAGAATTTGTGTAGTTTCAAGTATCAGTGCCAAAGGCTTCCCATTTTATTATTGGTAATTCTCTTAGCCAAAAATATCCAGGATCATATACTCTCTTTTTGTATGTTCTGAGTTTTTCTACTATCTAAATCTTCCTTCTATATTATCTACTGATTAACTTCTTGTTTCACTGAAATTTATTTCCTATTTAGACCTCAACAGACTTACACATTCTTTTCATAATTTGTTGAATGACTTTCTGTATGAATGACCCAAACCCAATACATGGATGAGCACTCCTGGAAGTTATGTTTGTATTATACTCTTTTTTTTTAATCTTTTTTTTTTTAAGGATTTTATTTATTTGACAGAGAGAAACACAGCGAGAGAGGGAACACAGGCAGAGGGAATGGAAGTGGGAGAAGCAGGCTTCCCGCAGAGCAGAGAACCTGATGCGGGCCCTGACCTGGGCCGAAGGCAGACACTTAACGACTGAGCCACCCAAGCGCCCCTGTATTATACTCTTAATTTAACTGAATGAATACATGACTGAAGTAGGGTTGATGATATTCTCTTTTCTAATAATTTGTACTTAGCACAAAGAAAGAACCAATATTTCTAAGTGGTGAAACTCTTGAAGGTATAGAGCACTATTATTTCATGATGGAAAAGAGAAGAAAAAGTTGTGTGAGGGGAGAAAAAAAGAATGAAGTAAATGTATTCTACTGAAAGACCCTGATCCAAACCACAGTCTTCACTTGTAAAAATTTTTGAAATAGCCTCCTAACTTAATGGTCAATCTGCTTTTGTTCTTCTGCTTCTTTGGTCAATTTGATCCCCAGAAAACAGTGTCATCTTAAAATATGTTAGATCGTGACATTCCTCTGCTTACAAAATTATAAGGACTTCCCATCTCAATCAAAGTAAAATCTGTTGGGAAGGGGAAAATTTCTTCTTGCCCCCTGAGCTCTTTGGGGTACTCTAATAATTAAATTAGCATTGCACAGATAAAGAGGATAAAAACAAATTTAATTGTGAACATATAGGTGTCCAGTAAGAATATGAAACCCAAAGAATTGACTAAAAGCAGACAGCTTTCATACTTTTTAGACAAAGAAGCAATAAATTTGTGAAGAACTAGGAAGACAATTTTTTAAAAACTGCTAAGAGAAAGAAACTTAAGCTTAGGTGCTAAATAGGGAAGAAAACTAAGTAAAGTAAAAGTAAAGTAAAGTAAAAACTAAGTAAAGCTTTTTATATAGCTTTCTTGGACCTGTATTCCCCATTTCTGGCCATAAAGATATCTATTACTGGA
>CM053604.1:96961912-96978475 GCA_028646535.1 Procyon lotor
GGTAATGGAGGGATGGGGGTAACTGTGTGGTGGACATTGGGGAGGGTAAGTGTTATAATAAGCACTGGGTATTATACAAGACTAATGAATCACAGACCTGTATCCTTGAAATAATACATCATATGTTAATTAATTGAATTTAAATTCAAAAAAATAAATACAAATTAAAAAGTTAAAAGAAAAGTTTTTGTTTTTTCTGAAATCAACCACATCCCTGACCCCTTGGCCTTCCCTATTATTTAACACCTAGTATAATCCTGCAGACATTATGTACTTCTTATGTGTATTTTCCCACTATTATGCATAAGTCATGTTAAGGTTATAGTTTTCTTCTATCCCCAGGATTTTCTGAAGGTAAGATATGGCAAACTTTGATCATGCTTCTAATAACTTTATAAGGTTTTCATAAGGATAACTGGGAAATTTTTGTTCTAAGTTGCTGCTATGCTTCTATTATTAGTGATTTATTTTTGTGGGCAGAATAGATGAATTGTGAGAAGATGCCCAGAATCTATAAATTGAAAATACAGAAAAGGTCTTTTGGGGGCAGCTGGGTGGCTCTGTCAGTTAAGCGACTGCCTTCAGCTCAGGTCATGATCCTGGGGTCCTGGGATCAAGCCCCCAGTCAAGCTTCCCTACTCTTGGTCTTCCCCCATCCATAAGGAGTCTGCTTCTCTCTCTGCTCCTCCACTCACTTGTGCTCTTTCTCTCTCCAATAGTTAAATAAATAAAATCTTAAAAAAAAAAAAAAGAGGAGTAACTGGGTGGCTCAGCCAGTTAAGCATCAGCCTTCAGCTCAGGTTATGGTTCCAGGGTCCTTGGAAGGAGGCTCCATAGGAGCAGGGAGCCTGCTTCTCCTTCTCCCTCTGTCTGCTGCTCCCCCTGCTTGTGGGCTTTCTCTCTCTCTGTCTCCCTCTCTGTCAAATAAATAACTAAAATCTTAAAAAAAAAAATACAGAAAAGGTATTTTAAAATTGTATGTTGTTTAATCTGTGAATTGTTTAATCATAACTTTATTAATGTAGTTTATTGAGGCCTTATTATGTGAAATATCTCTTTTTCCCTATTATCTTTACTTGTACTAACTCACTTGATTCTCAAAATAACTTGTGATGTAAATACTACTATGTATCCTTACTTCAGAAATAGAAAAACTGGGTCACAACAAACTCAATTAATTTGCACAATATCACCAAACTTCTAGATAGCAGTATCTGTACCCAAGTGATGTAGAGAGCCGAGATAATGTAAGAAGAAAAAAATATATATATATATGGGCTTTTTGTTAAATAGCATTTATCTTTATTAAGCTAGGTAATAAATTTTAAAATATCTTCATGGTTATTAGTAGGGAATTTTAGAGTTTAATGTTCAATAGATTTGGAGTGATCCTTAAGGACCTTATATAATATAACCTGTTAGTTAATGCATTCTCCCAAAAAATTCCTTTTTATAGCATTCTGTAATCATACTAAGAATCAAGGGAGAACATTTTCTAATATTGAATTCAACACACTGGATTTCTTAGTAACAATTCATTTTTTTCTCTCCATAGTAAGGGGAATCATCAGTGGTATTTATACATATAAGTTAAAGTGAGGAGTAGAAAAATGTTGTCTTATATCATTCTAATAAAAAAGAATGTGTCCACTGTGAATTTCAATGTCCCATAAACTATACTGAATCTTTGAACTTTCAAAGTCTGGATAACAGTTTCCATTTTTATTAACTCCTCTAATTACAGTTCCTATAGTTTTTCTGGGAAAGTTTCATATACGAACTAAATTTTTCTATAGGAAATAAAACAGTAGAGACATACTTCATTTTACTTCCAATACAACAAAAATGTGACATTTATTTTTTTGAAATGAATACATTATGCAAATTTTATTCTTCATCACATTAGAAATTTAGCACCAAGAAATTGAATATGAGAAAGTTCTACTAAACATTATTAGTAAACATTAGTAAAGAATGATTTACTAACATCATTAATAAATATTTCAAAGTATGAAGGTAATTTTATTTAGTGTTACATTAAAGATACTTTCATGCCCTTACCATTTTTTTTAGTCTGTTTTGTTCTACAGTATTTTATTTCAGTGCAGAAACTTTTTCAAGGACATAAATCTATATATATTCTGACACTAAAACTCACTTTTGCTGAAAACTTTAATATGATATTCAATAATTCAAAATAATTTCTTAACATGTATTACACCAGGAATATAATTAAATAGCAATTGAATGATGATTCAAATATTAAATGATGATATATTTTATAACATTTCTTTTATTGAGGAAAGGAGATGAACAATGATAGCATTAGGTATTACATCGCAATTAGTTTTGTTGAATTGTAATACTTGGCTTGTAATAATCTCCTCATATGAAAAATCAAATGTCACCTTAAAACAACATTTATAATTGGCTTTTCTTCCTCTAATGCTACCCAGATATTTGATAATAAGACTGGAGCTGATTTCTTTGATTTGCTTTGATGTTTTCAAGGCAGGAAATGCTTTCAAATCATTTTCTGTGTGTAATCTGAATGCAGGTAAAGAATTCCACAACTTGTCAGAATGCTAATTAAATGTAATAATAATTTGTGTAACCTGCTGTGATACTAAAGTGGTTAATGGCAATCACTTGGGTTTCCAACAAGGAAAGGTTTGTTTTAATGCACATGTCTAATTTAAGAAGTTCAGAGTTTCATTATCTCATAATATTGTCATTTGCTTGGAATAATTCAAAGCTAATAGTTAACTGATCATTCCTTAAGCATTTATAGTTTCTGTCAACTACAATGTCAACACATGGAATCTATTTCCAATGAAAGCAATATCATAATCAAGTAATAATTTAAAAATCATTGGGGGAAACTATCTGAGTCAACTCATAATTCCTAGATGTGTTTTAATAGCCCATGATGTCTTCACAGTAAGAAATGTTGTAAATTTACAGATAAATTCTTGGTTTCCTGTCTTACTTAATATCTGAGGGCAGGAGCTCTCTATACAGCACAGTGGATATAGAGAGACAACAATCCATACTCCGAGAGAATTTTTTTTTTTTAAAGATTTTTTATTTTTATTTATTTGTCAGAGGGAGAGAGAGAGAGATCACAAGCAGGCAGAGAGGCAGGCAGAGGCAGAGGGAGAATCAGGTTCCCCGCCGAGCAAGAAGCCGGATGTGGGACTCAATCCCAGGACGCTGGGATCATGACCTGAGCCAAAGGCAGCCACTTAACCAACTGAGCCACCCAGGCGTCCCCCAAGAGAATTAATGATGGAAAGTTACATGGTGCTCAAACAGTTCATCCTTAGGAAAAAGAAAACTATCCAGAAAGTCACACATCTAAGAAAATATATTGGAACCTTGGGACTTAGGGATTTTTATTATCCTATTTCCTTTCTTATAGCTATTTTGTTTTAAAAAAAATCATCTTTATTCAAAACGAGCTGATTTTTATTTACTATAAACTGACAGAACTTTTCTCATACTTTCACAAATGTCACAAACATTTCACAAATCTTTTTCAAGAATTAATTTAAAATGCTATCATCAAATAGAATTCCCATATTATTTTAAAATATTTTATTTTTATTGAATGTCAAAGGTGACCAATGCTATTACTCTTGAAGCACAAAGCAGATGTTGACATAAAAATGGCATCATACACTCCTTATTATAGTATGCCATTATGGCAGCAGAATTTCTGAAATGAAGCCCCTCCCATAACGTCTCATCCTAATCCCTGGATCCTGTGAAGATGATATCATTTCTTTATTGTGTAACACTACATGATACAATCGGCACTAAAATAGATTAATCAGGTGGGTCTGATCTAATCATACAAGCTCTTCAAAGCAGAGATTTTCTCTGGTAGCAGAAGGGGAAATGATCTGAAATATAAGAAGGAGTTGATATGCCATACTGATAGCTTGAGTATGGTAAGACCATGTGCTTTGGAAAGGGTGCAGACACTGGCTGAAAGCCAGCAAGAGAACAGGCACGTCCTACAACCACAAGGAAATGAATTCAGCCAGCAATAAATGAGCTTGGCAGTGGATGATTCCCCAGAGTCCTCAAATAAGAGTCTGTAGGAGACACCCAAGTCTGTGAGCCAATTGAGTTGACTCAGACTTCTCACCTACACAAGATAATAAATGGATTTGGTTTCAAGCTGCTAAATTTATGATAATGATCACATTGTATGTATCACTGTAATATACATTATGTAGCAATAGCAAACTAATACAGAGACAGTGTAAAAAAAAAAAAAGCTTCACTCAGGATTAAATGCATATTGTAAATGCTGTTTGTGTTTATTTGTTACAGCAGCAATAGAAAACTAAAAGTAGGGGCGCCTGGGTGGTTCAGTG
This sequence comes from Procyon lotor, assembly GCA_028646535.1. Lineage (NCBI taxonomy): Eukaryota > Metazoa > Chordata > Mammalia > Carnivora > Procyonidae > Procyon > Procyon lotor. The sequence goes on from CM053604.1 coordinate 96,966,298, forward strand.
GGTTAAAGCCTCTTCCTTCAGCTTAGGTCATGATCTCGGGGTCCTGGGATTGGGCCCCACATCAGGCTCTCTGCCCAGCAGGGAGCCTGATTCCCCCTCTCTCTCTGCCAGCCTCTCTGCCTGCTTGTGATTTCTCTCTGTGTCAAATAAATAAATAAAAATCTTAAAAAAAAAAGAAAGAAAAATGAAAACTAAAAGTAGAATGTGTGTTCTTTATTATGCTGGAGAGTCTATCTAAGCTTTGTCAGTAATCTGAAAAAAAGTATGTCTCTTTCTTACATTTTCCAAAATATTAGGTAAGTAACTTAACTATAACTGTTGCAAATCAACATTTGCCTTCCATTTAGAACATATGACCTATTCTGGTCATATGTTATGCCAGCCATTTTCCTGCCTGCTCTCAGATCTACCTGTAGTTCTCAGGGGTTTGGCAACTTACAAATGATATTCCTCCTTCTCCTATCCATCGTTTCAGTCAGGTTCTGTCAATAGGGTACTCTGGTAGAAGAACATTGAGCAGTAAGTGAGAAAAGACCATGATAACTCCCACCTCCATAATAGTTTCAAAACAGGCTCAGATTTCAGCTTTGCCTTGCAGCTGCTCCTCCCTCCTGTACCAGCTCCTACAGGCAGGCCTGATGATTATCTCCCAGGTTCATGGGCTCAGCTTCTGTCCAGTGTCCATGGCTCCTGTACCTTGGTAACATCATCAATCTCCCCAGTCCCTCTTTGCCTTTCTGGAATTGGTTTCTGGTTACTTCATATTCCTCTTATTCTCAGCTCTTTGGGTGCCTCTGTAACTAATTTTTCTGCACTACACTCACTATACTGAATTTACTAGTATAGATTCTCTTTTCCTAACATGAACCCAAGTCATATTGTTCTTGTTACTAGAAGCATTGTCAAGAAACAGACCTTTACCTAGGGGTTCTGGAATTGGGTTACACACATATTTGAGCTAAAACATACTGGTGATTTCACTGACAGTAGGAAAAGGGATATTAAATATTCATGGCATAAAGTTAAATCATTACTATTTAAATATCACCCGTGGTTGTTATTTGAAATGAAGTCTTCTGGAGATGAAACTGTTGTTGCCCTTGATCATCATAGTAGAAATGATGACTATAGAGTTCATATGAGATAGTTTCTTTTGGCTATACTGCAAAAGAAAATGATAAAATCTTGCATTAAATCAGGTACTCAAGACACAGAGTACCAGAGAGTTTCTATTGTGACTCAGAAATCATATCTTGTTTCTTACAGCCACAGGGTCGACATGGCTAAGTATCAAATTCTAAATTTAATCGTGCCAGTTGGGAAATAATAATGCAAATTGAATGAAAAGTCTCACTGAGTTTTTTAAAATAAAGGTTAGAACACTGAAAAATTAGTTCCTAAGATTTGGAAAGGAAATCTTTAATTGGAGTCAGAAGAATCTGTGAAAATAAACCATTATGTTACCCTAAGCCTTCTTCGGCTGCCATCGGAAGAAGTCTCTCCATTCCTTTTTCTTCTTTTTTTTCTTTTTTCCTCCCTTCATATTTTGAGGAGGCATCTCTCTGTGCTTAAACATCCTATAATAATCTCATTTTAAGATAGGATACCTATTCTCCCCACAACCCACCCTCATTACTCCTTTTTGCCCCTAGACTCTTAACAGGATAGATACCAGCATGTTTCTAGGAAAAAAGGCAAAATCTGATCCAAAAGGAGATACATATTCGAAAAAAATAATTAGAAGATTGGATCATTTCTTCTGGCAGGAACTGAGGGACATGAGGAGAAACAGATTCTAAGTGTGCTGAGCACTCTGTAACAAGGATTGAGTCAAATTTATCCATATGTGTGTATTTTCTTAAGATTTTTACTTCAGTGTGCTAGTTTCCAGAAGCTGGAAGTCACTCTAACACTTTATTTGATTAATTCACTAAAAACTGTACACACAAGTGAACCACATTCAAGAAGACTGAGATGGCAAGAAGTCCCTGGTAGGAGGAGGAAAAAGAAATCTAAAGACTGAGGAGATGCAAATGTTAGAACAGATTTATGATGAGTAACACTAGCTTCACCAGAGATCCAAATTATTGGTTCCCTTGCCAAAGTACTGTTAACTACCTTAAAGAGGGAAACACCATCATCTGTGAAATCTCTGGGGTGGTTTTCCTCTGAAGACCAAGGTTAATATTGGAAAATGCCTCCACTGAAATGAGAGACTTGATTTTCAGGGCACTGATGAGACCCCAGAGTGACAAAACCCAGGTAGTAAAATTTAATCATCAGAATAAAAATGCCCATCAAATGGGCTTTTGGGGTGGATTTCCAAATAGAATGCTATGATATTCAGACATCTCTGAATTGTAACTAATAGATTACTAAATTCCTAGATATAAAAGCATTTCAACTTAGTAAAATACTATTTGATCTATGTAACTGAAAAAAAACCTCTACACCTATTGAGAAGAAACTTAGTTTAAGTCAGACAGTGGTAAAGTAAACTGTCACTGAATTCCAAAGCGCAGTTTACAGAGTCAGAGCCTCTTGACTAAGGAGAAGGTTGGATTCCCTTGAATAAATATCCTTTAACACCACCACAAGTATATACTATAAGTCATTCTCCTAGCTTTTTCCAAAGGAACCTGAGGTCACACAGCATATCAATAAGAATGAATTCAAAGGCTTGATGCATCTCCTTGCACTTGGTGATACAAGTTGCCTGTATAATCCATTAACGGAGACAATTTAAAGCTGCTAGCTTTTATTGGGACTCATAAATAAAAGGTTATGCTTCAGTCTTGCTGAAGTGCAAGCCCTGCTGACGTTTAGGTCTTATATGCCAACTGATAATCGACATGTTTGTAGCGTGTAAAGATGGAGCTTATTGGAGCCTCTGGTAAAATGAGGAAATTACAGGGCCAGGATTTTGGAGCAATACCATGGAAATCCTCACACTGGATGAAACTTCTTTTTGTCTATTTGATGTTTACTTTTCTGAGATGGGATGATGACCTGTGATACAGTTGTAACCTGACTCATGGCATCAGATAAAAGTTTGGAAAGGAAATATTAGACTACTGATGAAAGAATGCTTAAAAGAGAGAGACATATAAACACACAAATAGTGTGATAGTTTTAAATGTGATAGTTTTCTGTTCCATATAAATATTCACAAAAGTTCTCTCACTGTAGAGTCTCTCAATCAAATGGAGAAGATGATCCATTCTGGGAGTATTCATTGGAACAGACCACTCTTCTATATATGGATTCATTTTTCTTGCTTTTAGAGGTCCTCTCAGCTAACATTCTTAGGTTTTGGGTTTTTTGTGTGTGTTTTTTTTTTTTTTTTTGAAAGATTTTATTTATTTGACAGAGAGAAACACAGCGAGAGAGGGAACACAAGCAGAGGGAATGGTAGCGGGAAAAGCAGGCTTCCCGCCAAGCAGGGAGCCCGATGCAGGGCTCGATCCCAGGACCCCGGGATCATGACCTGAGCCGAAGGCAGACACTTAACAACTGAGCCACCCAGGCGCCCCCGTTCTTAGGTTTTATTGACCATTGTGTTTGGTATCATACACATGATGCTTCTCACCAAGGAGCTTTTTCCACTGCAAAAGAATGCAAAAAATGCCTTTGTATCTATGGATTTTTTTTATTTCACCATATATTCCATTATCCAGAGCAGCTCTCCAGTAAAACAGTGGAATGATTTACCAATGACTCATTATGGAGTTAGTTGGCAGAAAATACCACATAGGATTAGTTTATTCTGCTCTAGTTAGGTAGGCAGAGACCTCATTGGCAGAAAGAAGCTTTAATTAATGCAATATATTCTTGGAAAATACTCCGAAATTGAGGCTGTTTGCATAAGATCTTACAGAGAGCTTAGAGTCCTAGACTGAAGAAGAGGCTAAGATTCAGAAAGTCAAAGATCTGTTATCTCTAGAAACAAGAAGACTGGAAACAAACTGAAAGCATTATAATGCCCGTTGTTGCCACGTAATTAAAAAAAATCATCAACTCAAAAACTGGTACAAACAAATCCAACCAATTCTTTTCCACAGTAAATACTTCTTGCTTATTTAAAAATTTCTTTCTTTTAAAAATAAGGTTTTTGTTTGGTGTGTGTGTGGGGGTGGGGGTGTGTTTGTGTGTGTTGGCCCCTGCCTGGGTTTGACTTTTTTATTGGGTAATCCAATGCTGATAAGAACCTGTGTTACGAGATAACCAGAGCTATCAAATTTCCTCCTCTACATTAATAATCTAAAAATTGCCATATTACATTTCAAAAAGATAGTATACTTCAGATCGCAGTGAATTTACTTCCCAATTCTTTTACATATCACAGAAGCCTTCTAGTACCTTCTACATAGACTGTGAGACTCTGCCACTAAGTCCTAAGTCTTCACACTTTTGAGAATTCTCCTGTGCTGTGTATTGGGAGGGATTCTAGAATAGTCTCTTCCTGATCTCCAAGTTTTATACTTTCCTTCCATTGAAAAATCTGTTTATTTCCTCCTGAAATGCCCTTTAAAGACTCTGGACAAAACACTTTCAGAGCAAAAAGAATAGCCTTTGTTTCACCTTAAAGAGTGAAACATCTGCTCATTGGAATGCCCTTTTGCTTCCATTTGACAAAGATGTCGGATGTCAATGGCCTCAGGCTGAGTAACTTGAGCTTTACTTCTCTGTAGGGGATGAGAAAAACATCCCTAAAGCCAGGACACCATTAATGGTCAGGGTTGCTGTAACCATTTTCAATTCACTTCTATTCTTGGAGATATGATATATAAAATTAATAGAAACATTTTTTTAGAAAGAGTTATTTAATGATACTCTAATACAAACATTTGATGTTTGCCAGACAAAAAGCTAAGCACTTATTTCATCTAATACGGGAAACAAATGGATGGAGTTGACATTATTCCTTACTCCTTTTGTGGGTGAGAGCATAATGACTTAGAAAAATAAATTACCTGAGATTACAAAACTAAGAATTGGTAGATCCAGAATCCTCTCAGATGTCTATTTCTAGGTTGCAATATTATGGATTCATTTTTATATTATTCACTTTTGTTGATGTATTTTGTTTCTAATTTTTCTATTATGAGAAACTTAATTTTTATGAAAACTGTTTGATTATTATTTAAGTTGTTAAAAACCTGAATTGAAAATTTCAGTTAAGTCATTAAAATCTATCTCTCTGCTGACATTAGGTGCACAAAGAGCCAGGCTGTTAGCATTGCTTGGTAAAGCATGTAGTTTGTTGATGCTATGAGACAAGAGCTGGTAGAGGAATCATGGCAAACTGGCAAATCTGTGCCTCATTGAACTGAACTAGTGGTGACTAGACTCTTGCTAATTTTTGTCATGCTAAAATCTAGTCACTGTTTCCAGTTTTTTTTTTTGTTTAAAAAAATCAGTTCCCATTTCCAGATTTATGTAAAAATTTCTTGCTTACTACTGTCAACTAATTAAAAAACATTTGATAACATAGTGTTGACCAAAAAAGTATGTCTGCTGCCCAAATATGAGTCAAGAATATCCACTTTCATGTGAATAATTACTAAAGTTTTCATTTTTTTACATATACATTTATCGTTGTATAACTTGGTCTATGATGATGCAGTTAATTTAATATTCAAACATTAATTCTCGCAGTAGGGCATTTACTAATACAAATTAAAATTAACCAATATTTACCTTTTTTTCTTTCACCATGAAAGCCTTCTAGAAGTGTAATGGCATTTATTTAGCTCTATTTTGTAATTTTGAATTTTCATGTTACCTGAGGACAGAATGCAAGGTTTAATTATTTTAATATGTATTATCAGTTCCTAATCTAAAATTTTGTATTACTAGTAGTTTAATGATTTGTAATTAGAAAACATTACTCACTTATTTAAAACCTACATTTTAAATGCAATCATAAATGTAAAGTTTCCACATAATTTAAAGTCAAAGATTTATTATCTGTAAAACTTTTTTTCTTGATTCCAGATAAAAATAAAATCAGAGAAACAAAATATTTTTATTTGCATTTTTTTTTTTACTTAAACCAAAATAATTATGTAACTTTGCTTATTGAAGATACTTTTCTTCAATAGGTGTTCCCTTGTTCTCTCTAAGTGAACATGAATTATCATTTAGTAGAAAGTATTAAAATGGATCTTTCCCACAGGAAACCCTCCAATTAAGCAGTAGGTATCCACTTTCTTCCCTCCATTTCTTAAAAGATATCAACATCAGTATTTGAACCAAGGCGTTTTTGTGCCCTTTCTGAATACTTTTTCTTGAAGGCTTTTTCTTCCTCATTAAAAAAAGAACATCTCCGTCCTGGATAGAGAGTATTTTTGTGTGATTTCTAACTAGTGATATTATTTTGACTAAAAAAAAAAGTGTACAGTTCCTCCATCTTATTATTGCAGCATTTTAAAATCTTTATACTTCACACATTATCTATGATTCCCTCTATTTTAATCCCCTTATGCTTTTCTTTTTCTAAATTTCTAACTTCATTATTATTTATTCACTTTCTAAAGTCTCCTCTAATTTACTATTCTCTTTCTTCCTTATTTTACTTTTTTGTTTTCAGTAGCCAGAATATCATTCTTTGTTCTCATTGTGTCTATCTCAGTTGCATCTAGCTCATTTCATTGTCCCACTAAAACTTGACAACCTTTCCTTATAGTATAACACTCAATATTCATGTCCTAAATTTCTATTCTGTTGTCTTCTAGAACCTGTACTTTTTTACAATAATGTTGAAAGAATCATGCCATTGGTGACAGCTGGTGAAATTAAATTAAAAAGTAGATGTCTTCATAATTATACTCTACAATATTTTACAAAGTGACTGTTAAAGAGAAATTTTACTATCTCTTTCTTATGTGAAAAAAATTCTGACTTTAAAGGCTATAGTTAATTTACCTCTGAATAGTCTGTTGTGCCATATTTTCTTTCAATGTTAAACTTACAACATTCAAATTTATACTGAAAACACTTTGATTGAGGTGAATAAAATTAGGTAACATACTAGGATGATATCTGCATTTTCAGAGTTCATTCTATTAGGAAAGAATTTTCATTTGCTTTATCTGCAAAGAACTATTTTGTATGTCTCTGCCTAAGTGAAATGTCTATGTAACTTGAATCAGAATTTCTGTCACCATATTCAAAATAGACGTAAATCTGGGTCACTCAGTCTTAAATGCATTTACACAGATTTTAGTTTATTAAGTGTCAGAGTTTGCACTTTTAGGTGACTTTATTCTTTGTTTCCCAATGTATAATATGCAAATAACAAATTAATGCAGATTTCTGATCTCTACAATTCTAGACTCTAACCTAAAGTGGACCCAAAAAGATTGTAGACAAACATAAATAAATGGATGGAGAGATATTAATATAGATACAGATCATCAAAAGTCATATATAGTTACAGTATATTTTGCATGTTCAAGAATCAATTCGGGGGACACCTGGGTGGCTCAATTGGTTAAGCATCTGCCTTTGGCTCAGGTCATGATCCCAGGGTCCTCGGACTGAGTCCCATATTAGAATCCTTGTTCTCCCTCTGCCCGCTGTTCTCCCTGGTTGTGTGCTCTCTCTCTCTGACAAGTAAATAAATCTTTAAAAAAAAAAAAAAATCAATTCAGGTTTCTGGTTTTGACCAGGCAACAAAATAGAGTAAGATAAACATAAATATTTCTGATATGAAAAGATATAACTGAGAAAGGTTCTGTTAACTTACAACCAGAAATCATAAGCACTTCATTTGCTTAGTTCAATTGTGGTCAATAATATTTACATATTGTTTATTATGTGCCTTGCACTGTGAGACTTTCTAGACCCTACTCTCAGGTTACTGAGTTAAGGTACGGATGACATGAAAATATAGATAGCACACCATATTATGGTTGGTAAATGCTGTAGTTGCCCAATAGAATCCCTGTAATAGACATTTAGCATATACTTCAAGTTCAAATGAAGCTTTTGGAAATATACACTCTTTGACATTACTCTTTTTGTTCTCCTGCTCCCTTTCTCTAAAAACCAGTATCACACTCAAGATTTACTATCTTTTTAACAAATGATAATACTAGCATTTAACAATGATAAATGTCATCCAGTCTATAAGTACTGAACCAAGATGTCTATGCTAAATCCATAAATAAAAGGATGGAGTTCGGAATTAAGTGCACCTTGAGTTGCAAGCTCTCTTCCCTATTTTTTATCCTCGATTTCTTCACCTGTAAAGTGATGACAAAACTGCAATTGGCCTTAAAGGTTTATTGTGAGATTTCTATGAGGTAATATATGTAAAGTACTAAGCACAATGCTGGATGTCTACTCTACACGCAAAGATTAGCTATTATTATTAGCTTTTCCTATACCTATGGTCTCCCTACATTCATTTAAAATGAAGAAACTCTAATATCTCACTAAAAAGTCAATAAGAAAAAAGAAATTATAACTTCATTTGGAATTATTAAAAAGACGATAATTTCATCATGTTGATTATTTTTTTTATCATGTTGATTATAATTCAATAGGCACACATACTTAAAAATGAGGTTACTTTTACATAAGAGTACATCTATAGCATGTTTCAACTGCCCAATGAGGATTATTACCCCACTAAGTTATTCACCACTTAAGTAATGTAGTAATTAAAACATTCACAAATATTTGATTTGATATACAAATATATTCTATGTATTTACACACTATATATTAAAAAAATTTTATACTTTATGTTGTATATTTGTTATATATTTTTAGTAGAATATAATACTAGAGGGAAAAAAATTATCTCTTAGGTTATAGTACAGTGAATAATTCCAGCAGAGAGCAAATGCTATTTCTAAAGGCATAATAAACAGAAATAAACTCTATATTTACCCATAATAAAACATAAAATTTTCTCAACAAATATACTTTCACTGAAAACAGGGTATTTAAAAATTATTATGTACAATTAAACATAAAAATTATTATATAATAGTTTACATCATAATAGTTTACAATGTATTAGTTTCCTTGAAGCTGTATGATAATTGGGACAATATGACAACTTTTCTGAATAGAAAAAACTACCTCATTTTCCATCTAATTTTTTTATGATAAGTTACCATACAGAATTTTCATAAATCCTGTTTTTGAGCATTCTTTTTATATTTAGCAAGGTTTAAATGTATAATTAAACTGTTAATAAGTAGATATGAAAGTCTTACACCATGGGTTTTAGGACATTTCTCTCCAAAGTTATAATGAGCAATCCATATTTAAATTTCTATTGCCGATTCCAAATATATATTAATTTATGCCAACTTCAAGTTGTAGCAAATTTTTGTGAATGAGAAATCTCAATAGACTATACAAAGAGATCATCTATTCTTCTTTCCATTACTTTAAACCACTGCCGTCCAAAAGAATATTCTATTATGACAGAAATATTACATATCACCACTTTCTAATGCAGTGTTCACTAGCTGCATGTGGTTATTCACACTTAATATATGACTATTGGAACTAGAGAACTGCATTTTTAATCATATTTAATTCTAAATAAATATACAGTTAAATCTTACATGTCACTAGAGCCTATTGCATTGAACAATGCAACTCTAGATATTTACCTGTATAATAACAACAATATATATATATTTCATATATATAAACAATATATATTGTCTGTGTGTATATTAATATATATATATATGTTTAGTTCCTCAACTCTTCTGTTCCTCTTCACCCTCAAAACAAAGACACAGATGTTGGTAGAAAAAAATGTAACATTCGGGTCTGCTCTGAAGAGCTTAAGTGAAAACCTGATCAACCGCCCGGATCCTGCTATGCTGGCAGACAATGACACCAGATTCTGTGACATCAGGTTGTGCTGAAGCCAAATGCTACTCTCAGCAATGACTGAACACAGCAGGGATACTGAGGTAGGCACATTCCTGCAAGATACAGGATCCCTTTGACTGGTACGTGACTTGGGGAGTTACCACTGTCCTGAAAGAAATCTTCTTAGACCTGTGTTACTGTTAAGAATCTACCCATCAGGGGCGCCTGGGTGGCTCAGTCGTTAAGCGTCTGCCTTCGGCTCAGGTCATGATCCCAGCGTCCTGGGATCGAGCCCCACATCGGGCTCCTTGCTCGGCCGGAAGCCTGCTTCTCCCACTACCATTCCCTCTGCTTGTGTTCCCTCTCTCGCTGTGTTTCTCTCTGTCAAATAAATAAAATCTTTAAAAAAAAAAAAAAAAAAAAGAATCTACCCATCAACTGTCCTTTATTTCTCCCCTTCACAGGAGTCAGACTTGTCTCTTAAATCTGACTATTCTGTCTATTCTTCCAGGTCTCTCCCATATTTTCTTCAGAGGCATTTCCCTGTTTAAATCTCTTGCACATCTAATCACCATCTTGGCCAATGCTACTCAGAGGACTGATCTAACACACAGTTTTTGTCATTTTTTAATGAAATATTTTAAGATTATTTTTCAAGAGTGGTGCCTGGGTGGTTCAGTCATTAAGCGTCTGCCTTCGGATCAGGTCATGATCCCAGGGTCCTGGGATTGAGCCCCGCATCAGGCTCCCCGCTCGGCGGGAACCCTGCTTCTCCTGCTACCATTCTCTCTGCTTGCCCCACTCTCGCTGTGTTTCTGTCAAATAAATAAAATCTAAAAAAAAAAAAAAGATTATTTTTCAAGATTAAAAGGTAGTCAACAAATCTCCACAGAGAAATAGACAGTAGATAATATATAATGAGTAATTGAAAGTTAAAATAATTTAAATGTTTTCAAATCAATGGTATGTAATCCTCTTTTGAGATGAGAAATCTAAACTCCATGGATATTTTTGGCCATTTTCTTCTCCTACTAAATCTCTCTTATATGAATGCACATTAGATGTGAGAAAAGCACAATGATAGATTCAAACAAAAATAAGTCCCTACTTTAGCTTAGTTGAAATGTTTTCAAAAACAACTCTGGACCACTAAAACCAGAGTGATTTTATCACCCAAGGGCTATATGCCAACATTAGGAGACTTTTGGGTGTTCCATCTAGGATCGTATTATTGGCATCTAATCTGTAGAAGTTAGAGATTCTACTGAACACCCTATAATGCACAAGACAGATTCCTCACAACAAAGAATTATTCCACCCAAAATGTTAATAGTGATAAAGGTGGAAATCATGATTTAGAACAAGTTCACTAAGTTTACGAATGTCTGTGAATGAAAAAACTAAAGGGAGGGCACACAAAGGGAGGGCACGACTGGGTGGCTCAGTCGGCAAAGTGTTAGACTTAATTTCAACTCAGGTCATGATCTCAGGGTTGTGAGATCAAGCTCCCCCATCCGTGGAGCCTGCTTAAAATTCTTTCTCTCCCTTGCCCTCTGCCCCTCCCCTTCACCCCAATCGCTTGCTTTCTTTCTCTAAAACAAAATAAAAAATTAAAAAAAAAAAGAAAAAAAAAGATGTCTGTGAATGATCCTCTTAGATTATATCTATTTATTTAAAGCTATTTCTGATATAACATACAGCAAGCCCTGTACACACAAAAAAATATCATATTATTCTTTTTTTAAAAAAGATTTTATTTATTTATTTAACAGAGATCACAAATAGGCAGAGAGGCAGGCAGAGGAAGAAGGGGGAAGTAGGCTCCCTGCTGAGCAGAGAGCCAGATGTAGGGCCTGATCCCAGGACCCTGAGATTGTGACCTGAGCCTAAGGCAGAGGCTTTAACCCACTAAGCCAACCAGGCACCCCTCATATTATTCTTAATGATCAAGTTTAGCACCCTTCAAATTTGTAGAGCTGTTTCAATAAACACACACACACACACACACACACACACACACCAAAAACAGAGAGGCGACTATCCTAGGTTAGGTTAGAACCTGTGAGAACTTTTGAAATTATATATATCTATAAATTATGCTGTATATAAGAGTTGTCATAATTCGATTGAACATAAACCCAAACCCAAAACACACATAGTATAATATTGATGTAAGATAGTCTTCAGCTTAAAGAATTTTCCATATAACAAGATAGTGAATACCAGGCCCAAGAGGAAGCCATTAATAAACTACAGTGTAATCAGCTGCAAAGGTGCACGAAAATGAGTTGGCCTTTGGACAACCAACATTATCTTCATAGGCTAGCAA
>CM053604.1:96978975-97011687 GCA_028646535.1 Procyon lotor
AAGGAGGAATATCCAACTTTCCTATCAACATGGATGGGACCAGAAGAGATTATGCGGAGTGCAATAAGTCAAGCAGAGAGAGCCAATTACCTTATGGTTTCATTTACGTGCTGAGCATAAAGAAAAACAAGGAGGGCATTGTGAGAAGGAAGGGAAGGGGGAATGGGGGGAAATCAGAGGGGGAGATGAACCATGAGAGACTGTGGACTATGAGCAACAAACTGAGGGTTTTGGAGGGGAGGGGGGTGGGGGGTTGGGAGAGCCTGGTGGTGGGTATTGAGGAGGACACATATTGCATGGGGCACTGGGTGTGGTGCATAAACAATCTTGTAAAACTGAAAAAATAAAATACACATATTTGGGGAAAAAAAAAAAGTCCAATGGGTCATGGAGATTCCAACATATTTTGATATAATTTATCTAGTGAGATATTTGTGAAGGGCTTCTCAGTGACTAGGACATTTATTTTCAATGTTTTTTTTTTAACATCTCAATATTATGACAAGAAGTTACTGTATATCATAAAGCAGCAACTGATAAACTGACACTGAACTCTTAAACATACACCCTCAAAAAATACTGTAATGTGAAATAATGCATCTCATCTAATTGTCAGGTTGCCCTTTCCTGAGACTCCTGGTGATGGGAAAATTCAGGACCTATGAATCTATTTAAAAATAGTTGCTAAATTTTCTGATATTTCATAATTCAGCAGAATATAGATATTGTAAATATAATAACAGGTCTAAATCTAGATCCTTCTGCTATTAGATTTTTTTAACATCTTCAATAGCTTCAAGTTGAATAAGCATTAAATATTCATCTTTTTATTTAAAAACAATAATTTTAATGGTTATTTAATATGAATTAATTGGCCATAATTTGTCATACAATTTCATTCACTTTTTAGCTCCTCCTTTTTAGAACTATAAAAGGGATTTTGAAAAAAAAAATTATTATTTTATTTATTTATTTGACAGAGCGAGAGAGGGATCCCAAGCAGGGGGAGTGGGAGAGGGTGAAGCAGGCTTCCTGCTGAGCAGGGAGCTGGATGTGGGGTTTGATCCCAGGACCCTGGGATCATGACCTGAGCTGAACAGACGCTTAATGACTGAGCCACCCAGGCACCCCGGGATTTTGAAATCTTTTGGTAAGTTGTGTTAAAGAATATATTAGTGGGGTGCCTGGGTGGCTCAATCAGTTAAGTGTTCAACTCTTGATCTCAGCTGAGGTCAGGATCTTAGTGTCATGAGATTGAGCCCTGCAGTGGGCTCTGTGCTCAGTGGGAAGTCTTCTTGAGATTCTCTCTCTCCCTCACCTTTTCCTTCTGCCCCTTCCCCTGCTCTCTTTCTCTTAAATAAATCTTAAATATATTAGAAAGCCCTTAACCTAATACCTAAATATTTTTATCTAAATGGAATGAAAAAAATTTTCATTAATATAATACGATCTACAACATATTAATTACTCTCATTATAATTACTTAAAGTTACTTAACAACTAAATGACCCATGCTTATTTTTAATTGGTTTGGTTTGTAAAACTAAATCATCTACATATTCATCCGAGTCCTGCAAGACTGTAAGATTGACCAATTCTCTTTCTTAATGAAGAGCACTCTTATTGCTTAAAGATGACACGAAAACCTCTTCTTCCAAATAACCTATTTCTGTCCATGATTATCCACCACAGTGCCTTTCCTGTCCATTCAACAAATGACTATGGCTAATGTATAACATAACCCATACAGGGACATAATAGTCTTGATAAGATAATCCTATGACCATGTTCCAAAGAAGCTACAGGACCTAGATAACATATACCTGTAGATGCTGAAAGCATATACATGAGAATATATTATAAAATTGCTTGATCAGATGGAATGGTACAAAATGTTGGATTAGAGAGTGTTTATTTGGGAAAAAGTCTCCCGAGACACAGGATTTGACACACTAGCAAGACAACAAACCAAGAGAAGGTACAAATCCACTATGAAAGCCCCCAGACATATGGAAAAACTGAAGGTCCTTATCAAATGTAGTAGAAATGCCAGAATTGTGGTGGCATATGTTGGGAGAAAGAATTCAAAAGGTTCAAGATGTGAACATATTTGAGTAGATATGCTATGTAAGACCAGAAATCTCATTGGAGGACTATATTTGACAAAAAGGCCTGAAAAATGCCTACTTACCAAAGCAAGGCAGAAGATTGCTCTAAAAGCAGCAGAATAATAACTGAGAACTTAATCTGAGACTGTCCTCTGTTGGCCAGGCCCGCCAAGGAAGATGCTATTGCAGAACTAGACTCGCTGGACTCAATGATGACAATAAAAACTGATAAAAATAAAGGTCTTTTAGAGTCAGAAGAGACAAATATTTTAATGTATAGTAACCTCAAAGGGGAAGCTTGACCTGCAGAGAAATAGGAATAAGGTTAACATAGGATGGTGCCTTTAGGGACAAAATAGAAGGCAGACAGGAAAGGCAACTCAATCGAAGAAAATCAAGAGCAGATCTTCAGGAATTTAAAAAAGTTAACAAAACCGAAAGTTAAGTTCTTGTCAACTTTCTACATAAGAAACTGGTTTGGGAAAAGGGGGTGGCTTGGTGGCTCAGTCAGTTAAGTGTCAGCCTTCAGGTCAGGTCATGCACCATGTTGGGCTCCTTGCTCATCAGGAAGCCTGCTTCTCCCTCTCCCTCTTCTCTTCCTCCTGGCTCATGCTTGCTCTCACATTCTGTTTTGCTCTCTCAAATAAGTAAATAAAATCTAAAAAAAAAAAAAGGGTAGGACAGGTTTCTAGGACCTTGGCCTGTGGGGTAAGAGAAATGATGGTGCAGAAGACCAAACGGAATCATCTGTTATTGGTCTTCCTTGGCCAAGATCATAAATAAAAACAAATTAGTATCCCCACCTATAAAACTAAGAGAGCAGTGGTCCTCATCTATTTATTTCACTTTTCTGACTCCTGAAAAAACAAGACAGATCTTGTAAGATAATGGATGCTACCGTAAATACATGCAAGTATTAGACCCAACTGCGGCTGTTGTATTTTCTAGAGCATTTTAATCCTGTTAATTACAATTTGATTGTGTCTACTTTTTAACCAAAGTTAATCCTGACCATCTATTCCTACTTTGCTAGGAGTTTTAGAAATGAATATATGTTGAATTTCATCAAATGCCATGTCTCCATCTAAGTAGGTGAACTTTATTTTTTTTTCTTAATGTGAGGAATTAATGTAAGGATTGGTGTACAAATCTTTAATCAATATTCATTCTTGGGGCGCCTGGGTGGCTCAGTGGGTTAAAGCCTCTGCCTTCGGCTCAGGTCATGATTTCAGGGTCCTGGGATCGAGCCCCGCATCGGGCTCTCTGCTGGACGGGGAGCCTGCTTCCCCCTCTCTCTCTGCCTGCCTCTCTGCCCACTTGTGATCTCTCTCTCTCTCTGT
This sequence comes from Procyon lotor, assembly GCA_028646535.1. Lineage (NCBI taxonomy): Eukaryota > Metazoa > Chordata > Mammalia > Carnivora > Procyonidae > Procyon > Procyon lotor. The sequence continues at coordinate 96,982,424 of CM053604.1, forward strand.
CAAATAAATAAATAAAATCTTTAAAAAAAATATTGCATTCTTGAAGTTAAACAAATTTGCCTACGAAGCATTATTTTCTATATGTAAGTGTGTATATATTATGCATGTGTGTGTATTTACATTTTGATTAGGATTTTTTCATATATGATCATGAGAAAAATTGGTCTTACTATGTCATATTTTATTATTCCAAAATATAAAATCATAATTATACTATCATTACATTCAAAATGCTTTAAATTTAAAAATTTTTTTTCTTTGACAAGTTGTTTAGAAATATGTTGTTTAACGTACTTATATTTGGGAAATTTTAATTTATGTCTTATCAGTGATTTCTATCTTTACTCTGGTAAGATAGTTATTCTTTTTTTATAAAGATTTTATTTTTACTTATTTGACAGAGAAAGAGAAATCACAAGTAGGCAGAGAGGCAGACAGAGAGTGAGGGGGAAGCAGGCTCCCCGCTAGGCAGAGAGCCTGATGTGGGGCTCGATCCCAGGACCCTGAGATCATGACCTGAGCCGAAGGCAGAGGCTTTAACCCACTGAGCCACCCAGGTGCCCCCAAATTATTCTAAGTCTGTTTAATCTTTTGAAATATGTAGATACTCCATAGGCAGATCTATGTACAGTTGTTTTTTTGTTTTTTCGTTTTTTCATTTGAAGACAGCATGTCTTTTATTTTCAGTTTTTAAGAGTTTCTTTCCAGGGGCGCCTGGGTGGCTCAGTCATTAAGCGTCTGCCTTTGGCTCAGGTCATGATCCCAGGGTCCTGGGATCGAACCCCACATCGGGCTCCCCGCTCGGCGGGAAGCCTGCTTCTCCTGCTACCATTCCCTCTGCTTGTGTTCCCTCTCTCGCTGTGTTTCTCACTGTCAAATAAATAAAAATCTTTAAAAAAAAAAAAATAAAAGAGTTTTTTTCCAAATTTGGCTTTTAGTAGTTTTACTTTGCTATTTATAGAATGGTTTTCTTTGCACTTTTTCTTTTTGAATTCATATTTTGAATTTTGAATTCAATTTCTTATAACCCATGGCTTGATGTCTTTAATCATCTTTGGAAAAACTTTACCCTGTATCTCTTCAAATACTACTTCTGCATCATTCTCCATTCCTATTACACTGGAATGCCATTACAAGTTTGCTTAATTTTTCACCATGGTCCCACTTTCCCCCATATACTATAGCTTCTTCTTTTTAAAAATTTTATTATTTTGGGTGGGGAAGGGACAGAGGAAGAGAGAGAATCTTTTTTTTTTTCTTTAAAAATTTTTTTTTATTTACTTGAGAGAGAGAGGGTGAGAGAGAGCATGAGAGGGGAGAAGATCAGAGGGAGAAGCAGACTCCCCAAGGAGCCGGGAGCCTGATCCTGGGACTTTGGGATCATGACCTGAACTGAAAGCAGTCGTCCAACCGAGTTACCCAGGTGCACAAGACAGAGAATCTTAAACAGCCTCCATGCCCAGCACAGAGCCCAACTCAGGGCTTGATCTCACAACCCTGATATTATGACGTGAGCTGAAATCAAGAGTCAGTGCTTAACTGGGCCACTCAGGTTCCCCACTCTAGCTTCTTTTCATTCTGTGCTTTTTTGTGTGTGTGCTTTTTTTTTTTTTTTTTCAAAAAACTGGGGGCTTTGTTGTTATGTGCATATTGTTCACAGTTATTTTATCTGTGTTTTCACAGATATTTATTCTGATAAATTCACAGTTTATCACAGTTATTTTATCATTCTGTGCTTTAAGCCAAATGTTTTTTACTGACCTATTTTCAAGTCTCTTTGACTTGTCTGAAATGCTGTTAATCCTATCTACTCTATGAATTTTTTAATTTAGTTGAATTTTTCATTTCTAGAATTTGTATTTAAATATTTTTATATACACTCTGGTCTCTGATGAAATTCTATGTCCTGTTATCTATTTTCTTGAACATATTATTCATAGTTATGTTACTGTCCAAGTCTAGTTACTCCATTATGTGAAACAGCTTTGATCTATTTCTATTGCCTGTTTCTCTTCCCTTTTATATCTGATTATTTTAAAATGAATAGCAGACATTTTATATGCAAAAATGTTAAGGTTGATAGATGATTTGCCATCCTAGGAAAAGATTCATCTTATTCTCTTTCAGGAAGCTAGAGTATGGTCAGATCACTACAGTATAATTGTGGTCTGAAGTGATGCAAAGCTCTATAAACCTCTGTTGTGACCTTTGGTCCAACAGAAGCGGTCATAGGGTCGCTTCTCTTGGTAGATCTCGAGGTTTTTGTTTTTTTTTTTCTGTCTTCCCAGAATTTGTGGACTGATGAATATTCTGCAAAGTTGCTTTGCCACATTTTAGGCATCACAGTCTCTAGTTCCACAGAGTTGAAATAATGTAGTGTTAGGCAGATTTAATAAACTTGTCTGTGATTTCGGTTCCTCAAGATTTGACTGCCTTGGCAGTTTTCCAATGCCTTCAAACATAGTTTATTTTCATGTTTACTTTGGCTTTCTAATTGGTCTTGGTGAGAGTGTTAATCTGCTATAAACTACTCCATTATAACCCTAACTGAAATTCCCTAAAGTACTATAAAATCTGGGGGTAAGAAAACATGACTCACCATGACAGCTCCATGAGCTATATGGCACTTATTCTTGTTCTCTTTAAGTCCATCTTCATCTGTTCTTCAAAACTGATTTACCGGGGCTCCTGGGTGGCTCAGTGGGTTAAAGCCTCTGCCTTCGGCTCAGGTCATGATCTCAGGGTCCTGGGATCAAGCCCCGCATCGGGCTCTCTGCTCAGCAGGGAGCCTGCTTCTCCCTCTCTCTCTGCCTGCCTCTGCCTACTTGTGATCTCTCTCTCTCTCTCTCTCTGTCAAATAAATAAAATCTTTAAAAAAAAAACAACTGATTTACCTGAGACATAAATCTAAATATAGACGTAACCTATTAAAAATATTTCAATGAATATCTGCCGCATATGTCAGAGTAATTTTATCCACTGGATGTCCATACTGCCTAAGGTCTCTTAAGCTTATCGACATTTTATAAAATCTTTGAAATATTAACAAAATTGACTTTAGTAAATGCTAATTAATCTTTATAAATGTGACATATCAATAAACCAACAGCAACTCAATAAATCTCATATAATTTTACATAAATTGCATTTACCATAGAATGTGAGAGCATTTTACTATTTTCTATTTAATATAGAGTGGGTTTCAAAAGTAATCTTAATGCCATCAAAGTAATTGAGAACTCCTGACTTTTAAACAGTGTCATTATCATCTGTTTTTTGCCCATTATATAATTTTTTAGTGCCTTGCTACCCTTACATCTCTATCCCAAATACACGGTGACATATCTGAAACTACCTGCACTTCCTTGAACATTGCCATTATTCTTTTCTATTTAAAATGTCTTTATTGTTTTTATTTCTCTAGCATATAAATAAATGTCAACTTTTGTCCATCAGCAGAACTCCAATTATTTTAATCCTTCCTCAGTCATTCCTTTCATTTGGTTTCTGTTACATATTATATATACTTCTAGTATCTATAAAATCAAATCAAATTTATGTGTTTATATATTTTTTCAGTATATTTGTCTTTAAGCTCCTGGATATCAAGGATCATGTCTCATTTGTCTTTTTCTCTGCAATAAGTAGCAGAAGACATGACAGAGTACATACTTAAAAAAACATATGCTTTACTTAAAATGAAATTTAAATAAGTTTTGAGGGACAGGTAGGATTTATACAGACTGTAATAAAGAGGAAAGTATTCGTACAGGAGGAAAAGGAGCAACCAACTGCAGGTGCAGTTGGAAATAGAAAGATTTTCTTGTTTGACTGAAATCCAGTACAGCTTCATATAAGGGCAAGTATAGTTGGTAAGGTCAAAAATACGTGTTAGAAAATTTACCAAAGGTTTTAAAGGTAAGACAGAGGAATTTTGAGGATTATATGGTTGACTAGTAAATATTTCTTTCTTTCTTTTTTTTCTTTGACTAGTAAATATTTCTAAAGAAGGAATAATATAACTAGACTTTTTGCTCTAGGAGTATTTATTTGGTATAGTTAATTATGTAGAGGACATCAGTGCCCTTAATAAGGACAGATGTGATAGGAGTGAGAATAAGAGACCTAGAATTGAAAGTATTAAGTGAATGAATTGGTGGCAATCACAAGAGAAACACTTTAAACATTACTTTCTAACAGAGAATTTTGGCATGGCTGAACACTGATCATCAGTATGTATTGGATGATTTATGCTGGAACTTGCTGGCAACAATATTATACTTGTTATCTATACCAAAAGACTGTGTATTATGATATATTCAGCCTAGTGGTTTCTAGAATAAATCTAAGGTACAATACATTACATTTACAGGATTCCTTCTTTTATTTTCTAACAACCAATGCTATACAGGGATTCCAGAATTTGAGAGAAAATCAAATTAGTGTCCGTTATCAAGAATAATATGAATTTATTTTCCTTATTTTATTTTTCAGGGTTTTTTTCACATAGTAAGTGTGAATGTAAGTTTGTGTTCTGGTTGAGTTGCCGTAACATAATACCATTGACTCTGTGGCTTAAAGTACAGAATTTTATTTTCTCACAGTTCTAGAGGCTGGGGAATCCAAGATCAAGGAGCTAGCTGATATTCCTGGTGAGAACATTCTTCCTGGTTTGAATAGAGAAGGACCTACTGCTGTGTCCTCACCTGGCAGAGAGAGAGAGGGAAGAGGCAGGCTATCTGGTATCTCCTTTTATAAAGACACTAAGCCAATTATCAAGACCCCACCCTTTATGACCTCAGCTAAACCTAATTATCTCCCAAAGGCATCATGTCCAAACATTAAACATCATCACATTGGGTATTAGGGATTCAACATACGAATGGAGGGTACAGAATTCAGTCCATACAAGTACGTCTGTGTGAGTGTATCTATAAAATGTATCGAAACTATTTGTTTTATTTATGGATTTACAAATTACATATGTACATATATGTATGTGTGTGTGTAAGTTTTTCTTCCTTGTCCACGTATGCCATTAGGTCAGAGATGGCACCTCAACTTGCTGGACTTTTCTTCCCAGGGTCAGTAAACTGTCAGATGGAGGAGTATTCTCCCAGGAGGCCAGTCATTGCCTCTGCAGCAGTGCAACCTTGCAGGGAAGGGTCTGCTCAGGCCTCTAAAAGCTGAGGTTAGAATGTTGAGACTGCCTGGGGAGAAGGACTATCATCTGTCCTTTGTAAGTTCTTTGGCTTTGATTCCATCAGCAGCTTTATAAATGCCAGCATATTGTGGTTTTAAGGTTTAATTAAGGGGATTAACATAACAAATCCAGGAAAAAGATAAACATATTACATAGCTTTGGGTTTACCACTAGAACATAAAAATAATTAAGATAATTTGATTTTCTGCCTTTGGCAGTATTTTTTCCAGATATAGGCTAAACAATGCACACAAAAACCAGTGAGCAAAGACCAGGCTTAACCATTTGCTCAGTATAAAAACTACCAAAACACATTTGAATTTGTGTTGATCAGTGCTCTTAATTTTTAATAATCACAAAAATGTACTAAATCACTAATGTAGTAGGCAATAAAAACAAATATATTTTCCTTGTAATTGGTTTAGCTGGGAATTTTCAGGCATGTGAAGACGCTCAAAACTCTGTTAAAGTTTTATGTTTTAGAAAAAATTTATTTCTACTGTTTTATGTTGGTATAAATACATAGTGGGAACAGGATGAAACAATAATATCTGTGCTATCAGTGTAAACAGCTAAAGACTTCCTTGAGGAGGGGGAGGGGAAAATAACTGTAGGAGCAATTACATTTTCAAAACTTGTCTGTTAGGTCAAAGTGGTTCTGTAACTCACAAATGAGTTCCATTGTGCAGTATGCTATCCAGAGTTTTTGCCAGATAAGCAAGCCATATATCTGGAGGTGATCCAAGCTTTGGGGGCATATGTTCTTCTCACCCTAATTCTAGGTATTTTCTCATCCAATATCTCACATAATACGAGCATAAATTTGTGATAGAGAAAGTTAAAACTGTACCACTTTCCAACTTCAATTTATTTGGTTTATTGCTTTATCATTTTCTTTCAGAAACATAAATAATAGACGTAGTTTTTCATTTGACTATAGGTTACAGCTCAGGTATATTTGGGGAGTAGGAAAACTTTCATATTTAATTTTGCTACAAATTCAGGAGAGCAAACAGAAGACAGTGTTCTAAAAATTAAAAAGCAAATAATATACAGCATGATCAGACTTCCCTTTCTCAACTTCATGGACACTAAATCAGACAATTAACATGCCTCATGACTTTCTCATGTATCTCTGCTTGAATAAGTATATTCTGAATTATTTTAAAACTTACTGTTCTGTGTGAGATTATTGTTTAGGTGACAGGGAGGGACAGTTTTGCTATTCTCTCTAGCATAATCTAAAAAGCAGATGAAAAAGGAAATAGGGAGACAAATTTAAAAGAAAAAAAGTTGCATGAAAAATAATAAATCAGAATATAGGGATAAATTATATATAGCTGGAGATTTTCCTCAATCCCAGTTGACAGTAAAGGGACAAACTGAAACCTTAAACAACTATATAGCTGTCTGTGCACTTAGGTTGTTCTTTACTTTTCAAAGTAACACTACATGCAATACTGCCTAGGAGACAAAGACAATAGTTCACAATTGGAGCTAAGATTTTGCAAATCATTTGTCTTATAATAAAATGTTTTCTGTCTGGGATCACGACAGTAAGAATAAATGAGAGAGGTTGGTCATCTGTAGGGATCTTTCCAGTGGCTGTTCTAAGACACACTTTTAAAATCCATGGATGATGAAATGCCTCTCCTTGACTCATCAGGAAAAAAATCAATCTAAAATACTCTTAATGGTGACATCAGCATCATGGCACTGTGAGTCATTCTTTTTTTCTTTCCCTTTGATTTACAACTAATTGGACATCGATAACTGGAAAAAAAAAAAAAAAGCACCTCTGCATAGCATATCAGGACACCCAAGAGATCCACCTACCTTTGCCCCTGAAAGTGTGTTTTGAAGCACAAAGGAGGTGTCACAAAGAGGAAAGTGGCCAGAGAGCCAGCAATGGCACAGGAGGTGATGGCAGAGGAGGCAGTGGCAGTGAGCCAGCATGATCTTTCTCATAGAGGAGGTGAAAGTGGAAGGCAGTGAGTGGGGTTCTATCCAACATGCTACTGTGTAGAGAGACCGATTGCTCTCTCTGAGGAAAGACTGCTGTGTCTAGGGCAAAGGAAAGGAAAGGCAAATTGGCAGAGAAAGAGACCTGAAGGAAAACATCCCTGTTGTCTTCTACAGAAGGCAAGAAACCTGACCACAGACGTCGGGACCTCCCCACTTCTGGATCCCCCCTACTGGGCCATGAACACATCCCTGAAGTACAAAGTGCTAAGTACACCACCACCACTACCACTCCACTCCACCTTGCTGCATGCCTTTTCTTGTACCTTTTTTTTTTCTTTAAATGCCTGCTCTCCCCACCTTAGCCAAAAGTCAGGCTTAAGAGTAACCAAAAACTTGTGCTAAGGTGCCACCTTATGGGAACAAAAGGAACACTCTTAGCTACCAACCTGTTTAACTGTTAGAACCAAAATAAGCAAAACCTTGTCTAAACAAGAAAGGTGTTCATTCAACACCTTAAATGTGAAGACACAGGCACTTTCCGTTGAACACCACAAAAAATCATGGTAATGCAATATCACAAAAAGAAAAATGACAACAACCCAGCAGATGAACCAAAAGACATGGAATATTACAATCTAATTAATAAAGAATTGAAAATAACTGTTACGAAAAAAATTCAATAAGGTACAAGAAAACTCAAAAAGACAATGCAATGATATCAGGAATAAAATTAGTGAAGATACTGAGTACTTTACCAAAAGGACTAAAATCTAAAAAAGAAACCAAATAGAAATTCTGGAGCTGAATAACTCAGTAAATGAGATGAAGAATGCATGGGAATGCACTGAAAAAAAACAGCAGATCATATGGAAGAGAGAGTTAGTGAGCTAGAAGATAGGAATCTAGAAATAATTCTAATTGAAGAGGAGAGAGAACGAAGATTTTTAAAAAGTAAAGAAACTTTACAAGAGCTATCAGAGTCCATTACAAAAGCCAGCATAAGAATAATGGGTATTCCAAAAGAGAAAAGAGGGAGTTTATGTAAAGAAATAATAGCTTAGAACTTTCCAAACCTGTAAAAGGATATACAAGTCCAGGAAAGCTAACAAAACATTATAATCTGGATGCAAAAGATCTTCTCCACAATGCATTATAATAAAACTGTCAAAAACCAAAGATAAAGAATTTTAAAGGAAACCAGGGGGAAAAGACAGCAATCTACAAAAATATTCCCTTGGGCTATCTGCAGATTTCTTAGCAGAAACTATAGGCCAGGTGAGACTGGAATAGCATATTCAAAATATTAAAAGATAAAAACTACCAGCCAAGAATATTGTATCCAACAAAGTTATCCTTCAGATATGAAGGAGAAATAAAGGCTTTCCCAAACAAAACCTTAGGAAATTCACCGTCATTAGACCTGCCTTAGAAGAAATATTAAAAGGAGCTCTTCAAGAAAAAATGAAAAGACAAAACTACACAAAACTTCAACTAAGGTGATAGTTAAAATAATGTAACTCTTTTCTTAGAACACTGTACTAAACTCTTAACCATAGGATAAAGGTTAAAAAAAAAAAACATTAAAAATAATTATTGCAAGGGCAACGCGGTAATGAAATCACAACATCAAAATAGATAAGTTGTGACATTAAAAATCTAAAAGAGGAAGAGTAAAACTTTTTTTTTTCTAAAGATTTTATTTATTTGACAGAGAGAAACACAGTGAGAGAGGGAACGCAAACAGAGGGAATGGTAGCGGGAGAAGCAGGCTTCCTGCCGAGCCGAGGAGATGGATGTGGGGCTCGATCTCAGGACCCTGGGATCATGACCTGAGCCGAAGGCAGACGCTTAAGGACTGAGCCACCCAGGTGCCCCGAGGAAGAGTAAAATTATAGAAACTTTATTTCTATCGAAATCAAGAGTGAATCAAGATAAATTGCAATTGGCAGGAAAAGGATTATATTATCTATGAGTTGTTTTATGTAAATTAACATTATGGTAACCTCAAAGCAAAAGATCTATAGCAGAGACAAACTTAAAAAAGGGGAGACTAAGCAAATCATTATGGAAAACCACCAATGTATAAAGGTAGACAGATATGAAAGAGAAAAGAAACAATGGAGAGACAAAATAACCAGAAGACAAATGATAAAATGGCAGTAGTATATCCTTACATATCAATAATCACCCTAAATGTAAATGGATTGAAGTCACCAATCAAATAACACAGAGTGGCTGGATGGATAAAAAAATAAAACCCAACTATTTGCTGCCTACAGGAGACTCATTTCAAATCTAAAGGCATACACATAGGCTCAAAGTGAATGGGTAGATGATATTCCAAGCAAATGGAAATGTAAAGAGGGTGGTGATAGTCATACTTATATCAGACAAAATAGACTTCAAGCTAAAAGTTGTAATAGGAGACAAAGGCCATTATATAATGATAGAGGATTCAATACATCAAGAAAATATAATAACCATAAATATATATGTTAAAATCTGAGCACTAAAATATATTAAGCATTTAATAACCGATCTTAAGGAAAAAAAGAAACAATAATTGTAGGGTACTTCAATACCCCCCATCAGCAATGGATAGATCCTCCAGGCAGATAATCAACAAGGAAACCTTGAATTGAACCATACTTTAGAACAAATGGATCTACTAAACATAATCAGAGCATTCCACCCAAAAAAATCAGAATACACATTCTTTGCAAGTGCACGTGGAAGATTCTCTGGGATAGATCATATGATAGACCACACACACACAGACACAGACACAGACACACACACATCTTTGCAAATTTAAGAACACTGAAAATCACACTATTTTCTCTGACCACAGTAGGATAAAATTAGAAATCAATAACAAGGAAAATAATAACATCTACAAATATGTGGAAAGTAAACACACACTTCTGAACAACCACTGGGTTAAAATAAAAATCAAAAGGAAAATTAAAAAAAAAAAATACCTGAAAACAAATGAAAATGAAAACACCGCATATAAAATCTTGTGAGATGCAGCAAAAGCAGTTCTGAGAGGAAAGTTTATAGCAATAAATATATATTCTATCAAGACATCAGAAAGATCTCAAATAACCTCACTTCACATTTCAAAAAACTTGAAAAATGTAACCATCCCTCAGAATAATACACTGCTGAAAATATAACTATAAGGAGTTGTGCTGGTCATGCAGGCATGCTTAAAGATAATCTTGAGAAAGACATGTACTAGCAGCAGGACTCAGGTGGAGGGGATGATATATGTCCTTGAAGCTGAGCAGCTGGGGACGCCAGGCTGGCTCAGGGCGGAACACTGTGAGCTTCATGGAAGCCGAGCAGCAAGGGAGGCCTGGCTCACTCAGGGCAGAAGACTGCCTGCTTCCCTTTCCCCTACCTCCGAGAGAGCTTGCTGTTGGGGTAATCCATTTAAGTGCTGAGTGTGCTTACTCTACTATGAATTCCATGCTGTTTGACCAGGCCACCCTTGTCTTTCTCTTCCTGCTGTTTGTCAACATATGACTCACATTCCTCCTTGTTTACCTACAAGACCTTTAACAATGTAACCTCCTTCTTTGTTTGTTGTTATCCTGTATCTATTACGAGACTGAGGAGTTGAGGAGGCAGTCTTCTCAACTGCGGACCCCGCTCCCATTCTCTCTCTCTCTTTTTTTTAAATTTTATTTATTTATTTGACAGAGAGAGAGAGAGAGATCACAAGTAGGCAGAGAGGCAGGCAGAGAGAGAGGGAGAAGCAGGCTCCCTGCTGAGCAGAGAGCCTGATGCGGGGCTGGATCCCAGGACCCTGAGATCAGGACCCAAGCTGAAGACAGAGGCTTTAACCACTGAGCCACCCAGGCACCCAACTCCCATTCTCTCTTGAAGCTAACTTGTTTGTGCCACATTCTTCTCCCGTGCACCATCAGGAAGTGGCAGAAAAAGAACAAACTGAGCCCAAAGTTAGCAGGAGGAAAGAAATACTAAGGATCTGCAGTTGGAAGTCTAGTTCCATTTAGGATAACTCATGATTGAAATCAAAATTAGGGTGTCAGCCAGGCTGAGTTGTCCTCTTGAATCTCCTGGGAAAAATCTGCTCACAAATCATTCCCGTTGACAGAATTCATTTCTTAGCAGTTATTCAGTTTAAATCCTATTTTCTTGCTGGCAGGAGGCTGAAGGTTGTTCTCATTTCCTAGAGGCCATTCTTGGTCTCTTCCTCATTGTCCCCTCAACCTGCTGGCCTGCAATGCTCAATGAATCTTGCTGGTGTTTCAAACATCTGTCTGGCTCTTCTACAACTATCCTGAGATATACCACCTTTCAAAGACTGTTATGATTAGATTATGCATACCCAGACAAAAATAATCTCCCTATCTTAAAGTCTGCTGTAGCATTTAACTGGGCTAATTCTGGTAGCAAAACCCATCATATTCAGCTAGGAGATCGTTCAGGATTTATATCCCAGAGAAAGCAGATCCTAAGGGAAATTTTAGGATTCCGACTAACACATCTGGCCTATTACTTTTGGCCTATAAACTGATCTCTTAAACAAGTTTTTACACTTATCCACTTTAGAAAAGTGTTTTCAGTTATCATGCCAGGTATATTTTAGGTACAGCAATTAATTATCATTCATGTTTAGTAATTAGGGCTTCTGAATTTAAAGTGATTAAACTGATAAATTATTTTTTCTGAATCTGTAATTTGATGAATCTACTAAAGAGTTGTCAGCTTCTGAGTTCCTCTTGAAATGGTCAGTTACCATCTCATCCCTAACAATTACAAGTTCCTTAATCGTCCTAGGTTCTATTTTCCTACTCTATTAATAATCTTCCCACTTCTGCTAAAGTATGATTGCTAGTTACTCAGATGTTATGTATTTGTAAAAAGAATGCAATGCCTTCTTTAAAAAGGGCACTTAAACAAGTGGGTAGAATATAAAAGCTTATGATGGAGAAAGGGATATTTATGGTGCTTCTGTGAACATGATTAAATTGAAATATTGAAGATTTCAGTATACAAACATAGCAGAAATAATACATCTTTGGTATTACAAAATTTTTAGTCGTGTATTCCCAGAATTGCCCCCTTATTCTTTTCCTTTTATTAGCTTTAGTTTGCCAAAATACTTAACGAAATGTAACTTGTTAAATAAACTCAACTGGATGCTTAGTTGGTTGAGCATCCACCTCTTGATTTAAGCTCAGGTCTTGATCTCAGGGTCTTGAGATTGAGCCCTGTGTTGGACTGCACACTCAGTGGGGAATCGGCCTGAGAGTCTCTCTCTCGCCCTTTCCCTCTGCTCCCACCCACTCCCTACCTGTGTGCTCTCTCTCTTTCTATTTATTTATTTATTTGAGAGAGAATGTGTACGTGCACACATAAGCAGGGTGTAGGGAGGCAGGGGCCAAGGGAGAGGGAAAAGCAGACTCTCTGCTGCAAAGGGAACCAGATGCAAGTCAGGACCCCAGGACCTCAAGATCATGACTTGAACTGAAGGTAGATGCTTAACCAAATGAGCCACCCAGGCACCCTCAAATAAATAGATCTTAAAAAAAAAAAATAAACTCAGTTACTTCACCTTTAGTTCCACACTTCCTTGTATTTTACCATCACTTTCAATGATGCCAGCTTTCTTCAATTTTTTCCTTTTTTGACTTCTGCTTCTTCATTGCTTTTTATATTCAAAAATAAAGACATGAATCCTTTTGAGGATCTGATAAAAATCCACTGATCTCTATCCCACAGAAATATATATATGAATATATGCACATATATACAACATTTTGCTTTCAATTTGGAGACTCACTGATCCCCTAAAACTATCTCCATTTTATATCTCCTAAGTTTTGCTATTTATTTCTCTGAAAAGTTTTATATCCACATCCTCTCTCCATTTCTAGAGCTCTCACCCTCACACCTCATTTACTACAATCATATCTTTGCTCTTTCCAGACACTAGTGAATCCATACTCAGTGCACCTTACACACAGATAAGATTTAACAATTTTTTTCTCAAAAATTTTCAATATATTCATTTACTCAAAAGTCTCCCTCTCTGTATTTTAGTGCTCATTCCTCTCATCTAAACTTACAAAGCCCCTTTTCATCTCTTTTCCTTAAAACCACTGCCTCGTCCTGTTCCCTAATTAAAGGCTGTGGAAAACATGAAAGCAACTGTTTTCCTGACTTAAACAAATTCAAATTCTTTCTTCTAAGTGAAATTAACTTCTTCCTTGCTGCCTGCAAGCCCTTTGCAGGTGACTTCACAGCCTCTTTTAATGTCCTAGCATTACCTGTCTGCCCTTCTGCAGTATATTTATTTGGTATGTGTTAGTGCTATTGTTTTAACCTGAAATGATTTTTACTCTGCTCATTTTCTCCACTGTTACGCTGTAAGATCGGAAGAAAAAACAGGATCTGTGTCCATTATACCTATCCTTCTACTTTGCCTCCCCATTTTCAATTAAGAGTATTATGTTGTCTTTGAAAGGGCAAGTACACATATACTAGTGGTGAACATAAAATGTAAGTCAATAAATTATACTTTCTACATTTTTCAAAGAAAGAAAAAGCTAATTTTAATAGAACTGAATATAGTTCAAAATCCTGTTTAAAAGTCTACTGTTAAGGGGTGCTTGCGTGGCTCAGTGGGTTAAAGCCTCTGCCTTCGGCTCAGGTCCTGGGATCGAGCCCCACATCAGGCTTTCTGCTCAGCGGGAAGCCTGCTTCCCTCTCTCTCTCTGCCTGCCTCTCTGCCTACTTGTGATCTCTCACCTCTCTGTCAAATAAATAAATAAAATCTAAAAAAAAAAAGTTTACTGTTAATTATATTTTAAAAAATATCTTTTATGTAACCCAAAACCCAAATACATTTACACACTATATTCACACAAATACAATCTGGAAAATAAAATGTAAGGTGAAAAGAAATTTTTCATTCTCTCTGACAAAAAATAAATGGAGATGGGATAAGTTCTCAGGAGCTGTTCCAAGGTTAACTCTCAGACAAAGGAATTCATTGACAAGGTATTTCAAAAAATAAACTCCAGTGCAGGAATCAGAGCTTTTAATCCTGCATTGTACCTAGATCCTGATATCTGCTAACAGAACGGAAAAAAAGGAAAAGAAACTGAATCAATCACATTAGCATCTGTCATAGGGAAATGATTATGGTTTCAAGAGGAACATTTGCCATGAAAAGGCCCAAATAACACTAAGTCAGTGAGTGATGGGCTGAGTGACTGATAGGAGCACATAGCAAAAGGATAGCACTTTTGTAGCAGTGAAGCTCCTTGGTTTAGCCTAGAAAAAATGTCTGTTTGAGCTTCTATTGGCTCTTCCCCAGTGCCACAGTACTCAGCCACAGATGAAGGCCCTCTGGACAATGGTTTCTTTGAATGCAGACATGGTCATAGTACAACTAGCAATGGAAGCAAAGATTCTTTCCATGAACTGTCTGGGGAGTACGTCAGTTCTCTGAGTGACACTAGAAAAGTCAGTCAAGAGTCAATCAGGGCACCTGCCTGGCTCAGCTGGTAGAGCTTGTGGCTCTTGATCTGGTGGTTGTGTTTGAGCTCCATGTTGGGGGTAGAGTTGATTTAAGAAAAGAATCAGTCAACCTAGAGATATCGGCAGGGCTTATGGGGAGCAGGGATTAGGCAGAACATAGTCAAAATTAGCCACGATAGCAGCTTCTTCCACTTTTTGATGCTGAAAGGAAGAATTTGGGTGATTGAGGCAGATAATAATTGTTAGGCTATTAGTTTGAACCATAACTGTGTCTCTAGGCTGGTGGCCTAAGGAAATACTCGCTCTGTTTATATTTACATTTTAATTGGTGTAGATTAAGCATCGTTGGAATTCAGAGTTTGTCAAATGGACACTACAAAGTGATGTAACAATCTGCCTCCGGAAGTGCTGGAAAACCATTCCCTTTAGATAAGGAGATTTCCTGCTCCCTTCTTCACACTGCACACAGAGAATAGCTTCTATTATTCTGCCACAGAAAAATGTAAATTGATTAATTCAAACAGGACCTTTTTGGAAACAGAAAATATTCCATAAACATCTTGATACTTCATTTGCTCCCCTCATGTTATCTGTAGGTTTTTAATTGAAATGCATGAGAGAATACCAGTTCTTCCTGGATATGTTTAGATGTTAACCTCCTGTATCACATTTTGGAGTAAGCCCAAATTCTTTTTTTTTTCTTAGATTTTTTTTTTTAAATTTTTATTTATTTGACAGAGAGAGAGGGATCACAAGTAGGGAGAGAGGCAGGCAGAGAGAGAGGGGGAAGCAGGCTCCCCGCTGAGCAAGGAGCACAATGTGGGGCTCAATCCCAGGACCCTGAGATCAGGACCTGAGCTGAAGGCAGAGGGTTTAACCCACCAAATTCTTGATTTATCCAGGGAAAAAAGTGAAAGTCAAGGTTGAAGTGACTTGTCTAAAATATTTAGATAGGGGCGCCTGGGTGGCTCAGTCGTTAAGAGGCTGCCTTCGGCCCAGGTCATGATCCCAGGGTCCTGGGATCGAGCCCCCGCATCGGGCTCTCTGCTCGGCAGGAAGCCTGCTTCTCCTGCTACCATTCCCTCTGCTTGTGTTCCCTCTCTCGCTGTGTTTCTCTCTGTCAAATAAATAAAACCTTTAAAAAAAAAATAAAAAAATAAAAAAAAATATTTAGATAATAACATTAATATTATATGGTATGATAGGATATTGATATTATATGATATGATATTGATATGATATTATATACCCTGTATTTCAGAGTATGACAGCAGTTTTTACAATTTAATGTTTAAATAGACAAAAAATTAAATTTTATACAAATTGACAACTAAATTTTATGCTATTAAAATATTTTGAATGAATGTAACACTTGCAGTAAAATGCTTTACTAAAGGGTAGGATTTAGTTTCCAACTGAGCTTCTGCAACTTAACTGACTGAGTCTCCCAGATGTCCCTCAACTTCAGCAACTTAATAGCTGTAAGATTAGTCAATTAACTGAAACTTAGAAACACATTTTATCTATTAAATATAGATTTTTAAATTCTTATCTCACAGGTTATAATGAAGCTTAAATGAAAAAAATGAAGTGAAATCACTATGCAACTACAAAGAGTTAAATTCTATTTGCTACTATAGTTGTTACACAAGCATAATTAGGAGAAACAAGAAAATGTTACTTTAGAGTAATAAACATATAAATTGCTTAAACACAAGCTAGACAATGTTAAAAATGACTTTATAAAGGTATTTAAATATTGAAAATAAAATACACGATGGATAAATAACAGAAAGTGGATTGGATTATATCTCATGTTTTTGAGAATAAAATTATTAACTTCCTAGGAGTGCCTCTTACCTAGAGGTTTTGTAAATGTCCAGTGACAATTTCTTACCTTAATGTTTAAAGATTTTATTTATTTATTTGAGAGAGAGAAAGTGAGAGGATGAGAGGAGCGAAGGTCAGAGAGAGAAGCAGACTCCCCGTGGAGCTGGGAGCCCGATGTGGGACTCGATCCCGGGACTCCAGGATCATGACCTGGGCCGAAGGCAGCTGCTTAACCAACTGAGCCACCCAGGTGCCCCTCTTACCTTAATGTTTAAATATTCTGGATTAGTCATTACAAAACTACATAACAGAGATGAGGATCTGTGGTTAGTCAGTTCAGCACATAATTTGAGAATATATCCAAAGCCTGTGTCATTTCTCCCATCAGAAATGAGAAAAAAGAAAAGAAGAAACAAAAGCAAATATCATAAACATGTGTGGACAGGACCCTGTGCATATGATATAAATTCTCCACTTTTATTACTCTAGTAAAAGTTGTAAGAGAAGTAAAAAGGGCAAATGTCAGAAAGATTATATTCATTGTCAGATCTGCATGGGGAAAAGGAAAAGAGACTGAGTCACACTTACATATTAAAGGGATCTGTTTAATTCTTTCCTTCCTTTTCCTTTTTTTCTTTTCTTTAAAGATACTCTAAATATAATAACTCTGGCAGTTACATTGATGATCAGTAGAAGTACCTCATTATGAACTTGAATTAACTCTTCCAAGTCCTTGAGAATTTATACTTTATTCTTCCGTTTATTCCCACGATATGTGAGAAACACAAGAATTCTCATCTCTAGTTACTTCTTTCTGTTTTCTGCCATTCATCTTGAAAATCTTTCTTAAGAACCTCAGTAACACCAATTTATGTTGCTATATATATTTTATAAAACTATGTGTGTGTAAATGCAGTGTACAATAACTATCCAGGATAAAAACTTAAACATTGAGGGAAGAAAAAATTTTTCTGGCTTCTTTATGTAGAGGAAAAACTAGTGTGTAAATGTTCAAAAATAAATAGGAATAGTAATATCAAAACATATCAAGAAGCATTCTTCCCACACTCTCATCACTCTTGATTTTTAGCAATTAAACATGAAGAGTAATCCTGAAATTCCCACAAATAATTCCAATAATAATTCTTAGCTATCTAAATACTGTATATATATACTAGGATATATTTTTTTTTGCTTTAAAAATTCATGAAAACATACAGGCCATATGACACAAATACTTTATATATATCTTTCATTGGATGACAGTCTATTTCCTCTCTCACTCAATGGAAAGTTAAGGTAGACAAAAGGAATTGCTTTTATTAAAGTATTGGAAGAGTCAGTTTCTAATCACAACTCTCTAATTACCACATTTGGGTCTTTGGTCTCTGAATTTCAATAGGCCTCAATCTCCTCAGATGTAAGATCAAAGTATAAATATTTCCAGTTCTAAAGGTCTATAATTATTTATAACAGTAGAATCCTATGAATATAAGAATTCTTCCCTCTACATTAAAAAGAAAAGAAAACTCACACTTAATGGTAGCTGGTTGACACTTATTGACAAGAACTTCTATGCACTCAATGATGCATTACATCAATTGGTTTTTAATTAAATCCAATAACTTCTATAAACATTTGAAAAATTGGTAAAAATTCAATACACACACACACACACACAATTGTGTTATTTGTTTAACATGAGTAATGCTTTGTACTCTTTTGGATGCATTCAGATATAATGGTGTCCCGTGGTCCGGAATCAAGAAATGTTTTTAGTCCATGTAAGAGTCCTTTTTTTTTTTCTTAAGTAAACTCTACACCCAATGTGAAGCTTGAACTCATGACTCTGAGATCAAGAGTGCCATGCTCTACTGACTGAGCCACCCAGGTGCCCCTAGATCATGTGGGATTAAAAAAAAAATGCAAGTCAATTGTTCAAAAACCTAATTTATTCTGCTAAAAATATGGATTTCTAAGTTCTTTTGACATGGTCAAAAAAGGGAAATGATTTTCTTGATCTTTGACAGAGCATGTGTTTCTCAAGTCTACCTCATCTTCCAATTCTTTATTACTTTTTTTTTCCTTCAGCTTGAATGCCTTTAATTTGTTTTGTATTCTGCTTGGCTCTATAAGGCACCTAATTCTTACCCACACTATGATTTTTATTCTTCTTTATTTTATCCAGACTCTCCTTAATTTTGTAATGACAAAATAAACTACTTTTGTTAAACTCAAATATAAATGAAAGTAGGCGTTTATCTCTTCCCCTATTAACTACATTTGGTCACCCCATGTTTCCTTTTCCACCCAGGTTCCTTTTTGTTTTTTCAAATGAAGTGATCCAGACTTCCTAGAATGATTCTTTAGCTTCTAATTCAATTCATGTACATTACATTAAAAACAGAAATTTTACACAAAGTTTAGGAATGTGAATTCCTATGGCAAGCAACAGAAAAATTATTTTTGAGTAGAAGAGATTATGATAGTTCATGTAAAATGTATCGCAAAGCTATTTTCTACACCAACAAATTGAGTTGACCCAGACATACTATATAGATTGAAACAGAATTAAGGTTTCATGGTTAATTGAAAATAATACTCAATGTAAACTTAGTATTCCTCAAAGATTACATCAAGACTGATAATAAGACATACATTTTGGTAAGTAAAGATTTTTAGATTTCCTTTTAACGTATTGGACAGAAACAACATTTTCATTAATGGTTCATGCTTTTTGTGTCTCAATCTAGGAAATATTTACTCTCTCCAAAACACAAAGATGTTGACCATTTGATATTCTACAGATTTTATTGTTGTTACTTTTTCATTTACCCATGTGATCAATATGTAATTATGTATATATATTACATATATGTAACTACAACATGTAGTCATATATGATCATACAAATATGATCAGTTTTGATTAACCTCAAAATAAATTTATTTGTGGTATAAGACAGGAATCAGCGCCTTTCTTTCTTTCTTTCTTTCTTTCTTTCTTTCTTTCTTTCTTTCTTTCTTTCTTTCTTTCTTTCTTTCTTTCTTCTTCTTCCCTTCTTTCTTTCTTTCAATTGAGATAGTCACTTTTTCAGCACAGTTTATTGAAAAGAATTTTGATCACCATGGAAGTGCTTTGGTACTTCAACTTTGCTGAAAATCACCTGACTATATATGTGTGGGTCCCTTTCCAAACTTTCTATTGAGTTTCATTTATGTAGTTTTTCTATCCTCAAGTCATTACCACATCATCTTAATTGCTATAGCTTTTTTATAAAGTCTTGAATCAAAAGCTTATAAAGCCTCCAAATTTATTTTCTTTGTCTAATTTTTTTCTGGCTATTCTAGGTATTTTTTTAAAAAACTTGCCAAATGTATCTTTACCAAAAATATTTCAAAATAATTTACACTATTTTAAAGTACAATACAATTTATATAAATATTCAGTGCATCTAATTTGTCTTTCAATGAAAAGTAGTAAAAATAAGCTAAGTAAATACTGTTGTAATAGAGTTTGCTTTACTGAAATATATATTAGTTGAAATACAGCATCAAACCAGTGTTTTGATTTCAATTAACGTATCTTTTTAAAGTAATACTTACAGATAATTTATAAGAAGCCAGAAAGTAAATAGTTAAACATTCAGAATGGTTTTTAGTCAATTTGTCAATATGTAGGGCATCGACTGGCTGCCAACCTACTACATGACTCAGGAGACGTTAAGATGAGCTTCAATTTTTATATGATAATTGGAAATTTCAGAACCTACTGTTCCATCGGTTAGCAAGGATGGATATATCCAAAGATATGATAACAATTTGCAAAAAATGCTGGTGAGTGCAGATATCTAGAGAAAGTTTAGTAAGTTCAAGTGATAGAAAATTGTAAAAATATGAAAATAATTTAAAGAGTATATAGAATCATTCAGTTATTTGTGATCATTTGGAAACTTTGCCCATTTTCCAAATCTTATCAAATTTCATTCTAAATCCATGAGAAAGAAACATAAAGCAGAAAATTACTATGCCAATTCTAGGTTATTTTTATGTTTTATAATTTATATGTGTACCATGGATTAATAGTTTGAATAATTGAATCCTATTTGTAATAGCTGCCAAGGTTACTAATATAACATTTAATATATCACCCATGCTTCTTAAGCCCAGAAATAAATATATATTTGCATTTTTTTATTGTGTTATGTTAGTCACCATACAGTACATGATTAGTTTTTGATGTAGTTTTCCAAGATTTATATATTTGCATTTAATAATTAAAGACATTGAAGCATATTTTTATTTATTAAATATGCATTTTATTAAGACTTATTTGCCACGTAACTGAGGTACTTTTTAAATGAAAATTATCATTATATTCAATATTAATATTTATTCACAGTTAATATAATTATTTATCATGATATTATTTCTCAATGACAGGAAAAAACATGTCTAACAGAAAGCAGTATCACTCATTAATCCATTCACTTGTGTATTTATCAATTTAACAAATCTTTGCTGAAAACCTATCACAAATAGGAACTGCTACATGTTAGAGGTTAAAAAATGACATCTTTCCTTAAGACATTGCACTCAAGTGGGTAGAAAGTTTATTTATTAAAACATAAAAGAGGGGGCGCCTGGGTGGCTCAGTCGTTAAGCGTCTGCCTTTGGCTCACTCATGATCCCAGGGTCCTGGGATCCAGCCCCACATCCGGCTTCCTGCTCAGCAGGAAGCCTGCTTCTCCCTCTCTGACTCCTCCGACTTGTGTTCCCTCTCTCAGCGTGTCTCTCTGTCAAATAAATAAAATCTTCAAAAAAAAAAAAAACATAAAAGAGGAAATGCTCTCAAACCAAATTACATTTGTAATTCAAGACTTAACTTTCCTTGAAATTGTCCCTAGTAAAAACCTTTTCATTGGTTTCTAAAAGCACTAAAAATTTTCAACCCTAGACCACTGGCAAAAACTAAAGTACAATTGACTCATGAACAGCACATAGGTTAGGGAACTGACCCCTGCACAGCTGAAAATCTGCATATAACTTTCAATTCCTCCAAAACTTTACTACTCATAGACTGCTGTTGACTGAAAGTCTTACTGATAACATGAACCGTCAATTAACACATATTTTACATGTTGTATGTATTATATACTTTATTCTTATATAAAGTAAGATAGAGAAAAATGTTATTAAGAAAATCATAAGGAGGGGCGCCTGGGTGGCTCAGTCGTTAAGCGTCTGCCTTCGGCTCAGGTCATGATCCCAGAGTCCTGGGATCGAGCCCCACATCGGGCTCCCTGCTCGGCAGGAAGCCTGCTTCTCCTGCTACCATTCCCTCTGCTCGTGTTCCCTCTCTTGCTGTGTTTCTTGCTGTCAAATAAATAAAATCTTAAAAAAAAAAAAAAAAAAGAAAAGAAAATTATAAGGAAAAAATTTTAAAAAAAGAAAAATTAAAAAAAAGAAAATCATAAGGAAGATAAAATACATTTATAGTGTTATACTGTACTTACCAAAAAGAAATCCATATATGAACAGACCTAGACAATTCAATCCTATATTGTTCAGGGGTTAGCTGTACTCTTAATCCTAGCACATGTCTTTTATTTAATTGCTCTGAAGTAAGATTAATATTATAGTAATTTCTGGAGGACTCAAGAGTTATATGCAGATTTTCAACTGCACAAGGGTTGACCCCACTAACTCCCAGTGTTGTTCAACGGTCAAGTGTATAGTAGCGGTGCCAAGAAAAGAAACTTGGCATCAAGTGGTGCCAAGAAAAGAAACCTCAGTTTGAATTGCTTCTTTTCCTTTTAATTTCCTACTTGAATTCTTATTTAAAAAACCTTATCCAAGTAGGTCTTAGAGTAAATTTCTACACTATAAGATCTTAATGATGTGGTATATGATATCTTATATGAGAGATGTAGTACATAATATTTGCTAGACTGTTTTAACCCTATTTAAAGCTAAAAAAAATATTTTTTTAATTTTAATTTTAAAAATCTCAGTACGTGGGGCACCTGGGTGGCTCAGTCGTTAAGTGTCTGCCTATGGCTCCCGTCATGATCCCGAGGTTCTGGAATAGAGCCTGGCATTGGGCTTCCTGCTCAGCAGGAAGCCTGCTTCTCGCTTTCCCACTCCCCCTGCTTGTGTTCCCTTTCTCACTATGTCTCTCTCTGTCAAATAAGAAAATAAAATCTTGGGGCGCCTGGGTGGCTCAGTCGTTAGGCGTCTGCCTTCGGCTCAGGTCATGGTCCCGGGGTCCTGGGATCGAGCCCCGCATTGGGCTCCTTGCTCGGCGGGAGGCCTGCTTCTCCCACTACCATTCCCTCTGCTTGTGTTCCCTCTCTCACTGTGTTTCTTTCTGTCAAATAAATAAAATCTTTAAAAAAAAAAAAAAAGAAAAGAAAATCTTTAAAATAAAACAAAATAAAATAAAGTAAAATAAAAATAAAAAATCATTATGCAAATATAATAAATTTCTATTAAATAACACACTTAAGCCAAGAGAAGATTTATATTTTCCTAAACATAAGCTCGATAGATAGCATTTAAATATAGGCTGGAATCTATTGTAATCAATTTTATTTATAACATGAAATTTTATTTATATGCTGAGTTGTAAAACTACAAAAAAAAAGCTGAGATAGTATCAATAAAAATATAGTCTAAGAGATAATTTTACACCACACTTTGAAAAATTATTTTCTTACTGAGTAACATGATCAGCTTCAAATATAATCCAAGCAGCTACTAAATTCTAGACATGTAAGGGGGTTTCCTAACGTCTTTTATGGGCCTGTATATGTATAAAAAGTGTTATTATTAAATGAAACTTATGGGGCGGTACCTGGTGGCTCAGTGGGTTAAAGCCTCTGCCTTCGGCTCAGGCCCTGATTCTCAGGATCCTGGGATCGAGCCCCCATCGGGCTCTCTGCTCGACAGGAAGCCTGCTTCCTCTCTGCCTGCCTCTCTGCCTACTTGTGATCTCTCTCTCTATGTCAAATAAATAAATAAATAAATCTTTAAAAAAAATAAAATAAATGAAACTTACTTTTTTATTACAAAACCTGTCCTTGTTTTTTGGATCCACAAACACTCAATTCTAGGTAGAACTTATATAAGCACAGAGAACAGAAATAAGGTCATTTCTTTCCTTGGTCTTGATGCTTGTTAAAACAGAAAATGTCTGTTCACAGATGTAAGATGCTGAAAACTACAGCAAAATATTCACTGCGTTCTTGTGCACATCAAAATTCCCCTTTCACAGAATTCTAGAACAGATCTAGATCTGTAGGAGCAGATCAGCAAATTTCATCTTTACTCTGTGATTAGCCTGCAGCTCACAAAGTTCCTCCCGTCCTCTCAGAGTCTAATTCTCACTCTGACCAAATGATTCAGAAAAATGGTACCTTACCCATTCATACCTTTGCATTCAAAGAGAGGGAATACCCCATTCACTACTATCCTAGGACTCTTCCAGGTGGCTTTCAATAACACCTGAGCTTTGTTGATTTCCTTTCAATCACTCAAGTCCTAGCAGGAGTGGAAACACTTTATTTTCCTCTTGCAAATGATTTTTTGAAAAAAAAATCAGTTTTCTTTTACAACATTTTCCGCCAGACCTCACAAAGACCTGTTAAACTGGTCCACGTGTGGAAATAACATCTACTAAACAGACTAGGTTTAGCAGGCTTTCTCCATCTTGAAATTCTCCACTGAATGAGTCTACAATTTTCTTGAGGCCCCTCCTCCAACTCACCTATCTGCTGCAACACCCTGCTGAGAATTAATTGTTCTTCTACTAACCACCAGATTTCTGCATGTAGCAGATTTATGTGTTCTTTGACCAGGTGTACAGCTATTTTTAAAACAATCTCAAGTAAACTGGTTTTTTTAAATAAAGTATTTTTGTAGCATCATTCATAACTTTTTTTTGGAATTTCACCTCCAGGAACGTTTGTCTCCAGCATTTCTTGACATAGAATGTATTGTGATTACATCAGGATTTTCTTTCATTTAAAGAGATGTAAACTCTCTCATAGAATCAAGCGTTGATAAAGGCATCAACACCATGGGCGTCATCACAGTTCCTCCAAGATAGACATTTTGTTTGTGGATAAGAGGAAAAACATGAAAAGCTTTTTGGCCTTTGCTTATACCAATCTGCTCTTTGCAGTAGAAAAAAAAATTCCTGAATCTCACCATCATTCTCAAATCATATAAATGCTACAGCATGACATTTACTAGGGAAATCTCAGAATTCATCAACCTGGTAAAGGAGCTGTTGTTTTTCAGATTATTACACAAAACTTCTCCAGTATGATGTGACATGATATTAATATGTCTATTATCATACTGTTCGAGAGTGAAACCTTTCCAAATTCTCATACTGCATCTTGTCCTAGTATTTTAATCACTATAATTTTACATACTGGCATTACAAGGTTCTCACCTACTGTGTGATTTTTCCATCTCTGGCAATAAGTTTGGTTTCTAAATAACTTGCTTCCTGAGACTTTTTGACTAATGTGACTTTTTAAAATGAAAACTGGTTTTTGTTTTGTGATTCTAGTGTCCGTTTAAAATAATCAGTACTCTTTTTTTTTTTTTAAAGATTTTATTTATTTATTTGACAGAGAGAGACACAGCGAAAGAGGGAACATAAGCAGGGGCAGAGCGAGAGGGGGAAGCAGGCTTCTGGCTGAGCAGGGAGACCCATGTGGGGCTCTGATCCCAGGACTCTGGGATCATGACCCAAGCTGAAGGCAGACACTTAATGACTGAGGCTCTCAGGCGCCCCAATCACACTCTTTAAAGTCTCAAAAGGCTGACTTGTAATGAAGTATATTTTTAACTTTGCTGGAGCCATTTCTGCATTTTTAGTTTATTTGCCACAGATAACACACAGCAAAATTGGAAACTTGGATTATTGGCCCAGGAAAAGCCCACAGATAACAAATTTTCATTGTGACAGCAGGTTTTTGTATACGTATCCCTTGTTACACTTCTGAAATGACTCAGAAGGTTATAATTGTTTATTGCCAAAATTTTTGGAATTGTTCGTTGGCTTAGATCTAGAATTCTACTCTTTCCTTCACATCTCATCTTCAAAATCCACCACACCCAACTCTCAGACATCTTTGTTTAAAAAAAATAAAGTCCAAGAAGCTATAAAAAACTCACATGCAATTCACTATGAATCTACATAATTTACATTATACAATGTATACAATGTTTGCAATAATAGCAAAGGTCAAAGGGGAAGCCAGTTGCAACATATAGAAGTTCTTTCTTCTGAATTAAATGTCCCTCTTTCTTTTACTATGGCAGAGAATGTCAATCTCTGTGACATGCTTTTCCAAAGCCCATCAGCTGTGCCTAAGAGGTGGTTAGGGTAAACAATTTGGGAGGGAGAATCTGATGTCAAGAGCTTCCTCACCTTCCCTTGATGTAATCAGGTCCTATCAGTTATAAATAGCTTCTCCTATGTGCCCTCAAAAACTGAAAATGAGCACAACCAAATGAGCACAGTGCTTCTGCACACTGCTACATAGGAATGAAAAAAAACCCTCTAAAAATTTGGTAATAAGCTGCTCCGTCAGAGTGAATGCTAAGATCTTGCACAAAGAACAGAGAAAACCAATTTTGTATTATAATCATTCACACTATCGATAATGACACTCATGTAAACTAGGAACAGGTACAAAAAACTCATATTGATTAATATTAGTTATTTATCATAGTAGTTCTATTTACCATTAATGTTTATGATAATTATTGTATCTTTGTTTTAATACATATGTTTGATATTTGGGAATATCATTCTAAGTGCCGAAATATCAGTATAAGTCATAAAAGCTTTATGTGTAAAATAATCTGTTCTATGAATTGTCCAGTAACTACCTATGATGATTTAGAACCAAGGCACATAATCCTATAATCATATTGACAATGACGATGGGAAACTCATATCACTATGGATACTATTCCACAAATCAAGTAAGAAGAACAGTAATATTAGATAGGCAGCTTCATCAAGATTGTTCTCACTTTAATGCATGCTATTAGAGTTCCAGCGGTACCGGCAGGGCTTCAATAGCAGAACCTGCTTTATTATTTTTGTCATAAATTCTTATTTTTTTTCTTCTTTCTTACCCCTTGGAAAGTTATTCAGGCATTTTATGAGATAAGGTTTTATGAAACTCTATACTGTACATATCATTACAACTAAATCTTATTTTACTGTCCTTCTCAAAAAGTGAAACCACAAACTGTCACTACATTAATCAAATCACAGCTATACTCCCTCTTCAAGTGAAGCTATGGTTGAGCTAAAGATATCAAAACTTCACTAAATCACAATACAGATATTGTAGCACCAACATCAAAGCAGAATTTATTTGTACCTGTAGACTCCAACTCCATCATACAAACTAGTCACCTTATCCATTACTGACTAGTTTTCAAGGTCAGGATGTTCAATGTTAACAAATGTTCTAATTCTAATACTAAATTCTGTAGCTATAAGTAGAGTGGGATAAAATTACATGCAAAGCAAGTATGGATAATGATTATATTGACACTCTATGATTTGTCAAAATACATTGAAAGACTTCAAGTTGAACGTACATACCTGTGCTTGTATTTTCTAAGTTCTTAATATTAAGCCAATTACACTGTGAGATTTGCTCTAGAAATTGAAGATTCAGCTTGTTTTCAATCTGATTACCCATAAGAATTGTGAGTAAAGATTAAAATAAAGGAAAAAATTTATAATTACCAGAACCCACCCCAAACAACACATCAGACTCTAAGACTGAGGACCAAACACAAATTTCATAAAGCTCCACAAATGATAAAGCAGAAAAAATGCTGAAAATATCTGGACCAAATATTGTAAATGTTTAAATCCCATCTTTTTACAAGTAGCAAATAAGCTACATTTATGGTAATTCGGACAGAGCTGGTGGTAGCTATGATGACCCATTCATTCCTTCATCAGCCATTCATTCAATCAGAAATTCATGCATAAAATTATAATTAAATAATTATCAGATACATTATGCTCTAAGAAATGAAAATGCAAGGATGAATCAGGCATGGTTCCAATTCTCAAGAAGCTCACTGTGTTATGGAAGACAAGCATATTAAAAAATTATAATGCGATGTGTTAAGTGCAATCACAGAAGTACTGCAATGCAAAAAAATAAAAATGCAATGTGTAAGTGCAATCACAGGCTATGCCAAGGAAGTAGAGAGGAAGGATATTTAAATGTATTTGAGATGTTAGTGTCTTGAAGTATGATTTACATCTTTTTAAAAAATTTAAGTACATGTGAAGGAGACAAGTAGAATCCATCTCCAGAAGTAATGGCAAATACAAAGACTTAGAAGAGTAAGAGTTGGATATGGTTGAATGGTATACAATTGCTTAGAGGTTATGAAAAGTGGATCTGGAAAAATAAAGCCTTGCTCATCATGTTGGAGATTTTTAACTTCATTAACTAGGCCAGTGATAATAACAATTTGAATTTACATGTAAATGAAAGTAAAAGAAAAGAAAGTTAAAAAAAAAAAGATTACGAAAAGAAAAAATAGAAATGAAAAGACGAGAGTGATTCTATAAGACTGTCACTATTGTAGTTTTACAAGTAAGATTAGGAAATAAAAAATCTTTATTAACACAATTATTTCAAAACCTTAGAAGTCATTTTATAATCACAAAAGTAGAAAATAACATAAAAACAGTAATTTGATGAACTGAACATATTCAGTTTTATATACTACTTGTGACATTGTCCTTTTTGTTCTCCTCTGTAAAGAAAAGTAAAAACTTCATGAGGGTTTTGGGAATCACTTGGGGGACTTGAAAACTTTTAAATCTGGGGCAAAATTAGATTTTATTTTTATCGAATCAATTCTGTCAGAGTGGAAGGAAGTGTGGTAGGGGACAAGATTACTTCTTTTCTCACAAATTGTTAAGATTACATTTGGGTCAAGTCTGCTCTTTGAACATTTTTAACTTCTTTTAGCCAGAGGGGGACACTTTAAAGGCTCGACATTTAGAACCAAATTGTTTGTATCAGGTTCATTAATTTACCATCTCCAACACAAGGCGAAGCCCCCTGTTTCAAAGCATTAACATCACATCTCAATGTGATTGAAAGGTAATTTTGTTTTTGAAAACAGTAACATGTTTACACTGATTGGTTGAATACACGAGAATCAATATACTATATAAAAATAAATTAAAATGAGCTCTCTCTGATTTTTTTTATATTTTTTCACTGTAAACTAAAATAAGAAAGATTGTAGTTCTCATCCCCAATAGATTTTAAAAATTATATTAGTAAGCGCACTTAATGAGGAATCAATGTTTTCTGATGCTACTAACCAATGAATTTCTGGCTTTTACCCTACAGTATGTATAGCATGTTAACATTCACTCTAACAGTTTTGTGCTCTTTGTAGAACTGTCCAAAGTAACACTATGTAGAATTTTTATATAGAATTGCTCTTAATACAAAGTAACTTGATTTATATCAACCTTTCACCAATTAGAAACATTTCATTAGAGATTTTCCGTATTATGAGTGTACAGAATGTAAAATGGCTTGTAAATGCAAAATTATGATAGTCAATGAGACTGAAATTTTAATTTTAAAATGTATGGCTAATATGTCTTTTTTAGCTCTGGTTTGACTGCTTTAGGTTTTCAGAGTATTGTGAAAAGAGGA
>CM053604.1:97011787-97083236 GCA_028646535.1 Procyon lotor
AAATGGTACTCACTATGTCATCCATAAAAATGAATCACTCTTACACTGCCAAATAGTATTTTATTTACTCTTAATTATTAATCACATAGTTCAATAAAAATGAAAATTCCTAGTGATGTCAATTCTAGAATTCTTAAGAGATTTAGATTTTAAGTGAGTTATTATAAGTACTACCTCCTTATATACTTTTGTAGGTCTTAACTACTTTAACTAATTGTGTATATTTCCATCTTTCTATTCATTAATGCTATATGCTTTAGAAATTCAGTAAAAGAGAGGTAATTATTCACAGGAATAAAATATTTTATGATATAGCTATATATAATATTGAGCAGAGAAAGGAAATATTTTCCAAACATTTGTCAAAATTCTCCTGGTTAAAAATGAAAAATAGCTCCCCAAATGCCAGTGAAATGTAAAAGCTGCATTTGCTAAAAGCTCTGGCTGAAAATCTACTGTCAAATAACCCTTTTTCTTTTCTAGAAATGCACACTCTAGATGGTCTTGGTTCCTTTTTTCTGTTACTTTAAATATTTAGGGATAATTATTAACCTAGTCTTAATAGAAACACTCAGCTAATCAACTCTTCTTTCTCAAACTAACATAAATACTAACATATTCACTTATGTGATATTATATAGTATTTGTAGATGTATGTATATTATATAATACATATATATATTTAATATGGCAAAACTGAGTCTTTGTTATAATATGCATTAGAAATGGAATTAGAGTGTTGAGTGATTATCTTTAAATATAAAATTGTACATTTTGGAATCATGGAGCACTCTTCAATCTCCTGAAACTAAAATATAATTTGTTGGTTAATATCAAAAATTGAGCAAAAGTAAATCATACCTGCAAAAACTATGACTTGTGTAAGCAGCACAGAATATTATTTTAGTCAGTTTGGGCTGCTACAGCAAAAGTCTATATACTGGATGGCTTAAATGACATTTCTTTCTCATGGTTCTGGATGCTGGGAAGTCCAAGGTTAAGGTTCCTTTTGAGGATGTTCTTCCTAACTTATAGATGGCTACCTTATCACCCTGTGCTCACATGGTGAAGAGACAGACAGCTCTGATCTGTCTTCCTCTACTTCTAAAGACATTTATCCTATCTCAGTCTCTACCTTCTTGGCCTCATCTTATAATTACTTCCCAAAGACCTCACCTTCACATACTATCACATTAGGGGTTAAGGTTTCAATATGAATTTGGAAGAATATAAAAAACTCAGTTCATAACAAAAATCTTCCACCTGACAAATTTAGTTTTGGTTTTCATTCTTTGGAAAAGCTAAGGACAGCTCAAAGATAAGACAGACACAATATAGAACAGAATTGCATTGCTTCCCCTGGAAAGTTGCAAAGTAGTATAAAACCAGTGCCGTATGGCATTCAATATATTTTAAATATGGCTGTTTTAATATTTGCATTAGTGGAGATTCCTAGATTGCATTTCTCAGAGAAATGAAAATCCTGATTTATAAAGCATAACACCAAGAAAAATATGCATTTAAAATTTGATGTTCTCATGGAAGAACACTGAAGTGTGCTCTCATAATTCTATGGTATAGGACTGTAAACAGTATTTACTTCATAAATTGGCACTTGTTGGGGTGCCTAGGTGGCTCAGGGAGTTAAAGCCTCTGCCTTCGGCTCAGGTCATGATCTCAGGGTCCTGGGATGGAGCCCCGTATTGGGCTTTCTGCTCAGCAGGGAGCCTGCTTCCTCCTCTCTCTCTCTGCCAGCCTCCCTGCCTTCTTGTGATCTCTCTCTCTGTCAAATAAAGAAATAAAATATTTAAAAAAGTAAAAAAATAAAATAAATTGGCATTTCTTACATGCAACTTCTTTTCAGAATGGTTATTTGATCGTAATACTTGATGTTATCATATTTTACCACAATTAGAAAAAAGCCACATAAAATAATGGTGAATTATTTTGCAACAGGGTAAAATGTCAACATAGGAACATTCACACTTTTCTACTAACTCTTGTCCAAGGGGAAATTTTTAACCTAGTTGCTAAAAAAAGAAATATGGAAAACAGGAAAAGGGAGAAAAACAAAAGCTAGATGAGGCTGTTAACTGGAAGAATTCAAGAATTTGGCAAGGGACAGTCTTGAAATAACTGAAGAAGGCGTAGAAACTGGGAAGGGAAGGAATCTTAGAAGAATGATGTTGGTGTAAAGAACAGAATTATATTTTTTGAGAAACGAAATACAAATGAAATTCCAATTAAGCTATTTTGACCAGTAATGTGAATCCATGCAAAAACTGGTTCATGTAATAAAAACCCAAACTGGTAAATGGTTTCTTTGGCAAAATTTTCATCTGTTGCTATCCAACTTTGGGGACCAAAGGTGTTATATTCAAGGTATCCTTGATTTAAAATCATTCTTGAATAACACGAAAAGATAGTTCTTGAATAAAATGAGAAAGCTAAAGAGGTAGTAGAGAAACTATTCTGTATTTGGAGTTGTAGATTTGGGGATAAATAACGGTCAGAGACTATATATGCTAGCTAGAAAACTTTAAGTATAGCATAATATAGATTCACTAAATTATAGACATCTAAAACTCTTCTGCTGGAAGTGTTAAAGTGAAAATTAGCTGTAATTGTCCAACTTCCAAGGACCCTTAATTTATTTAAAAACCATGGTCATTTAGAGATAGTGAGAACACATCAATATCAGAATTGGTTAGGTTAGTTCAAAGAGCTGTCTGACTCCAGAATCAAACCAAATACTTAATATCCTTCAGATGTTGGACCCACTGGTGTAGGCTAGTTAAAATGAATCACTGGTTAATTTTTTTCAGTAATTATGTTGTCAGGACCAGATAATATGATTTTGAATCAGAGTAAAAATATGGCATAATCAGAAATGGGCCATTTTAAAATATGAACTGCAGTGTTGGCATCAGAAGCTGTTCCTGAAACCAAAGTTATACTAACTGATGTCTCTGCTGACAGTGGCTTCACTGAATGGGCTGTATTTAGGCCAATACATAGGACTTTAATTTAAAATTACAAATCATCAACCAGAGCAGCAATGTACATATGATGCAAGGACTAAGTCAACCAACCATCTATCGGGTATAGAAGGGCTCAGATGGAAAAGTCTGAAGAATGTAAATGGATATGTAGAAACAATGGATATAGAGGATATTAGTGGATATAACCACTCCCCAGACATTTTCTAATTCTTTCTGTTGGTATAATTAATCATAGTGGAAGAGGAAAAGAAGGCAACTCTTGTAATACTCCAGGCATGAGACAGAATAATGATGTTCTTACCCCAAATTCAAAGGCAGATTGGAAAATTCTGAATGAGATAGGTACACACAAAAATTTTGGAATTGAAATCTCAATGCAATTCAGATGTGTACAAATAAACAAATTTCTACTTGAATGCTGTAAAAACAATCACCATCCATAGAATATCTCCATATTAGGGGTCTACAACAGGTATGGTTTTGACTTTGTTTTAGGAGAGCAGTTGAATCCCCTGTACACCATCATTTGTGTAGTTATCACAAATACCTGTTTTACAGAAAGAGGGGTTGAATAATGATGCTTCTGTTTAATCTCTAGGAACTTGCAAATTATCAGTCTTAATCTTGGAAAGAAAGGACCCTCATTGGCCCAACCAAGCTCGAAATGGCAGCGACTACTGAGGAATTAGAAAAAGAATCAAGTACATTCCCAGTTAAATAAGAAGAGAAGCTGGAAGATCTTGGATTATAAACAGAAGTCCTCAATCACTGATGACAGAAGAAGTGGGATGATTTAATAATAAAACAATGTGAGAGTATCTACAAAGTTACATCTTTCTCTCCTAATTACTTCTTAGATACTTACTAACCACTCCCAACCAGTTTGAAAGATGTGAATGAATATCAGTATGATTTCATAAATCAGATAAGCCATATAACCTTTTCTGGAATTAAAAGAGTAACAATTAAGACATAAGAATCTCCTGGATGAATCAAATTTTATCCTGTAAATGGGCCATATAGACCAGAGTTAATGAAAGTCTTTTTGTTGCCATCTGTATCTGTCAGAGCCAGAATAGGGGGCAAAGTAAACAGAGCAACTTGGATGGGGAGGTTTAATACAAATAATTATTAACTTTAGCCGAGAGTTACATTAATGGGGGTTGGCTATTAAGAGGTATAGAGAACAATAAAAAAAATAAAAAAAACCCATAAGAATGCCAAATATCGGGAACAGCTATTAACCCCAGGGCTAAGATAGAGCACCCAAGCAAGAGCGAACCACTCCCACAGAGGGCTTAGATAAAAATCACCTTGGAGAAGGTGTGCATCGATTTTCACAAATCGATGAATTGTGGAGAAGTTTGCAGAGGTTTTGTGCTGGCAAAACTTTTCTCTCTAAGATGCCAGGAAGCCATCCACTGGGAGTTCTGTATTGAGGTTTTTTATATAGAAAGCCATCTGAGTGAGTCACCAGCACCATTCTGATGTAAGATGATGCGTGAGGAAGTACTGAGAAAGCAGCTGTCTTCTTTGCACTATAGGAGTCTGGTGTTAGAAAAGCCATGCTTCCCGCCCCTCCCAAGAGCCTGGTAAGAAGAGCACATTAGAAAAAGAAACCTCTTCCCTCCCATCGCATCTCCCAGCACTTCTACTGCCTACAGCTTAGCACTGTGCCAACTGAGAGGGGGAAACGAATAATGATGGGACTCCTTTCCATTATTGCAGAACAGGTAACCCAGAGTGAACTTAGAACAAAGAGAGAATAAATTGGTAATGTCCATGAAACCTAACTCACAAATTTGCTTTTGCATGTCTTTATTATTCTTTTTCTCTATTCCAACTTTTCTAACCCTTTAGCCAAATTTTTCACACTCATTTGACTAGCTACTTCTAGAACTTTGTACAAAATAATAGCATTGTTCTACTTGTATTTGCAGTGCAGTCATCGTTTGGTTTTTAGATAATTTTGGTTCCTGCATGGACTTTCTTCACTGTCACTGTTTCAGATTCTTTTTGTTTTTTCCAAATCAAAATCATATTTTTATGAGAGAAAATTGGCAGACTCAGCTCAATCCTATTTAGGTAAAAATTTGAGTCATTTTAAGCAATTGAAGGGCTTATGAATTGACTTATTTATATTAAATTCTTAAGCCTGGTACAATCAGTTTTGCCCAACAGGGGAAAGCAGATTTTCCACACAGCAAGTCTATATGGGGGCAGTGTCCTGAAATCAAATGAGGTTAAAAACATTATCCTCTCTAATATACCAGATCTGAATGTAATATGCAGTATGGAGTGAAGCAGATTCAAGAAACTGCTCAAAAGAAAGTTAGACCCTTAGTAGCTAGAAGAATAGTGGATTGGGTACAATTTCATGAAAACAAAACCACAAAAACTAGTATTCCATATCCTAAAAGATATTAATTTCGTTATGAGCTGTGCTATGCCCTGAATGTTAGAAAGTTCCTTTTTGTTTTGTTTTTTTGTGGAAATATAAACTTCCAAACCTGGCAGTTTGAAAGTAAATTTTGAAATTTTTATTCAAACCATTTTTGATATTCTTAGGTACTACTATTTTTTTTTTCTTTCAGGAAGATAGAAGCATTTTTATTTTTATTATTAAATACTATTTTTGATTCTCCTCTATTAGAAACATAGTGTTTGATTTGAAAGTATTGATTTACAAGGACACACATGCTATACAATCTTTCAATTTGCAAAATAAATTTAGAAATACAAAAAAGGGAGAATTATTGAATTAAATACTTTTAATAATGGAGGAAATCACATATAAAATCATAAAGAATCTAAAATATTTGTCAGCAAAAAAAAATAGTTAAAATATATATGTCAGTGTGTGTGTGTCTGTGGATATGAGTCCAACATTTTACCTGTGTCTGTTTTACTCTCCCACAGCACAGCTCTCACAATACTTCTGACACCAGATGTGTGGAGGTTTTTCCCACACAAAGCAATTATACTATTCTCAGTGGATACTCACTGAATGCCTCAAAAATTTAATTTAATTCTGACACTTTGTATCTGAAGATAATGTCAGATTCCACAGGGTAAAGGCTCAATCCCACAAGACTATGACCCCTAAATTAAGGCACCCATTGAAAGTCTAGGTTGTTGGGGCGCCTGGGTGGCTCAGTGGGTTAAAGC
The DNA here is from genome assembly GCA_028646535.1 of Procyon lotor. Lineage (NCBI taxonomy): Eukaryota > Metazoa > Chordata > Mammalia > Carnivora > Procyonidae > Procyon > Procyon lotor. Next base: position 97,017,958 of record CM053604.1, read on the forward strand.
CTCTGCCCTCGGCTCAGGTCATGATCTCAGGGTCCTGGGATTGAGCCCCACATCGGGCTCTCTGCTCAGCGGGGATCCTGCTTCCCCCTCTCTCTGCCTGCCTCTCTGCCTGCTTGTGATCTCTCTCTCTGTCAAATAAATAAATAAAAAAACCTTAAAAAAAAAAAAAAAGTCTAGGTTGTCACCTGTGCTTCTGACTGACGAGCTACATAAACTGGAGGTTCCTATAACCCCTCCTTGGGTCCCATTAATTTGCTATAGAGTCATCTGTTTGTTCCTGATATTTCTCCTTATAATGTAGTAAGCAAACTACATTATAAGGAGAAAGAACTCAGGAACAAGCAGATGGAAGAAATGCATGGGGAAGGAACACAGAGCTTCCATGCTCTCTTCAAGACCATCACTTTCTCAAAATCTCCAAGTGCCCAACAACCTGGAAGTGCTATGAACTCCAACCTTTTGAGTTTTATGGAGGCTTTATTACATAAGCATGATTGATTATATCATTGGTGACTGGTGATTGAACACAACCTCCAGCCCCTCTCCCTGGTCTGAAGACCACGGGCCCAGGACTAAATGTTCCAACCCTCAGATCACTGGGTTGGTTTCCCTGGCAGCCAGCCTCCACCCTTAGATGCTTTCCAAAAGTCACCTCGTTAACATAAACTCAGGTGTGCTTGAAAGGGGTTTGTTATGAATAATCAAGACACCTTTCTTACTCTTATGACTTAGGAAACTCCAAGGATTTTAGGAGCTCTGTGACAGAATGAGACAAAGACCAAATATATACTTACTATAAATCATAATATCACAATGTGGAATCATGATACAAGGTCCGTGAAATACCAAGAATACAAACAACTAAAGCGATTCAATTTAATTTGGAAAAGGCCTGCCTGCAGCCTCCTGCTTTAATTAACATTTGGTGTCTAGATAAGTTGAAAGCTACGGTGGTGGTCGATGCTTTATTTCACTCTTTGAGGTCAAATACTAAACAGAGAAAGCCAGAAATGGAAGCAATCATAAAGGGCAACCATAACGGGTAGAAATTCTCCTTTCAAACCCTTTAGTTTCATTTGAATATGTTGTGATGCATGACACAATCTACATGAATTCTCAGAAGCTGTGGAAAACCTTTTAAAACTCACAGCTTCTCCTTACTTATATGCTATACCTCCCCTATTTCATTTTTTAAAGCTGGAAAAACTTGGGGGGCTTGGGGCTTGGGCGAGCCTGGTGGTGGGTATTGAGGAGAGCATGTATTGCATGGAGCACTGGGTGTGATGCATGAACAATTAATCTTGTAACACTAAAAAAATGAACATATTTGGGAGAAAAAAATAAAGCTGGAAAAACTAACTACATCATATATTAAAGCTTAACTAGTGTATTTCCTCTAACATATATGGCTAATTGGTTGTAGATAAAAGAAATTTTGGAAATTTTGAATAAAGGTGGGATATATTTTAAGGATCTAAAGGGAAATTAAACAGAAACTTTCAAACCCATCACCAGATAGGACATGATCCAGAACTTTAAATGTCTTATAGGTTAAAGATGAGCAAAGTATATTTCTCTTTGGATTTCTCATTGGATAAGACCATATGGCCTTATCCAATGTGGACCAAAAAAAAAAAAAAAAAAAAGTAATTCTTCAAGAGAGTTTTTAGCATGTTTTTCCAAAGGGAAAGTGAGTGTTTTTCTGGGTGCTTAAAAAACAAAAAATATCTGGGGTGCCCGGGTGGCTTTGTGGGTTAAGCCTCTGCTTTTGGCTCAGGTCATGATCTCAGGGTCCTGGGATCGAGCCCCGCATCGGGCTCTCTGCTAAGCAGGGAGCCTGCTCCCCCCTCTCTCTCCCTGCCTCTCTGCCTACTTGTTATCTCTTTCTCTCTGTCAAATAAATAAATAAAATCTTAAAAAAATTAAAAAGCAATAAATATCTACTCTACTAGACATACAAATATTCAACTGTTTCAAAATAGTCAGTGGATAATTCTTGTGGGACATTGCTTGTGAGAGAAATTTTATAGATGTGCAAGCTTATGCTTCCATGATGATTGCCTCATGCTTAGTGAAACATTCTACTACCTTCGTCCCAGATTTATTTATAAACAATGATATATTTTTCTGTTGATTTCAGATATTCTTCTTTAGCTTGATATACTTATCTTTTTCTAATCTCTCCTTCCTAATTTTATATGTCCCTGAGAACTAATTAAAATGCGTGAATCTGCCTATCGATAGACACAGTATGTGATAAAGTACTACTATTGAAATTCAACACTGTGACGTACTTGTCTTTTCAACAAGAGTTTATTGTTTTCTATGTAGTAGCCACCAATATAAGTGTTAGAAAATTATCAGTGAACAAAACAAATGAAAATTCCTTCCCTTATTCTTAATACAAAGATACTGTGTTGTAATTGGAGCTTTTCCAGAATATTCGTCACTATATTGATTTACAATTGCTAATGACATATGTCCTGAATTTCTATCAAAAATTATAGCATTAAAGTTTTTTTTTTAAATCAGTGTTTAATTTATATTATAGTATTATCAACTGACAGTGAAGATAATCAGTTTGTAATAGTGTCTAAAATTAGACACCTTCTGGAGTGAGAGGAGTGATCTGTTTTCTATGCTGGGAGCCAATTTGGCACATGTCACGGTCTCCACAGATCTACCTTGGTGCACATATTGTAAATTTTGGTTGCAACAATGCTCTTTTCTTTTCTTTCTTTCCTCCCTTCCTTTTTTTTTTTTTTTAAAGATTTTATTTATTTATCTGACACAGAGAGAGAGGTCACAAGTAGGCAGAGAGGCAGGCAGAGGGAGAGGGGGAAGCAGGTTCCCTGCAGCACAGGGGAAGCCCAAAATGGGACTCGATCCCAGGACCCTGAGATCATGACCTGAGCCGAAGGCAGAGGCTTTAAGCCACTGAGCCACACCAGGCACCACCCAGGCACTAGTGTTACACTAGTTTCAAGTATACAACATGATTCAATAATTCCATGTATTTCTCAGTGCTTATCAAGTTAAGTGCATTCTCAATTCCCTTTATCTATTTCAGTAATTCCCCCACCCACCTCCTTTCTGGCAACCACCAGTCTGCTGTCTGTATCCAAGACTCTGTGGTGTTTTTTTGTTTGTCTTCTCTTTTTTTTGGTTTTATTTCTTAACTTTCACATATGAATGAAATAATATGGTATTTGTCTTTCTTGGACTTATTTCACTTAGCATTATATCATCTAGGTACAACCACGTTGTTGCAAATGGCAACATTTCTTTTTTTTTTTTTTTTGGGCTGAGTAATATTACATTGTGGGTCTGTATTCTTCTTATCCATTTTTCTGTGGATGGACCCTTGGTTTGCTTTCCTATCTTGGCTATTGTAAATAATGCTGCAATAAACATAGGTGTGCATTTATCTTTTTGACTTAATGCTTTTGTTTTCTTTGGGTAAATAACCAGTAGTGGAATCACTAAATCATATAACTCTATTTTTTATTTTTTTAAAGTTTATTTACTTTTTGGAGCGCTTGGGTGGCTGGGTTAGCTGAGCTTCTGGCTCTTGGTTTAGGTTCAAGTCATGATTTCATGGATCATGAGATCTAGCCCCATGTGGGGCTCCACAATCAGCAGGGAATCTGCTTGAAAATTCTTTCCTGCTGTCCCTCCCCCGACTTGTGTGCATGTGCCTGCTCTCTCTCTGTCTCAGATGAATAAATAAATCTTTTTTTAAAAAAATTATTTACTTTTTTTACTAATCTCTACACCCAGTATGGAGCTTGAACTCACAAACTTGAGATGAAGAGTCATATGCTCTTCCTACTGAGCCAGCCATTCACTCCTCCTTTTATTTTTAACTTTTTGAGGAACCTCCATACTGTTTTCCATTTCCACCAATAGTGCACAAGGTTTCCTTTTTCTCCACATCTTTGCCAACGTTTATTTCTTGTGTTTTGACTTTGGCCATTCTGACAGGTGTAAAGTGATATCTCACTGTGGTTTTAATTTGCATTTCCCTGATAAGTAGTGACATTGAGCGTCAATTCCTGGGTCTGTTGGACATTTGTATGTCTTCTTTGGAAAACTGTCTGTTGTGTTCCTCTGTACATTTTTTAACTAGATTATGGTTTTTGGTGGATTATGGTGTTGAGTAGTATAAGTTCTTTATATATTTTGGATGTTAACCCTTATCAGATATGCCATTTTCAAATATCTTCTCCCATTTATAGATTGCCTTTTTGTTTTGTTGATGGTTTCTTTAACTGCAAAGCTTTTTGTTTTGATGTAGTCCCAATAGTTTAATTTTACTTTTGTTTCCCTTGCCCAAGGAGACATATCTAGGAAAATGTTTCTAAGGCCAGTGTCAAGGAAATTACTGCCTCAGTTATCTTCTAGTAATTTTATGGTTTCAGGTCTCATATTTAGGTCTTTAATCCATTTTGAACTTGTTTTTTTGTGTGTGTGTCTGGCTTAAGAAAGCGGTCCCGTTTCATCCTTTTCTATGTAGCTGTATAGTTTTTCCAGTACCATTCATTGAAGAGACTGTCTTTTCCTCATTGTATATTCTTTCCTCATTTGTTAAGGATGAGTTGATCATATAATTGTGGTTTTATTTTTGGACTCTCTATTCTGTTCCATTAATCTATGTGTCTATTTTGTGTGTGTGTGTGTGCCAGTATCATGTTGTTTTGATTACCCCAAGGCTCTACTTATTCTGGTTCCCTCATTGCCTCTCTGACTTATTTTTCTACTTCTCTTCACAATGTTCCAGCCACATTGTCTTTCTTGCTCTTTTAATATGGTGGATATGTTCCTCCTCTAGCACTTTTTCACCGGTTGAACTTTCTTCCTGCTGTGTTCTGCCTTCAATAGCCACATGGTTCACTTCTTTACCTTCTATGGGTCTTCACTCAAATGTCACCTTTTCAATAGGCTTTTATTGTCCATTAGCATTCAAAAGTGCTACACCCTTCTCCATCTAGAATAGCATTCCTGATTCCTCTTATCTTGATCAACTTTTTTGGGTCACAAAACATAACCATCTTCTAATATAATCTAATTTATGCATTACTAATTACATTTATTATGTCTCCTTCCCCATGAGAATATAAATTCCATGACACCAAAGATTTTTGTTTATTTTTTTTTCACTCATACATCCCAAGTACAGGCATAAAGTAAGCATTTAATAAATTTTTGGGAGTAAATTATGCAAGTGTTCTCATGAAGGAGAAATTATCTCGCATTATTTTTCCTATGTTTTATAGACTGTTTTTTTACTAGTATATATCTGGCCAGTGGATTATGAAATTGTCTTTAATTCTAAAAGAAGGAATTTTTTTTTAAATCTAGAATATACCATTCATTATTTATTTAACAGATATTCAGCTATCTGAAATATACCAGGTCCCAATCTAGGTGGCAACAGAAAGCTAAACAAGTTGCACTTCTCCCCTATTCTCAGGGAAAGTAATTAGACAGGTAATTGCAACAAAATATGGTTAAGGCTATGGCACAGTCATACCATACTTTCAACTTTCTTCAAAATGGTCACTTAGCTTTTTAGTTTTTGGCTTAGTGATAGAAAAGCAAATATAGCATGGTCTCATTATAGTACTTTGCATTATAAATAGCGAAATATATATACAAGTGTAACTCCATTAATGTTAATGACGGCGAAGAACATACACCCTTTTTAAAGCACTATCATGCACCAAGAATGTTTCAGAGCTGCAGTTCTTGTGGTACAGCTATTCATTAACAATGCTTTGTTATTCACACAATACCACCTAATAAGAACTCTATTTTTTTAAATAACAAGCCTATTTCACTGAAAAGGGATTTTTAATGCTAAGTATATATTATTAATGGAGACATGATGGTCTATTTCAACTTTTAAAAATATTTTGGAAAGTTTGCAGCAGATCATTTTTAAATGATTAAACCCACTTGGATTTTCCTTGCCAAGGGGTGCCCTGCTCTGTGCTTACTCCTCTACCTGGGAAAGCAGGGTGAGCTCATTTCCTTTGTACCAAAATTGAAAGCTAACTACCTCTTGGTTCAAGAGTGCCTTACCGCTCATCATTTGCCAAGCACCACAGGAGAGTTATCATGGGGATATTGCTGATTGCTAGGCTGCACTTAGAGCTGATAAATATGCAGATGTGTAGAATATTAAATGACTTTATTAGCAATCAACATATTATGCCATTATGTTCATTTGTAAGAACAAAAATTAGTAGAAATTAATCTAATATTTTTAAATCAATCTAATATATTTTAACTCTATTATTTTAAATATAGTTTTTAGTTTGGGTGACAGATAACTAAAGTTATGTGAAATCACCAAAGCACTATGTCCCTATTGTTATCCCTTTTTGAATACATGAATATCAGTAACTTACAGCGAAAACAATTTCATAAGCTGAGTAGAAAAAGTGTGAGGGAAATGAACATTTTCAGTTCAGTAAAACTGACATCTCAGAACACATACAAATATAAATGTTAAAATTGAAGACTTTATCCAAAGATAAATGAAAATGATAAAAGTAGGTATCACTTTCTAATTCCACTATTATAAATGTAGGTTAGATATAATAAAACTAAGGTGTCCATTTCCCATAGTCTTTTTTTTTCCTGAAAAAGATGTGTTTTTTCCTGAAACACATCTAAGTAATCCCAACTTTGATGTTTTTCCTTTGAATGTATATATCTTGATTTGTTATATTTTTTACTTTATTTCAAATGATTAGCTGTCTTGAAAGTTTTAGAGTGTGCTTTTGCTATTTTACTATCAATAACTATGATGATATGAAAGTTTAACATATATAAGTAAAATTCATACTATCACATTTCAGAGGCACTAGAACATACAAAATTTCAGTAAGGAAATACAGAAAATATGAGCAAAACATGGAAAGCAAATTTGAACTTCAGAGAGATGTTATGCATTTAAATTTAAATAGAAATTGAATTAAAAATTTGGAGCATTAGCCATATAAGTTTGAATTTCAATCTGTTGAATATTAACTTACAATCAACCAATGAATATATACTGATATTCAACACTATGCTTGCATGTGGGTTTTATTGCCGATCTCCTGTGACATCTGCACCCATGGCAACAATTAAATCTTAACATCTTCACAATGATCTTTTTGTAAAAGGTTAAAATAAAAATTTCCACTCTGAACAGCAGTCTTCTATTTTCCTAATTTCTTCTTCTAGATGTTTCCTCTATTCTTCTTTTTGCTATTTTGTCTATCTATCTTTTTTCCTCCCAATTGAGACCTTGATGCCCCAGTTCTTTTTATGTAATCTATCAAACTCCACTTCTATTTTGGCTTTCACTTCCATATCCGTTCCCAGAGTGTACCACTTTATGCCCTTTCTTGCTAATATCTTCTGTTTCCTCATCCTGTTACTCTTTTGTTTCATCCACAGGTACACTCCAATATTCAAATGGGTTTATCCTATACCCGCTCTATGACTCCCCCCGGGCATGCAGAATGCTACTTGTATGTAAACCTCACAGCTGCTAGACTGGATCCAATATAAATGAATGAGCTCAACACTAGAGTGTGCTTTTCACTCCATCCAGATATCTAATTATACTTTCTAATTTAATTATCTTTCCATTCTTTGTATTTCTTATTTCAGAATTTCTACATTCTCCCCAAAACCTCATCTCCTCCACCTAACTCTTTTCTTAGAGGCTGAAATTATCTTTTATTTGACAGGGAACTTTGAAGTTATCTGACAGGTTCACGTTCAACCTATGAGACCCTTAAAGAAAACTTGACTCATTTGTATCGAAACATGCCTTTCTCTACCCATTAGAAGTAGGTCATTTCCTTTCAGAGACTAATTCTTTCTTTTTTATTCAAGATTTTATTTATTTGAGAGAGAGAGGGAGAAGGAGCATGAGGAGGGGCTAGGGGCAGAGGCAGAGGGAGAAGCTGGCTCTCCACTTAGCAGGGAGCCTGATGCTGGGCTCTATCCCAGGACCCTGGGATCATGACTTGAGCAGAAGGCAGATGCTCAAAGGACTGAGGCACCCGCACACCCCAAAGACTAATTCTTTCACTTATGTTTATGATTTCATCCTTTTCCAAGTTCTCAGGGGCCTTTAGGAATGGCCATCATACTTCTATATTTTCAATTCCTTTTTTTAACATGCTGCATGCAGTTCAGTATACTCTTTAAAATTAATAATTCCTTGACTCTCCCTGCCTCGTGATGTGCTCTTTATTGACAGCTATGCTTCTTAAGGAAAAATGAGTCATGGTCTTGTAAATGAATAAAACTTGATTGTGAATGTGTCTAGTGAGTAGTTGCAGTTGATCATATCAATTCTCTGTTCTCAAGACATTTTCTACAAAAGTGAGAAAAACTAAACATTAAGGTTTATTGGAAAATATAAGAAAATATGAATTGTAGTGCTAAATTTTGTAGTTCAAAATGTAAATGCTATGTAAATAATAGAAATGTTTAATGAAAATTGAAGTAGTCAAGAAAAATTATACATTCAGGAGAACACTGAAAAATTTTTGCATTGAATTCATATGGGACTTATTTCTTTCTAAAATAAATAGAAACATACCACAAATATAATAATTAAATAAGGTAGAATATAAAGGTAGATACAAAAAAGAGTAGGAGAAGAAAATGTGTTAACAGCTCACTTTCTCTAGTTTCCCAATTCCATTAATTTTGAGATCCCACAACCCACTGATTGTACACTTTTTTCTGTCTTTACATATCTCACTTCTTGGTTTTCTTTTTTTATCTCTCTGGAATTACTTGGTCAGTCAGTCATTAAAATCATTTCCCAAACCTTTAATTCTTCTGGTTATCTTACTTAATAGAACTCCCCTGGCTAAAATACTGTTCTGATTCTTTTTTTTTTTAATATTTATTTTATTTATTTTTTTTTTTCAGTGTTACAAGATTTATTGTTCATGCACCACACCCAGTGCTCCATGCAATACGTGCCCAGTATGAGGAGGCCACGTACTGTTCTGATTCTATCAGATCTTTATCCATTACCATGTCTGCCACTGCTTAGCTGAACATGGCTGGAGTAAAACACAAAACCAATAGATTGTCCTTATTTTGAATCAATGGTCCCTAACCTAAATAGTTGTAACATCCTTCTTAAGTTTACTAGCATTCTTTTCCCCTATTAAATTATCACATCTTTTTTCCTCCATTTAAATTTATAAAACAGACTTTCTTTTCCTCATTCTCAGCTGGTAACCTTGCTTTTGTTTTCCATTAAGTGACAGAAGCAGTTAAAGAAAACATTATAAGGGGCACCTGGGTGACTCAGTTGGTTAAGCCGCTGACTCTTGATCTCAGCTCAGGTCTTGACCTCATCTCAGGGTCATGAGTTCAAGCCTCAGGCTGGGTATGGAGCCTACTTAAAAAACAAAACACAACAACATATTGAGCTCACACCATTGTACCTATTTACTCATCTACTCGTGTCTCTGTCTCTATACTCTTATTTCTTAGTATACATTATCTCTGTTCAAGCAAGAGCCAAACTTCCATTTGTGCATTATATTGCATCTCTTTCATCCATTTAAGAATATTGCTCCAGAAATGTTCTTCTTTCTCATATACAACAGCAGTTTTTCATGATCTTCAGGATCTTTCCCATAAGCCTCAAAATCAGATATTTCTCTCTAAAAATCAATTTCTTCATATTTCTTTACTCTTTTCCCCTTTTAAGCACAAATTGTCAAAGGAATTCCACACACTTGAGTCCTTTTTCTCATTATTTTCCATCTGGCCATGTCCATTCAGAATATCTAGGACACCACACCACCCTAATTAAAGTCAACAATAAACACTGCAGTGCTAAATCCAATGGTCATATTTTAATCTTCTTACCTGATCTATCAGCAGCATTTGGCCAAATTGGTTATTTCTCACTAAAATACTGTCTTCACTTAACATTCTAAGTATCACACTCTTCTTATTTTCTCTCCTTTGCATTTTTCTCATTTTCTTCCCATTTCCCCATCGTCTTCCTCGTTCTCTAAATATCACAGTCCTCGAGAGCTTACTCCAGGGACTTTTCACTTTTCTATCTATATTAATTTCTTTAGTGAGCTCATCCATTGCATGGTTTTTATATCATCAATGTGATCATAACTCACAATTATATATTTCAGGCTAAACCACTGTCCTGAATTTTTGATAAAATGTTTATTCAACTTCTATACTATATTAAAATGGAAAGAAGTTAGAATAACTACATACTTTAAAGGATGTATTTGAAGATATTATACTGCTTGATTTCAAAGCTTACTATAAAGCTATGGTAAATTAAAACTGTGTGGGGCAACTGAGCTTCTCAGTTGATTAAATGCCTAACTCTTGGTTTCAGCTCAGGTCATGATCTCAGGGTCATGAGATGGAGCCCCACATTGGGCTCCATGATCAGTCTGGAGATAACTTAAGATTTTCTTTCCTTCCTCCACTCTCTCTGCCCCTTTTCCTGTTCGTGAGTGCTCTCTCTATCTCTCTCTCTTAAACAACAAACAAACAAATAAATAAATTCTTTTAAAAAATAATAATAAAACTGTTTTAGTGGTATATTATGAGATGTCTTATGCACCCTGCCCCCTTAAAGCTATGTTGGAGTCCTAACCCCCAGCACCATAGAATGTGACCTTATTTGGAGATAAAGTATTTATAGAGGTAAAAAAAAATTAAAATGTGAACATTATGAATATGCATTTCATCTACATATACATATGCATACACACACAAATGACCATAAGCACATGAAAATAACTGTAGTCATCAGAAAAATATGAATTAAAACTATGAGATACCACTACACGCTCACTAGAAATCAAATTCAACTAAGATATTCTGTGTCCAAACAATTTTCTCTCCAGATCCTTGCTGTGGTATCAAGGTTCTCAAGTCAGCACATCTGAGGAGAATCAAGATTCAACCTTAGAGAAGGGGATGCCAATACCTGGTGGAGGGATCTTAAGGACCAGTCAGTTAGGTGGATGTTTAAGACAGATCAAATCTCCGCAAGTATTTGGAGTGAAAATCAGGAATTAGGAGCCAGAAAATATGCCAATAGGTGGAATAGTCATGGAAGTTGAGGGTGGTAGTGATCCTAAAGAATTATCAGATCCTCAGAATCTATAGGTGATTATTATTGTTTTTTTAGATTATACTCTCTAGAAGGGAAAGATACCTGAATATGTTTGTATTGGTTTGTTGTATGTACAGATTTAAGCCATGAAGTGCCAGGTAAAAATCATGTGCAACTATGAAAGGCAAGGGAAAAAAAAAAGATGGATGTATCAGAAGTCAGTCAGACTGTAGGCAATACTATACTAAATTTGATATAATTCTCTATAAGGTAAGTATATGACACAGGTAGCAGATACTTGTGTGCTTTTCATATAAAATGTTGTACTACAAAGCTTCGCCTACCATTGAAGAACAAGCTTGAACTAGATTTCAAAGGATGAATAGAAGTTAGGTAGGTAAATACAGTTAAGGTAGAATATTAAAGGCCATGGCTTTCAAATTGTACTTCACAAGGGAAAATGAAAAAATCAGATATGGAAATGGTACTATTAACCCTTTCTATTTTCTGTCAAAGAAACACTGCTTTTATATATTATATTATGTTTCATATTTCCAGGTAAGATTTTATTCTTTTTTTTTTTTTAAAGATTTTATTTATTTGACAGAGAGAAACACAGTGAGAGAGGGAACCCAAGCAGAGGGAATGGTAGTGGGAAAAGCAGGCTTCCCACAGAGCAGGGAGCCCGATGTAGGGCTCAATCCCAGGACTCCGGGATCATGACCTGAGCCGAAGGCAGCCGCTTAACGACTGAGCCACCCAGGTGCCCCGGTAAGATTTTATTCTTATCTGCACAATAATTCTCTTTTTTTAAATGACTCTGTGTAGGTATAAGAACACAAGCTAGGATGCCTGGGTGGCTCATTCGGTTAAGCATTTGCCTCTGCTTAGGTCATGATCCCAGGGTCCAATCCTGCTCCTTGCCCAGTAGGGAGCCTACTTCTCCCTCTGCCTGCCATTACCCTTGCTTGTGCACTCTCTCTGTTTCTCTGACAAATAAATAAATAAAATCTTAAAAAAAAATAAGCTAATTAGAAACAGTAATAATGCTGCATTATTAAAAAATGCAGATTAAAAATCTGACCAAATCTAAGACTTTCATTGTTTGTGACTACTTTAACATCAGTAATAAGGTGGAAAGCCCAGGACTTGTAGGAAGCTTCTTGAATATTTAGATCACTGACAACATTAGCCATTTCTGAGAAAGCTTTCCATGGCAGAAATTAAGAACTAAGAAATCCCCTGATTTCTTCTAATACCTCTCCTCAACTTAATAAAGAACATAAGATATGCCTTCCCTACCTCTCTTATTTCCTATGTTCTATCTCATCTCATCACATTGCTGGGATGTATGTGTGCCTGTGTGTGTGAGAGTGAAGATGTGACCACTGAGGACTTTGTGGACACCTATTTGTGAATCATGCCATACTTTATGAACCTCATATCTACTTTCACTGAGTGGGAGATGAGTCTGTGGATGGAAGCTCTTAATCACTTCACCGAGAATTCCCATCACTTCTCACTGCTAGGAGCCTCCTTTCTTTCCAGAGAGATGAATGTCTTTTCTTGTTTTAACGGTTGCAGTAAGGGTAGGAGTGTTAAGCAGGAGAGATTTGTCTTGTGATTTGGGAAAGTTTACATTACGTTCATCCTCACTTTAATGACTGCCTCTGTGTTCCTTCTTCTTACATGTAACTTGGTTCTTTTCCTTTAATGACTCCTGCCACCACCATCATTATTCAGGTTTTGTTTTTATTTTTCCTGGAAGTCAGAATATATGGAAACTCAAAACAAGATGTTGATGAGATTTTAGATAGTTTCTGGACCCTTCTTTATCAATGTTCCTCTTAGAAACTCCCTTCAAGGAATCGTCATGACTGTACATTCTTTGTGCATCTGAGAAATGTGCTCCTTGCATATCTTTCTCAGCAATAGCTATACCAGCTGGAATCTGACTTCCACCCTTCCTGCTTCAATTTATAATTCTGGGGTTCAGCTAAACTCAGAATACTCTTTTCTTTAAACAAAATTTGATCTCTGACAGGAGAGGCTTGACACATTCCTAGGCTCTTTTGGGCTCAAAGACAGAATATTTTTATATCTTTATATAATAGTTCTACTGAGGTATAATTCACATACCATACAGTTTACCCATTTAAAGGATACAACTCAGTGGTTTATAGTAAATACACAACCATTACCACTACCAATTTTCGGACATTTTCATCACCCAAAAAACTCTAGTACTCAGTAGCACTCAAAGCCATTTCCCTCTAAACTCTTCTCGGGCCTAAGCAACCACGACTCTACCTTTTCTATCTATAAATTTGCCAATTCTGGAGATTTGAATAAATGGAATCATCCAGTATGTGGTTTTTTGTGATTGGAATCTTTAACTTAGGATAGTATTTTCAAGCTTCATGTGTTAGCATGTATGAATATTCCATTCATTCTTATGGCCAATACTATTCGATTCTGTAGAATTCTATGGAATGGAATAGTATTTTGGATACGCTGCACTTTATTTAGCCCCCATCAGTGTATCTACATTTAGGTTGCTTCTACTCTTAGGCTATTATGATAATGCTCTTTTGAATATGTGGGTGCAGGTTTTGTGTGAATACATTCTTTTATTTTTCTTGGATACCTATCTAAGAGTGTAAATACTGGGTCATATGGTAATTATACATTTAACCTTTTGAGTAACTGCTAAACTGTTTTCCAAAGAAGCTACACCATTTTACATCCCCACAAGCAATGTATAAAGGTTTGCTACATCCTCACCAGTACCTTTTATTATGTGCCATTTTGATAATAGTTATCTTGGGAGATATGAAATGGTATCTCAGAGTGGATTTGATCTGAATTTTCCTGATAACTACTGACATTAAATATCTTTCAATGTATTTATTAGTAATATGCATATCATTCTTGGAGAAATGTCTATTAGTTCCTTTCCAGATTTTTTGATTGGGTTATTAAATTTTAAATTATAGGAGTTCTTACTAGTTTTTATTCCATATACAACTTCCTTATCAGGTAATATGATTTGTAAATTGGTGCAGACCAAGCTACTCATGCTGTCTGACAAAGTCCGGGTATGAGGGACAATCCTGAAAAGTCAGGAGAATCCTGAGCTCGTCCCTGCTACTTCCTTTCATTTTATTTATGGCATTTCTTGTAATTGTGTGCTTAATCTATGGGCTTAAGGGAAATAATCTTTATGCTAACATCAATGACGACTATTCCAGAAGAATGAACAATGAGATCATGCACCCCTCCCATACCTTACACCAGCATTTATGATCATACAGGTGTTTATGCTGAGGATATAAATAAATGGTTTAAGAGTAACGGAAAAATGGTTAGAGCATTTTCTATGTCCCTCTGGGAAAGAACAAAGAGAAGGTCACTGCCTTGGTGCCCTATCCCCAGGGGAGCTCGCTTAGAGGAAACCAGGCATTGGAATAAATACTCTACAAGAATCAAATGTTATTATTGCATACTAGTAGAGGCTGATTATTAGTCTTCATGAAAAATAGTTGAGTAATTGATATAAGGTTAAGCTTTGATCAGATTGTTTAAAGATCATGTAAAACCACCAACTCTATCTTTGTCTAACACTTCATAGACTTTATACTTTATGTTCCTATTATAACTTTGTCTATCACCTCTTAACACTGCTTGTACCCATTAGTGAGCACAAATGGAAACTTATATAGGTCAAACTATTGAATGCAGAGAAGAAACTGAAAGGAAAAGATCTGTATCTATAATTGGTATATTCTAAGTCAGACTCATTGAGCTGTAAACAAAGAACATATGGGAAACAATGTAAACTCTTGAGGTATAAGTAAAGGTCCCCTGAGATCCTCAGAAGGAGGTGCTTGCACCTTGATTGTGTGTCTGCGTCTTCTCACTCGCCTACGCTGCCCTTTCCTTCATGAGACCCACCCCAGCTGGAGCTGGACTCTGGCAGTAAATATTTTCTCTCATCCTTTGGTGGTACTCACTTTACTGGTGGCATAACTTGCCAACTTAAGACATGTTAACTTTGATGAAGTCTAACTTATCTATGTTTCTTTTATCAGCTGTGCCACTGCTGTCATATCTAAGATTTCAGTTAATGAAAGGTTATAAAATGTATTATATTTTCTTCTACAAATTTTATAATTTTTGCTCTTACATTTTGTTTTATGATCGATTTTGAAGTAATGCATGTTTATGGTGTGAGGAAGGCATCCAACTTGATTGTTTCACTTTTGTCCCAGGTCTATTTGTTGAAAAGTCTATTCTTTACCCTTTAAATTTTCTGGGTACCCTTCTCAAAGTGAAAAATTAACTGGCCATAAATGTGTGGGCTTATTTCTAGATTGTCACTTTTATTCCAATCATCTCTGATTGACTTCATGCCAATACTATGTGGTTTTGATCACTATAGCTTCACAGTAAGTTTTGAAATCAGGAAGTGTGAACATTCATTCCAATGTTGCTTATTTTCAATATTGCCATAGCTATTATGGGTCTGTTATGTGTCCTTGCAAATATAAGTAAGATCAGTTTGTTAATTACAGGAAAAAGAACAAGTAAGATTTTGGTAGATATCACACTGAATCAATTTGTAGAATACTGTCATCTTAATAATAAATATTCTGATTCATGAGCATTGGATATCTTCCATTTCTTTAGGTATTCTTTAGTTTCTTTCAATGATATTGTTTTGGAGTATAAGTTCTACATATCCTTTCTTTAATTTATTCCTTGGTGTTTTATTTAATAGTACTGTACAAGTAATTATTTTCTTATTTTCACTTTCAGAATGTTCATTACAATTATATTGAAATAACATTGATGCTGTATCTTTGATCTTGAGCCCGGTAACCTGGCAAAATGAGTTTATTGGCTCTTGCAGTTTTTTAGTGTTTTCCTTACAATTTTCTATATACAAGATTACATCATTTGCAAAACATATAGTTTAATTCTTTTTTAGTCTTTATGTTTTTTTTTAAAAATCTTATTTCCTAATACCCTGATTAAAACAATGTTGAATAGTGCTACAGTGTTGGATAGAAGTAATGAAAATAAACATTCTTGTCTTGTTCCTAATTTTAGAAGACAGAGGCAGAATTTTGATAAAAGAAAGCAGAAACTTCACATGGGGATCCCTTGCTTCTCTCCTTGTTCTCCCTCTGCTCCAAGGCTCAGAGTGGTTAAAAAACCATCGTTTGTTTTAGCTTGAACACAGTGTATACATAACATCCCATGCAACCCAGCTAAAGTGGGAACAGTTTCAGAACTCAGGAGATATATAGTGAATGTAAAAATAAAACAAAACAAAAAAGCAGAGATTACCTTAACTTTTGATTGAAATTAAAGCATTTCTGTGAACAATGACTTTTTTCTCTATATTGTGACTTCTCCTGAAATAACACATGCGGACACATATACATACAAGGCCAAATGGAATAAAATATCATCCATAAATGCACACATATGAATGTGTGTGCATATAATTTCTCTGCATAAAATTTTACAAATAAACTGAGACAAAATGAAATGACAGAGAGAATACAAGTTTTGTAGCCAACCACAACTGCACTGAAATCCTGATTTCTTCAATTACTACTTTTGAAGTACTTTGGAAAACTACCAACTGCTCTCATCCTTTAATCCTACATTGTAATTTCTAAATTAGAAAAATATTTTAGGAATTGGAAGTAATGTAAGTAAAATTCCCAGAGGAATGTTAGACATAGTAGTAATGAGTACAAAGAGCATAAATCAAAGTAAACAATAGCAAAACTAATTATGTAACTTATTTCTACCTAAGTCTCAAATATTTTAAGAAATGGTTGTGAAATTATGATTATTCCAAAAAACCTTGTGGGATCCTTACATGTTAATAGTCTTCATCAATCTATAATTCCTGGGATAGTTTACATTTCTATGTATGTCTGACCAATGATTTTCTTTAACTCATGTGTCAAAACTGGGTCCAAATGTCTTAGTAACTTTTATTGTTCTCAGAAATGACTTTTTTTCTATAGCATATCTTAAGTAAGGTATTTGTATATGTAAGGGAAAGTACAAATAGAGAAAGAAAAAAATTATTTCTCCCTGTTGAAAATAAGGGAAAGACTTGACTTCCATCTGCTTCCTTTTCTTAGATCATTTACTTTAGAAAATGTGTCAGTGAATGTTCTTGGTCTCTTTGAAGCACCTGTAAATATTTTTAAAAGCCAGAGAAGACTATTGCCAGCTTTAAGGCCTAGAAAGGTCTTTCTCAAAACACCTGGGAAATACTTCTTTGAAATGTAATCATTAAGATAGTGTCCCTATCTCTCAGTTTCTGTGGGATGGTAGATGCTTAACTTCTGTGGTGCCTAGCTATAAGTTGCAAAAGTTACCTCATTCATAAAGATATAAAAAGTTTATTTTTCCTTTGGATAAAGCCAATTAGCTAACATAGACGGTTACCCCAATTACTAAGTGAATACAGGATGAACTGTGTGTAACAAATGATATTGTCAAGTCCTCTTATGTATTGTTGTTGTTTGTCTTGTCATCACATATGGAATGAGTTGTATCTGCCTGGCCATATAAAAGGGTGAAATTCTTTTCTGTCTTTGTGATTTCTTAGCAGATTGCTTATATGTGTATCACATTCTGCCTTAATGTTTATTCAATGATGAAACTGTTATCTTTTTCTTTTCTTTTTGTGGAAAGTTTTTCTGGATTCAGAGGAGATTTGTTTTTAATTTTACTTCCTGAACAATTCTGGTGATAAGAAGAGAATGTATGATAACTGCTGCATTGAGGAGACAAACTGAAGATATATGGCCACACAAGTCAGGTAAGAGACCCTGTCTTCCTTTTAGTTTCCCTTCTAGTTCTCTGCTCTTTTGAAATACTAGCTGGATTGAGCACACTTTCCAAATTCAAGATTCTACTATTGAATAGGCATGGGTAAATCCAACTTTAAAATCCCAAAGGATCACCATATGATTGGAAAATAGGGCAATCCAGGAATGTTGTCTTCAGTTCTTTCTCTTAAAGGGCTAATATCTCTCTGTCATATTTTGTGATGGGTATAGAAGAGTCTAGTCTCGTGGTTGCCTGAGGATTTTTCATTTGATTTGGATAAATTAGTTAATGCATTTGCTGGATTTCTTAGACAAGTCTCATTCCAAGCTAATGAATCACTAGTATTTATGGAATGAACATAATTTAAAGAGAAAATTAGAAATGATTTGCATAGTCAGATGAAATGATTAAGAAA
Source organism: Procyon lotor (assembly GCA_028646535.1). Lineage (NCBI taxonomy): Eukaryota > Metazoa > Chordata > Mammalia > Carnivora > Procyonidae > Procyon > Procyon lotor. The sequence continues at coordinate 97,036,371 of CM053604.1, forward strand.
AATTGAAGAATTAAGAAAAATTGAAGAACTGTGAGAATAAAAATACTTTCTCTCTCAAAGAACTCTCCTCTTTTCTTTCCCTCTGCTTCTTGTGTCTCTTGATCACTCCCTGATTCAAATAGACTCTCTGGAAAGAGAAGTGATGGGTAATCCCTTTGTTAATAGATTTCTCTGCAAAAGGGAACAAAAACACTACTTCTTTAACCAGTAACACATTACCTGTCTGTTTGAAAACATAAGCTTTCATTCTTCACAGCCTAACCCTGAGACCTCTTCAGATTTTAGCCCAGATTCATTTCCAAGAGGGCTTTCTCATCCACTTACCATGTAGCTAGGAAAGCAGACATTATAAGGGCACCTGATCTGGGAATAATTGAGAACTTGGATTAAAAATCCATGTCCCCATATAAAAGCAAATTGGAAATGGAAAACAAAACAAAACAAGCAAAAACTAGGTGTTAAGTTGATAAATGTCAAAACAGAAAAAAAAGTACCACAAAATTTACATTTTTCTTATATAAAGAGAATGGCCCTTCTCATCTGGATTGTCAATAAAGCTGATGCTACAGAGAAACTACCCTGGACTCCTGGGTCATTGGCATGCATTTTTCACCAACAATATTACTCATTTAAAAGCTTCTTGTCCCTAGGACTCCAGAAAGTTAAGTACTACTTGGAAGTACGTTATCAGTTTAAAGCTCCATGGATAAGGATGTGGACTGGCTATTACAGAGAATGATACAAATAACAGAGTTTGTTCCTTTGATGGAGAAAACACATCGGAGTCCAGAAGATCACAATATCAAAGAGGATGGTGGCCAAGGGAAACCAACTATCAGTCACTTCCCACAACCACAGAAAAACTAAAGGCATTAGAAATCCATCAAGAGGGTTTGCTAATGGCAGTACTTGAAGCCTTCTGCTAAAGGTCACCTGGTAGAAATTGTAGTGGTGTACCCAGAAAAGGAATAAATCCCACAACTGATTTAATCAGTGGTTGTTGTTGTTTTCTCAAAAATTATTGGAATGGATCAAAGGGTATATCTAAGTGCAGACCATGACCTGTCTTCGTTCTCTTGTAATTATCAAAACTCAACTTTAGAAAAAAGGTGGTAAGAAAGCAAGAAGACACTAATGCTCAAATCTTAATAGGAGCTACTCAGTTTAGGCACAATCTAGAGTAAGACAAAGAGTTAAAAACATTAAAAACTGCTGTGTTAGCTGTTCAACTAGAACACTTTATTAAAAAGAATAATCCCTTCTGGCCAACCCATAAAGGGAGCTCCACAGACCCTCTCATCCAGACTCCAGAAATAAGTCTGCAAAAGCAGACACATTGGTAGCAATTACTAAAGCTGCATTTCTTGTGCTTCTGAATTTTAAATGAATATGTATATACCACTAACAGGTATGTGGTATCCCTCATAGGAAAAAAAAAATTTTAAGTAGATTTTTTTTATTTCTGTAAGTACTAAAAACACCTTATGCAAATTGACAGCTGATTTCTTAGAGGCTTAACAATGGTCTGCTCAGGTATCAGTAACTCATTTTGCTAACAGGATAATGGAAGCTACCACTAAAACATGTCAAATTCCAAACTTAGAATCTTCCCTTTCAGTACAATAAAAATGTTTGTTCATTTTCAAAAATATGCTTAACAAAATAATACGGATTACAAAACAGGCTAGATGAAATCCAACTGGACTATGGGGATTACCTAACAAAATAAATCATATAGCACACATTCTATTTGCTTAGTCAGTGCTATCTACCATCAACAAAGTCATCTAAATAAAACACATTTTAAAGACACTAGACTCTTATCACCCCTATCAATAAGATAAAATTATTAAAAACATATTAAAGAGATGTGCTATTTGTCAACAGAATTCTTTATAGGCTACTTCCTAGATAAGCACAGAAAGTTCTTTCTGACCAACTTTACCAAAAATTAGGTGGCAGCTGGATTTCCTAAAACTAACTGGCAAAAGCTAAGAGATGTTTTTCTACTTACAGTGTGTATGATGCCTAACATCTTTCCCTTCTCAGGAAAACCAACATTCACGCAATGGTAAAGACTCTTGTAATAAACATAATTCCCACTTTTGGGTTCCCAGAGCATTAAAATCAGAAAGAGAAGGTCATTTTGTTTTTACTCCTATCCAGTAATTTTGTAAATGTTTACACATTCCTATAATCCTCAGTCGTCCAAAAAACAGAATAAATGACTCAAACTCTAAATAAATCATTGGCTAAGATTCTGAAATCCACTGTGTCAAGATGGCTATAGCTTTACCACTAGTCTTTTTAAAAATCTGAATAATTCTTACAAGCTGACACAGAATCTCTCTCTTAAAATTTATAAGTGGCAAGTCTGAGACCATGTCCTGTATTGGACTTTTTAATGTTGTATTAATCATGTTACATAATTAAAAGTGCTTCTCTTTTCCTTAGAATGTCCCAGACATAAAGTTATAATATAGGACCTAGAAGAGAAAGAAGTCAGGCACTCCTACTTACCAAATTTTGTCCTAGTACTTATTAGGTATTCAACAAATGTAGGTTTAATCTTATTCTATTTGGTTAACATTATATTAAATAAATGTATGATGATGAACATTTAAAAAATTGTAGAAGAAAATGAGTTTCTACTTCAAAAGCATCCCCCAGTTCTTTGGCTCTAGTCTGCTTTTGTATCAGTTTTTCCTTCCTCTTGCCCAAACCATTTTTCCCTGGATTTCCGAAAATATTTTTCTGTAATTTCTCAAATTTTCAATTTTCAAGGCTTAGTACGTTTACATCCAGCCCTGCTCTGCCTGCCACGCCTCAGGAGTACCCTTTTACCAACATATTCTTCTACAAACAAATTCTTTACAGCCTACCTGACATACTGGTAGCTTTGTATATATCTAGGGAAGAGAAAGAATGGATAACCACAAGTAGAAGGGACGGTAGATTTACATTTGGAAAGTGCATCTATGTGTACCTTTTAAATTTTATTCTGAGGTGGACCAGAAATTGTCACCTTCCGCAAAAGGATTTTTTTGAGCTAAAGGCAATTAAAACCTAGCAAATCCAGGGAAAGTTCTTTACCTCCCCCTCAACTACCTAAATTTACATTGGAAAGGGGGCCTGTACCAAAAAGAGGGCTGTAACAGACACCTTTCTACCTAAGAAACTTATCTGCATAACAGGGAAATCATTTTTTTCCTAAACATCCCCTCTCACTTTGCTGTGAAAGGCCTTCCTCCCATTTGCACCCTCAGATCCCTACCCCTCTCCTTAGCTCAGGATATTTTATAAACTTCACTTACGTAGCTTTCTTTTGGATCTCATAATTTTATGGGACTCACGTAAGTATGAAATTAAACGTTTTTCTCCTGTTAATCTGTCTTAAATCAATTTAATTATTAGATCAGTCAAAGAACCTAGAAGATAAGGAGGAAAAATTTTTCCACCCATTCAGTTCTATGTATCCATTGGAATATACTAAATATATTTCATAAATTTAATGCACAAGCTACTTCTTGTAAGTATTCACCCATGACCCTCAGTTGGCTAGGCTGCTAGCCACATAAGTAGAGTTCTGATCTGCAACCAGTCATGTGGTCACTGCTAAATAAAGGACTGCTGAGTCAATGAATAAAAAAGAGAAATCTTGTGTTATGCAGTTAACAATGGCCCTAGAATTCTAGGGGAAATATCTATCCCAGCTGCTGTGGACAAAAAATGACAAAGTTTACCTCTATGCTTTCTGACCAAAAGAAAGAGGCTAGTTTTAGAAAGGAATTAATCTCTGTCATGCAATCAACAATTATTCCCCACACAGTCAGGCTGAAAACAACATTTAAGCAAAAACTCCAAGTGAAACAAGTCTTTCTTAACCATAGTGAAGTTCTGTTCCTTGCCTGTGACTGGTTTGTGTTCAATGATTTCATTTCATGTGGCTCTCTTAACACTGACAATAAAATTAAACACTCCTTAACAAGAAAATCCTTTTAAAAACAAAACCAATAATAACAGTGATTCAATAGCATAATTCTTTCAAGCATAATTTTTTGCATTGTGGAAAACAGTATGTGGCTCCTCAAGAAGTTAAAAATAGAACTACCTTACCATCCAGTAATTGTACTAATGGGTATTTAGCCCCCAAAAATACAAAAACACATGTATCACGGGGATACATGCTACCCTATGTTTATTGCAGCACTATTTACAACAGCTAAATTATTGAAGCAGCTTGACTATCCAGAGATACATGAATGGATAAAGAAGATGTGATACACACATACACAAACACACACGCACACATACACACCCTAATGGAATATTATTTAGCTATAAAATAAGAATGAAAATTGCCATTTACAAAGACATGGACAGAGCTAGAGACTATAATGGTAAGTGAAATAAGTCAATCAGAGAAAGACAAATACATTATTTCACTCTTTTAAAGATTTTATTTACTTAGAGAGAGAGAGTAAAGCTAGAGAGACAGAGCATGGGTGAGAGTGAGGGGCAGAAGGAAGCGGGAGAAAGATCTGCAGAGCAGGGAACCTGGGCTCCATTCCCCTGACCCTGAGCCAGAGGCAGACACCTAACTGTCTAAGACACCCAGATGCCACTCATTTAATTCTTATGTGGAATTTAAGAAACAAATGAACAAAGGGAAGAAAAGAGAGAGAGAGAGAGAAAGAGAAAGAGACAAACCAAGAAACAGACTCTTAACTATAAAGAACAAACTGATCATCAGAGGGTGCATGAAATAAGTAATAGGTTAAGGAGTGCACTTGTCATGAACACTGGGTATTATATTTGAAATTGTTGAAGCTATTATACACATAAAACTAATATAACACTATATTAGTTAACTCTACTGGAATTAAAAAAAAAGGAATTATTTTCAATATATGTAGTATTTTGCCTTTCATGGGTACCTAAAAGTACTAAACAAAATAAAAATGCCTACTAAAAAGCAAAATAATTATAATTGTGTTATGGCCATAAGACGATTATGATTATCATGGTAACAACATGATTATGATTATCATAAAGACTCAAGCTACAGAGTGTTTATTCAATATCATTTCTGTGACAGATTCTTAGAACATTAAGCACCAGATATTTTCCTCTGTTTTAGTATTCCATACAAAATGTGGGACATTCTGAAGTAAATGGTATAGAGTCAGAGAGGGAGAAGGTAAAACAACTTACTTTCTTTCCAATGTAACGTAAATCGCGAAAACTTGCTTGGGGAATAATTGGATAAAAGAAGTCATTCTAGATGAGTTAACAAAAAGCAGTGACCATAAGGACAATATATTTTGAAAGGGCCTTGAGTGCAGTTGCCTGTTTGTTTCTTAGACTGTCTTTGCTTAATAATTAGCATACAAATAGTCCCAACTAGGATTGAAAGTTAACATTTCATTAACCTCACTTATAATACCTAAAGGAGGCATCCACATTTAAATTCAGGAAGAAAATTAGTCTAACTAAGCTCTCCAGAATATAATGATCTTAAAGCAGCAGCCACAGCCATGGTGAGCACTGATCAAGCATCCTGGTTCCATACACGCACACATACACACATACTTAGCAGGAATGAAAACATTCATTGACTATTTTCTCAAAGGAAATCCCTAGTGATCTTGAGATACTGTCTTCTAGAATTGGACTGTATAGTTTAACCAAAATATGTTTTTATGTTACTTATTTATTAAATCTTATGGCAATTCATTTCATCTTGTATTCATCAGTTCACATATTTTTCATTTAACAAGTATTTTAAGTATTTTTTTAAAAGATTTTATTTATATATTTGACAGAGAGAGAAAGATCACAAGTAGGCAGAGAGGCAGACAGAGAGAGAGCAGGAAGCAGGCTCCCCACTGAGCAGAGAGCTCAATCCCAGGACCCTGAGATCATGACCTGAGCAGACGGCAGAGGCTTTAACCCACTGAGCCGCCCAGGCACCCCTTAACAAGTGTTTTAAAAGAACCTACTTCAGGTAAAGTACAATTCTGGACCCAGTAGGAGACCCAAAAGAAAATATGACTTGATCCTACTTTCATGGGGCCTGCTGGTTAGTAGGGAAGATAAAAGTAACAAACATAAGCAAATTCAAAAGAACATGATTAGTTTTTAACATCGAGTTCCTAGTATGTGACTAGCACTGTATTAAGCAACTACTTCTCTGTTGAGGTGCCATAAAACAGAGCTTAGTAAAGCACATAAGGAGTTCAGAATTTCTACCATCCAAGAGGCAGAGGGGATAATGATTGAGAGCATTGTCAGTCAAACCACACAGCTCTGGTTTGTGTCTCAGCTTGGTCTTATTTCCATGTTAAGCAGGACGCTTGAAAAGTCACTGCCTCATCTTCATAAGCCTTTTTTACATAAGGGGAATGATAAGAGGGGGGCCTGTCTTACAGGTTTGTTGTGAGGATTAACTTAGTTAAGAAATGCAAAGCACTAACAACTGTGTCTGGTGTGTAGTAAATGATGTAAAAAGTATTTTTTTTTTTTAAGTTTGATGTATAATGGAAATTTTCCCCAAATCCCCTGAAGTTATAGCTAACTGGTACCACAATTATAGGTTATTTTTTTCTTTTCTTTTGGAGAATAAATTCTTATTTTTAGAAGTGAAAAGAAATCAGTGCTTCACCAACACTAAAGGTTTAGTGCCAATCCATGAGGACCTCTCTGGCACTTTAGAATTACAGTGTTTGTCTTAGAAAAAGTACTGGACTGAGAGTCAAGCATACCAGTGATAATTCTAGTTTTATGCTGCAGTTGACCTTAAGCAACATGAGTTTGAACTACACAGGTCCATTTATACATTTTTTTTATAAATATACTACAGTACTATAAATGTATTTTCTACTTTTTATGATTTTCTTAATAACATTTTCTTTTCTCTTTATTGTAAGACTATAATGCGGGAACCAAAGGCAAAAAAAATTATTAAATTTCCTTACTACTTACAGCCCATTGACAAGTCCTTGAAACAGGCTGAGTGACATTCCCCTAGAGATTCAACTGCCTGGGTGTTGACACTTTGCCAAGGACAAAAGGCAATCTTACCCTAACCCCCAGGGTCCTGTGAGTCTATTTTAACATTTAAAAATTCATTTTGAAACATCCTTTATCTCCACCTCCCCAAGATACAAGTTAGTAATCATCTCCCAAATATATGACCCACCCAGTATACATCTGAAGGGTCTCATTGAGTAAGAGACAGGTGGGGCTTGGTAGGGAGAGATATGTAGAGATATGTAGGGGACCAGGCTCGCAGAAATCCCAGAAATGATGAGGCATAAGGAAACCAGAGTTAAGGGAACAAACAAGACCACTTCGCTTTGGGTGTCAGGGGTGGGGTCTTTGATGGCAGTCACATTATGATCAACAAAGAATAACAAGACCCCAAAGAAGAAGTAAACCATTAAGGATGTTACCACCAGTCCTTTCTCAAATAAAAATATCACAAGAATGATGAGGCCACAAGATCCCTGGTCAGTTTTAAATAAGACTATCAGTGGAAGCCCACATTGGAAACCCACGTTGGAAACCCTGTCAGGACCCCTCTCAGTCCTGAGAATTCTTCCTGTATCCTTGCTTAATAAAATTCAATCATTTTGCTCACTCTCCTTTGTCCATGAGATTCATTCTTCCACTCTGTGAGACAAGAACCTCATTCTCCTGCTTCAACTACAGTAATACATATAACATACAAAGTATGTGTCAGTCCACTGTTTATGTTATTTGTAAGGCTTCTGGTCAACAGTACAGTATTCGTACTTAAGTTCTTGGTGATTCAGGAGTTATACATGGATTTTTGAGTGTGTCTGTCTGTGGTGGTGGGAAGGTTGGTGCACTAACCCTCACATTGTTCAAGGGCCAAGTATAATTGTTATATGATTTTCAGTGAATTAAAAAGTTCTAAATTATAAATTTCAACTTCCTAGTCTATAAAATAAGATGCATTGTTGTGTGTATATGTGTGATGGGGGTGGAGGGTCCTGCTGCAAAAGTATTTAAATAATACAATAGGACTTAAAGTTTCATAATATAATAGAAGGCAATTTTGAGTCTTACACTCTCAAGATGTTCTACGTTTCATGTTTCATAAAATTTAAGAAAGCTCAAAAACATCTACTAACCATAAAATAGCAGTCTCCTTGAGGTTAAAAACATACCCTGCTGGAAATAAACTGAATACTTAAAACAGAGAACTGAATTTTAGTTTAGAGTAGAGATTTAATTCTTGGATCAATACTAATTCTGTCTCTACACCTAACATTGGTCTGGAAGTTATTTTCTCACATGCAAGTGAAAGGAAATTATTATCAGATTTTTTAACCTCTATTTCAAATTGGTCTACTTAAGGCTATCACTAAGTAGGCATTTTAATTACAAATTGTATTGAAATTGAAAAATTTAAAATACACAAATACAAATATATCCAAATATAAAGATATATATATAAAGTAAAATGTTAAATTATCTTTACTCCTCATCATTACTTCCTTGGCATAACTACCACCCCATCCCTCTATTTTTGACATATCTAGATATAATAATTATTTTAACCACGTGATATGATCTGTTCAAACTGTGTTTCTATATATTTATGTGCACATATGTGTATATGTACACTTGCATATTTTTCTTTGTATAATTTCTTTTGTTGTATTCTGTGGTTGAAAAATAATAGCATCTGGACTTCTGGTTTCCCATTCTCATGTAAGAAGCTTGGAAATTGCCACTCTATCTTAACAAGTAAAAGTTGAACAGACTGAAAAATCAAACTCTTCTAGGATCCATTAGAGAATTAAGTACACAGGGCAAACCACAGCCCCCAAGATTGGAGGGACAGGCAGGCAAATACAAGGAATGATGGTGTACCAAAACAGTAACTCATGAGTAGAAATCATCACGGGAACCAATGCTAGGGTAGAAAAATCTAAACTAAAAACTGACAAATTGCTAAAGACTCAAAGTGGACAACTCTCAGTGTTAAAAGCCTCGGCAGCTGGAGACCAACTACTGCCAAAAAGATTTCTGTAGTGACAAAAAGTATAGCCCTTCTCCCAAAATAACACCTCCAGGAACTAGGGATTATAGGAAAAGTTGTAGGATACAAGAATCATATACAAATTCAGTCACTTTCTTATTTCTTATATTACTATGAACAAATGGAATGTGAAATTAAATACAATGCTATCTACATTAGCATCCAAAATATAGATTACCTGGGTATTTTTCTAACAAAATATGCACAAGGTCTGAATGAAGAAAACCACAAAACTGATGAACAAAATTTTTAAAAAGAACCAAATAAATGGAAAGTATTCCTGTTTATGTATAGGAAAGCTCAATATATCAAGATGTTAGTTCTAACATATTGATCTATAGATTCGACGCAATCTCAGTTAAACTTCCAGCAAGTTATGTTGTGTAATAGTAATGAAAAATTGATTCCAGAGTATATATGGTGAGGCATATATAGTGACTGTTTAGATACATCTATAAAGGCACAGTCCATGGAAGAAATATTTTATGAGGTAGACTTCATTAAAATTAAAAAATTATGCTCAGGTACCTGGGTGGCTCAGTTGGTTAAGCATCTGACTCCTGGTTTTGGCTCAGGTCATGATATCACGGATCATGAGACCTAGTCCTGAGCTGGACTCTGCACTCAGGGGGAGTCTGCTTGAAGAGTCTCTCCCTCTGCCTCCTGCCAACTTGCACACACACTCACATTCACACTCTTTTTCTAAAATAATTTTTTTAAATTAATAATTAAAAATAGAAAAATAAAAAATAAAAACTTCTACTCTGTGAAAGATAATGTCAAGAAAGTGAGAAGACAAACCACAGACTACAAGAATTTGCAAAAGACAGATCAGATAAGGCATACTTGTCCAAAATATACAAAAAACTCTTAAAACTCAGTAAGAAAACAACAACCCATTTAAAAAATTGGCTAAAGATGGTAACAGACACCTCACCAAAGAAGATATAAAGATGGCAAATAAGCATATGAAAAGATGCTCCACATCATATGTCATCAAGAAAATCCAAATTAAAACAATAAGATACCACGCATATCTACCAGGATGGCCAAAATTTGAAAGATATTGATGAAGCTGTAGAGCAGCTGGAACTATAATTTATTGCTGGTGGGAATGTAAAATTATACAGCCACTTTGGAGAACAGGTTGTTGGTTTCTTGCAAACCTAAGTGTCTTGTTATTGTAAGATCCAGAAATTGTACTCCTTGGTATTTACCCAACGTATATGCAAACTTATATTCACAAAAAACCAAACCAAAACAAAACAAAAACAAAAACAAAAAACTTCACACAAATATTTATAGAAGTGTTTTCCTTAATTACCAACAATTATGAAAGTTACTGACGCCACTGAATGGAAGCAATGAAGATGTCATTTAGTAGATGAATGGATCAATAAGCTCCGGTACACCCACAAATGGAATATTATTCAGCACTAAAAAGAAATGAGCTCTCAAGGCATGAAAAGATATGGAGAAATTTGAAACACTTATTGGTAAGTAAAAGAAACCAATCTGAAAAGATTATATATATATATTATATAATATAAATATTTATTTATTTGTCAGAGAGAGAGAGAGAGCACAAGCAGGCAGAGCAGCAGGCAGAAGGATAGGCAGAAACAGGACCCTCACTCAGGAACCTGACTTAAGACTCCATCCCAGGACCCTGGGATTGTGACCTGAGCCAAAGGCAGACACTTAACCACTGAGCCACCGAGGCGCCCCTGAAAAAGTTATAATCTGTATGATTTCAAATATATGACATTCCAGAAAAGACAAAACCATGGAGTCGTAAAAGGATCCGTGGTTGCTAGGGGTTGTGTGTGGGGGGGTGCAGGGTGAATAGGCTGAGTATAAACTATTTCTGTGGCAATGAAAATACTCTCTATGACTTTATAATGATGGATACAATTTGTCCAACCCATAGAATGTATATCAAAAGTGAACCCTAAAGTAAGCTATGTATTTTGGGTGATTAAGATGTCCATGTAGGTTCATCAATTGTAACAAATGTACCAGTCTGGTGGGAGGTGTTGATAATAGGGGACATATATCCCCTGTATGGGAAATCAATGTACCTTCTGCTCCATATTACTATGAACCTAAAACTGGCCCACAGGAAAAAAAATTGTCGAATGATACGCTTCACTAGGAAAAAAACCACTTTTTTAAGTTTCATAATTAGAGCTATATTAAGCAACTTTCCTACCATTTATTGGCCATTAGTATTTATTCTTTATGAAATATTTATAATGCTTCCTTTTTTTCTCTTAAATAAGACTTCTTTGTAGTTTTCTTTCTCTGTTGCATATATTACAAGTATTTCTTGCCTAGGCTCTCAATTAAATTTTGTTTCATGATCTTGTATTATATATACATTATATATTATATTTTTTGTACTGGGTAAGGTGGGATATTATTTTTAGTTTATCTTTTTTTAAACAAATAATTACTTATTTCTTCAACATCATTTCATATATCTAGCTCACCCTTTTACCACAGATTTGAATTTCATCTCCATCCTATAATAGATTGTTCTCTGAATATGAATAAGACAAATAATTATTAAGGTCCACATTAACAAATCTGTGTTATGTCAAGTTTTAAATTTAAATTATACTATAAAATAACTATTAGAGTTTGTATATTTGAGATTTAAAATATTGAACAGAACAGTATTAAAGAAAACCCATTGTAAATAATCCAATGTAAATAATATAAATAACCCAATGTTAATAAATAGCATATGTAAACAATAATAGCATTATTTACATTCACATAAAACTACTTCATAGAGTCCTAACATGGATATACACTAAAATCTTGTGTAAGAAATGCCAGTATAACTTCAAATACATCCCACCTATTTCTAATATTTAAAAAGTGAGATTTTTCTACTAGAGTTATTTTTATTTGATAATCTTTGACAGTCAATGAGAGAGAAAATATGTGGGCTTTGCATTTCACCTGACCTTAGGTCAATGAGTCTATGATTTTACCAGGTGAAATGCAGAAAGAAATGCAGAAGATCCTTTTGAAGACAAACACACACACACACACACACACACACACACACACACACACACACAATGTGTTCAGTGGTTTCCTAAGACTATCTTCAGGTTTGATGATTGACCAGAACTACTCACAGAACTTGGAAAAGCTATTATAATCACAGATATGGTTTATTATAGTGGACAGAAACCAACTGAAATCAACAAAAGAAAAAAGGGCATAAGGCAGAGTCCAGGTGGGACAGGTGCAAGCTTCCAAATATCCAGTGGAGTCATGTGGACAGCACTTAATCCTCCTAGTGAATATGTGTGAAAACATATATGGAGTACTGCCAACCATAGAGGCTTATGCAAGACTTTGTGTCCAGGATTTTATTGGGGTTGGTCATGCAGGCGTAGAGCACCTGCCTGGCTGACCTCTATTTCTTTAGTCTAGTCCTCCAGAAGTTAAACTGATGCTACCCCTGTACCAATATGCCTTCCTTAAATTAGGCTTTTAGCATAGACGACCTTGCGTGGACTAAGGCCCCGGTTAAACAGAAATATTAAGCATAATATTCCAAAGTTCTGAAAGTTATCTCCCAGAAGGTAATCAAAAGCTTTCTTTGGAATACATAGGGTTTGCACAACCCATGCCTGCTGAGTTAATTCTTTACTGAACCGCGTATAACTTGTCTACTAAATGGTATTACAGAGATTCTAATTAGAACCACATTGGGAAAAAAGAATTAATATACTTCCTACTCTTTAATGTCCTAAAATAATAAATTGTATTTGAAAATATGATCATGGGTATATTTCAAATTTCAAAACCACACTGAATGAAGCTTTATTGTTCTGAGTTCTTTAAAAATAAGTTTCTTCCAATAGTAGAGGAGGCATATTCTGGAAAAAATCTCCCTTGTCATTTTCCATACAAGTTGAGAAACATGATGAGCAATTAGTAAATGCAATGATGCACTGAAATCTCCAGAAACCTCTTGAGGATATCAGAAAAATATCCTATTTGAATATTGGGAAGTGAAGAAGGCAATCTGGCCTGATCTATGCAACTTGGCCTCTGAATTTCTAAGTTGCTGTCAATCATCCTCTCTGAATTAATAATGTTTTGCACAGCAGGAAATACTAACTTATGCAAAATTAAATTGTTGCCAATAAGAAAAAAAAATTAAGGAGTTTTCTATTTGTAAAAGATACATTTACTGTCAAGAGATATTTCATTATTATTTTAAAGATATCTTTGTAAGTACACAACAAAATATTTTTTAGTTATAAAGCCCTTATATTTCTGCTGTGAGACATTAAATTAAAATACTAATTTTACTGTTCCTTTGTATGTTTTTATACTATATAAAATAGAATGGGTATTAGTGTTCCAAAGACATAATTCATGAGATAACAAAAAATAAATATTTTTAAAGATCAAGTCATAAATTTGAATATAATTATGAATAGTACTAAAGAAGCATCCCATCAATAAAATGTAGTTTCTTAATCATGGCTATGCAAATATACTAGGTGCAAATTCTTCCTTATATATTTTAATTTTATGCTGAAAAGGTCTTGACTGTATTGACCCAGAATATAATTTAAGGGAACTAAATCATCAACTTGTTTCATGGTTAATTTAGGTGGTTAATTTAAGAAAAATTAAAAAAAACAATACCTCATGTGTGTTCTACTGATGATTGTAGAGGGATGCTATATCAGTTACATATTCCCTAAAAGTCTGTCCAAGATTAACAGTACACTTTTAAATTGCTCAAATTCTTTTGACTAAAATACAATTTAATATACAGTAGTTCTTTTTTTTAACATAAAGCAAACATATGGTATTCAGTTCATATGACAGAGGCACTTACTTTTTTTTTTTGAGAAGTTTTATATACTTGCAGGGTATTGAGCAATGTCTCACTTTACTTGGTAATGGTTACATGATCATTCTCATTGATAGGAAAAAATACAACAAATGGTGCCAAATAATCCAATGTTCCCATCTATTAAAAGAGTAATAGAAGTCATTGTTAAGAATTAGGCATTGTAGTCAAGATTAGCTGGATTCTAATTTTGGCTGCATCGATTACGAGAGATTTAAAATATTAGTGGGTGCGATACCAACAGTACATAAAGAAACAGATTTTTTTGAGCATTAAATAAGCTTATCCATGAAAAGAACTCAGCACAAGGCCTGACACTTTATGGTTATTTAATGAAGGTACCTACTTTTATTTTTTTTCTTTGATTTATTAATTTGAAGAAACTCCAGAATATTTAAAGAATCAATTAAAGGTCAATTGACCCTAAAGGTGTTTGGAATAATTCTGCTCCATAGTGGCAACTATATAGTGCTCTATGTTTTAAGAATTAGTGTAGTCTTGGCGGCAGCTCTTTCTGCCCACGGGTAATGTCTCCATCCTTTGATAAACCACCATTTTGCACCAAAGATGTCTCAAGCATTCTTTCTTGGTCATAGGCTCAGACCTCACTATACTGAACCTCACCTATATAACAAAACTCCATCATATCGCGCCTGAATATGGGGCTTTGAGTCTTTACATCTGAGCTCTAAGCTTTGGTGCAAAACTGAATCCTTCACTGCCATAACTTCAGACAGATGGTCCTTTCCATGTGAGAAGATCCTCCCCTGGACTCTGCTGCCTCTGCCTTTTGCAACTCCTACATACATTAAGTCCCCGGTTGACCAATATTGACCCACAGGTAGGGACATCTCTATGCCCCTGGTCAGCAGGAAGAAGTTACAGAAGACGAGACCTTCCACCTTCAACCTTAAAAGGCTTAAGGGTCAGAATTGTTCAAGGGTGGAATGTTGAGGGAACAGAAGGCAAGCTGAGGATAAAGCACGAATTGACACCCTGCAACCTCTCCCCAACTCCTGGGTGGGACAAGTGCGACATTCTTCCAGGAATCTCACAACTATCTTTTTTTTTTTTAGATTTTATTTATTTATTTGTCAGAGAGAGAGACAGAGCACAAGCAGGCAGAGAGGCAGGCAGAGGCAGAGGGAGAAGCAGGCTCCCTGCTGAGCAAGGAGTCCAATGTGGGACTTGATCCCAGGACCCTGGGATCATGACCTGAGCTGAAGGCAGCTGCTTAACCAACTGAGCCACCCAGGCGTCCCTCTCACAACTATCTTAACGTTAATGCCTTGCTAAAGGGGAAAAACAACCTTAATCTGACAATGGCAGGGCCTCTGTTATCTTACAGGTCCTCTTTAGCATACAAAATTTCTTTTGAAACCTCCCTTTTTCCCTACCTCCCCCAACCCCATAGTGTATAATCAGCCAGCCACCCATCACAACACCTGTTCAGCAGCTCTTTCCGCTCGGGTCTTGCCCACGTGCTTTAACAAACCAACATTCTGCACCAAAAAAAAAAAAGAAAAAATGAAAAGAATTATTGTAGTTTTATCAGTACCAACAGAACTTTCTTCAATGATAGACAAATTCTATATCTTTTCCTATACAATATAGACAGTCACCAATGGCCACATGTGACTATTGAACACTTGAAATAAGACAAGTGCAACAAAGAAACATATTTTTCTTGTATTTACTTTAATTAATTTAATTTAATTAGCTGCTTGTGGCTAGTGGTAAAAGTATTGTACAGTATAGGGTCTTTATGCTTTACTTTTTAATACATTTCTCAGCTAAAATCAGGTGTTCAGCCATTGCTGTAAATTAAAGCCATTCAGTTGCACTTGCATTAAGAAAGGCAATATCCCAGTTTGCTTAGAAGTCGTTCTTTAGATCTAAGAGTAGTGCTTTTCCTCTGTTCAATTTTAGAGTAATTAAAACTTGATTTCATATTGGGATCCTGGGTTGCAGTAGCAAATCTACCTTCTGTCATGGGCCCTCAAATTCCAATAGAGATTTATCATCTGCTTCCAATAGAGATTTATCATGCCGTCTAGTAGGAGGCAGATTACTGCATCTTGATGGACACAGAGAGGAGAAATAGCACAGAGGTCAGGTACTGGATTCTCAGGGATCAGGGTACATAACCATGGCAGGTCTGAATGTCTCCTGACTAATACTAGGGTCGCTTCCAGAAGCAAGGAGCAGGTAAAGGTCTCCATCAGAGCTTTCTCTGCCATAAGAAACAATTCCTCTAAGTATCAGTTCTTTAAAATTATCTGATGTTTCCCATTAGCCAAATCCAAACGAAAGCCAGATGGCAAGAGAACTCTGCTGATGCCAGCCACACAGCTCTGCCTTCTGGGGAGAGGGGAAGGAGGTACTGCACAGGTAAGTGGAAGATATGAAATATATTGTCTTTACAGCCTAAAACTGTGAGAGGAATCCAGGAAGCTATGGTGTGACCCTATTCTTACACCACACAGGTAGACCTTCACGGAGAGATAAAGAATGAAGAGACATAACAAAGAATACAGTTTGGTTACAGAAAGTGCTGACAACTTTCACCTTCTTCCAGGTCACCTGCTTTTTGGTATTTTGTTATGGCAGCCCCAGAAAACTAAGAACGATGTCAGAATTGAGACTAAATTTTGGAGATTCTGGGATAGCATATTCCACATACAAGAGGAATATAAATAATATGAGACCAGAGGGCACACTCATACATTATTTAATGACCACAAAGTACTTCCATCTCTTTATGCAAGCCCCCTTGCAATATGACTTTGCTGCCCCCCTCATCCAAAGAGAGCCTTCATTTATTGAAACTAGTCAAGCCTGTGACTAGTTTTGATCAATAAAAAGCAGCCGAATTATATCGCGCAAGTTCAGGAGTCTACATCTCAAAAAGCCTTGCCACGTCCACCTTCACCCCCTTGTAACACTGCCTTAAGACCTCTTTGGAAGAAGATAATAAGGCCCCTTTGGGAATAAAGACCAGCTGAATAAGAACTCATGAGCCCGACTCAGTAGTCAGTACCAGCTTCCAGACACGGGAGGTTAGCCACCTTAAACCATCCAGCCTGGACAAAGTAGCCACACAAGTGAGCTTTAGATGAAACCAGACCCACAAAACCATAAGTTTTGGGGTGGTGATTATATAGCAGCAATAGATGACTAAAACAATAATAGAAGAGACAAGCCAAACTGTGATGCTTAAATCCTAGACTTTTCTAAAAAGCACTAGTTCAAACCTTTCTGGTTTTTTGATGTTGTATTTTGTTTTCATATTTGTTTTTAGATAAAGGTTTTATATTTGTTTTTAGATAGATAGCAAAGGCAAATGGCATATATTTTCTGTTAAAAACAAAATATTGTTTAACTTCTTCTATCGTATACTTTTTTACAAATTTGAAAATATACATTTTTTTATTAAATACGTGAACAGAGGTATCATTTTATTCTGTGTCACTATGATAGCCAATCTATAAAATAATCAATACATGTTATTTTTCTGTTCTTAAACATAAGTAAAAAATATCTACCTTATGGTTTTCTGTATTTATTCAGATGCTTTGGCATCAATGGGAATTAGCCATATGATTTTACGTAAACAGCATTGACAATAGCAATAATAATAATAGAGCAATCTATATTGATTTAAGAAAAGACAAACCTTAATAGTGTATATCAAGGGCATGGTAAAAGATGGTCCTTATTGAAAAATACTTTGAAATAACATTATCCTTTCATTTTATTTAAAAAATGATCAATCTTAAAATATTGTGAAACATACTTTAAAAATTTTTTTAGATATTTATTTATTTATTTGAGAGAGAGAGAGAAAGAGAGAGTGAGAGAGAGAGGGAAGGAGCTGGGGCAGGAGAAGGGAGAGAGTGAAGGAGAATTAGGTTCCCCACCAATTATGGAGCCTGAGGTAGGGCTCAGCTCAGTCCCAGGGCTGGAAATCATTACCTGAGCCAAAGGCAGACACAGGCAGACTGTGCCACCCAGGCTCCCCCGAAATATTTCTATTTAAACAAGCTCACACGTAAACATTGCCAAGCTTAAAACCCAGACCTGTTGAATGAATCCCAGAAATTTTTAAAAATAAAATATAATAAATATAATGAAAATATAAAGCATAATAATTATAAAAATATTGAGACTTATGAGAACAGAGAGTGCATCTGAAATTTTCTATCATCCAGTTTATCACTGTGACAAAAATTTAAGCTAGAGGCCTAAATAAATAAATTAATTAATTTACTGTTACTTTATCCTAAGGACATGTTCTCCTTGTTGCCCTAAAAATTATTAGGTGATTTGATTTTGTATAGTAAGTGATTCATTCACTTAACAAATTCTTAGTGAATATTTGTTAAAGCATTTACTTTATGTGAAGCACTATATTAGATGCTGGATATACATTAACAACAATATGATATATTTGCTATTATGGAATTTTTAATCTGGGTAGCAATAAAAAATGAATAAATAAAAATAGTTTTTATTATGAATTTAGACAAAAGCTATGTGGAAATGTTTACTGTCTTGGTGATACTTAGGCTTGAAGGATGAGCAGGACCAATGGTTAATGGCTCCTCCAAAATCAATAATACCACATGCTCTAAACTTAAAAGACTCAATTAATAAAGATACTCAATATTATATTCACTTGGAAAATACTGCGACCACCACTTAATTGATCTAACTACTTTATTTCCTTGGACAAACACTATAACACCTTTATAGATCCTAAATACTTACTGGACAAATAACTTCATTCAAATCATGTTATCACTATCACTTTCAAAGAACCTACTTGAAGTTTGGTAATTGATGGCCACACAGTTCACTTTCACTTCCTTGCTCAGTTCTGCTATCTCACCTTTCCTATTTTGCATGTTCTAATGTCCCTCCTCGGGATGCTTGAGTGGCTCAGCCAGTTAAGCGACTGCCTTCAGCTCAGGTCATGATCCCAGGGTCCTGGGATAGTTTCGAGTCAGGATCCTTACTCAGGGGGGAGACTGCTTATCCTTCTGCCTACCACTGTCCCTGCTTGTGCTCTCTCTCTCTCTGACAAATAAATAAAATATTTAAAAAAATAATAATAAGGTTCCTTCCCCCTTGCTGACCACAGATCAGAGAGGGAATGTGGATAATAAACAATAATAATTTTTAAAAGTCTACCCTTTTGATGTATCACAAACTCTGACCATGATTATGCCCAGCCCCTAACTCATAAGCACCCTCTCCCTTCTTTGTTTGCTGTTGCTGTACAATATGGCCAATTAACAAAGTCCCTTTTTTCCCTTCTTTCATTAAATTTGGATCTGCGGACTTTTATTCTGAACTCTAGCCAGGTATAGAGGAATGAAAAGAATATCACAGTTGGAAACTATAATGTTTCTAAAAAGTAGTTTCCTCAGAAGGTGAAATAATTTTACATGAATTCTGTAAAATACTGAAGCCATTCAAAGATTTCAGTTCTTATGGGTGGGATTTTTATTGCATTTGGTAAACTAGTTATATGAAAAAGTAGGGTAAGCATTCATGCCCTGGCGTCTGATTCCTTATGTTGATTCCTAAGTCTATCTTTCAGCAGTTTGATTTTGGTCTAGTTACCTAACCTTCTGTACCTCAGTTATCTTAGCTGTACAGTGGAGATAAGTAAAAGGATAATAACAGTTTTTATGATGGGCTTGTTCTTAGCTTTTGTGAACACATATATGCTTCCTAGCACATTGTGAGGGCTCACTCATGCTAACTCCTATTACCATGTCATTATCAATTTTTAAAAAGATTTTATTTATTTATTACTTATTTGACAGAGAGAGAGAGAAAACACAAGTAGGCAGAGAGTCAGACAGAGAGAGGGGGGGAAGCAGGCTCCCCACTAAGCAGAGAGCCTGATGTGGGGACTCGATCCCAGGACCTTGAGATCATGACCTGAGCCGAACCCATTGAACCCATCCAACCCACCCAGGGGTTAATTGAAGGGGTTAATTGAAGGATAACCCTTCAATTTTTTTTCAACTTTACATACACCACTCTTTTCACTAAAATGTAGCCCAGATTGCCTCAACTCCTATTCCTCAAAATTAAATGTTATTTTCCAGTTGTTTTTTAATATGATATCATTTATTTTCAAAAAATATAATAAACTCAGTTAAAAAAAGTGCTCATCAAAGAAATTAAGGTAGAGTTTTTAGCCATTGGAATGGGATTCTATGTTTTGTAGAAATAAAATACTATTCAGTTGAATCAAAATATTTATTTTTTTTAAAGATTTTATTTATTTATTTGACAGAGAGAGGAGACACAGTGAGAGAGGGAACAGAAGTAGGGAGAGTGGAAGAGGGAGAAACAGACTTTGCCCAGAGCAGGGAGCCGGATGCGGGCCTCCATCCCAGGATCCCAGGATCATGACCTGAGCCAAAGGCAGAGGCTTAACAATGGAGCCACGCAGGCGCCCTGAATCAAAATATTTTAAATATATAATTTAATCTTTAAACATTGATATCTAGAAAAAAGGACAGAGACCACCTTCACACAATCAAAATCTAGAATACAAACAAAAAATAATTTCTTGTTTTTTTCAAAAAAATCAAAAAAAAGGATCATTTTAATTTTTTTTTTGAAGATTTTATTCATTCATGAGAAAGAGTACGAGAATGAGAGTAAGGAGAGAGAGAAGCAGGCTCCCCACAGAGCAGGGAGCCCAACGTGGGGCTCAATCCCAACACCCCAGGATTACCACCCAAGCTAAAGGCAGACACCTAACCAACTGAACCATCCAGGTGCCCCTGGATCATTTTAATTTTTCAAAATAAAACAAAGCATAATGGAAATGAAATATTTAACTCTCCCTAATTACTTACCGGCCTTTCTTGTACAGATCTACTTTCCAGACTAGTTGTTGATTACCACAGTGAAAACAGGTCGACGCACTCCTTTTATTGATTAAAACTACATTCACTTAATTGACTCACTGAAGTATTAACCAGCCTATTTTTTCTACATTCTCAGGTCAATTTCCATTTTTCAGTTTTAGTGAAAAAACTCTTGGAATTATCAGAGAGTAGAAACAAAACTGGAGTTGGCAGTACTTTGTAGTGGAGACTTGGATTCAAGACTGTTACCATTGCCCACGTATGTGACTTCAGGCATGTTATTAACTAGCTATGTGATTTGGGCAAGTTAATTAATTCTCTACAGTAGCTTTTGTATATCTATGGCATATAAGATGAGAGACTTGAAGTACATTATCTCTAAGGTATCTTCCAGCTCTGATCTATTATAGTTCACATGTGCCCTGAAATTCCAAATTTATTTTATTTTTTGACAACCAAGAGAGTCATGAATTATTTCAGAAGACATTATCAAATTCTCAAATCTTTCTTAAAATATTATTGAAACTGTAAATGCAATTTGGAACAAGTATTTTGGGTTAGGCTTGTGTCGACATATCAAATAGACTTTTAATGTATTGCAATTGCAAATGTATTGAGAATTACTTAACTATAACCTTGCAAAAGCATCCTATAGATGTAATACATACCTCTTCACTTGCATTTTGATAGATAAAAGATGAGAAAAGTGTTACTTCAATGTCCTCAATCCTAACCAGCCTAATTAAATCACATTACAAGTCAGATTCATCGTGTGCTGGATGAATGATATCCTAACTGTAGAAATACAGCATATCATTTTCCTTTTTGAGGTTTCTTTACATCTCTATTTTTTTTAGAGTTCCCAGAGTTTTCAATGTATGGCTGAATCAAGCCCCTGGTGCTGCACTCCTCAGGCCTATACACCACGTTCTTGCAATTTCAGAAGACATTCTTTGCCATGGACAACTCGCATCCTCCGGGAGCTTTATGAGCCATAACCACTTACATTAGTGGCAGGGGGACTATTTTGGGCTATGCCTTCACTACTGTGCACCAATCTGCCCCAGAAGGCCCATCCTTTCTCAGACCCTGCTGCCATCTTTACCCTTTTCTTGAGCTGCCAACTAAGGGACTCTCCACTGTGACAAGGACGAAATTCCCATTTCTCTCTGCAAGTAGGGAAAGCTTCCTCTTTTTCTATCTACAAATATTTTAGGGAAACTCCACACAAAGTTGCCTGGGGGCCCAGTACTTAACAACTCTTTTAGTTTTATGAGAAGCCTTTTCTTCCTCAGGACACACAGCTGTTCAAGGTTTAGTGTTCCATTCTATGTCCTATACTCAATGCAGTGAATTGTGCTGGATTTCTTGAGTGCTGTTTGTACCCTGCCACAGTGGGATCACCAGATGCCCCCGTGCAGGTCTGAATACCAACTATGAACACAGTCCAAACGCTTGGGCAAATCAGCAGATGCAGCTAGATGCAACGTGAGAATTGGTGCTAGAGATGGGCAGTGTGATGGGACATTGCCTAACACAACCAGGACGCTCTATCTGAATTCATTTCCTGATCAGGCTGATACACAGGATTGCATAAGGAAACCCTGCTGTAGTCATCTCAAAATTTTATCAAAGACATTTTACTAAGTATTCTAAATGTACTCTGGAGATTTGTTATTCACACTAATAAGAGACAAAGGTTTATAATAGCAATAAGATGAATTGATGTTCAAATTCTAAGCAAAATTTTGACCAGGGAATGCATTCTTTAATGAGTTTTCAAACAAACAGGGAAATTTTTTTTTAATTTTTCTTGAACAGGGTAATAGCTTATCAAAAAATTATAAAATAAAAAATTTTTAAAACAATAGAAAACAAAACAAAAGTTGGAGATGTATGGGGAATAAATTAAAATTTGCCACCTCTAAATAATCCCATATTTTGCATTGTAATTTCCTTTTCAGTTTAATTCTATGTAGATTGTTGCTGTTATTACTGATACTGATGTCATTTTAACATTGCTCTTACAATGCAATTCACACATGTTTACAAACACTGCTTTTCAGTTAAGATTATTATATATTTGTTTATCCTTGCCATTAACTAGAATTTATAACCATTAAATGTTATAATGAATATACTCAAATCTATGGCTACAGCAAAGAATATTAAGCTTTTCTCTATCATTGACTACGGAAGTTTCTTTCAATTTCTCACAATTTCAAATGTTTTAATAAATATATATGTGCTGAACATATATTTATTTCTGATTATTTTGTTAGGATACATTACGGAGGATGCTTAATTAAGGTGTATAAATATTTGGAGACACTTGATATCTATCACCAATTGTTTTTCAAAAGAATACCAACTTACACAATTGTGATGTGTAAAAGTATTCAAGAAACATTTAAAATATTGCATGTTTGGGGCACCTGGGTGGCTCAGTCAGTTAAGTACCAAACTCTTGATTTCAGTCAGGTCATGATTTCAGGGTTGTGAGATGGATCCTCATGTGCAGCTCTACACAGGACATGGAACCTGTTTGGGATTCTTTCTCTCCCTCTCCTACTGCCTCTTCCTGGCTCATGCTTACTTTCTTTCTCTCAAAAAAAATTGCATGCTTGAATCAACATTACATCATTCAGTAGTTAATATATCACGATGCAGTAAATAGGTTTGATAAACATTAGCAAATTATTTTAAATTAACTTCCAGTTTTCTGAGAAAAGTCATTAATTACATGTAAATAATCTAGTCTTTTTTTTTATATTAGCCACAAATATGGGAAAATAATCCTGTGGGTTCTTTAGAGTATTTATGGAGATTATCAATCCTTATCTGAGAGGCATTCCTTATACAAGAATCATGAAGTTACTTATTTTACTATTCTTTCTGAGATATAGTCTACATTTTACTGATACAAATGGTAGAACATGAAAAAATATTATTTCTTTCCAAGTTTTGTCTCAAAAATAATCTTCTGACTGGTATTCTCTTTCCTGAAATAAATGTTTTAACTAATGTATATGTTATAACTACTCATTAAAACTACATATATCTTCTTAAAACCAAGGTTCAGTGTTAGGTGGTAGACTTATCCCATAGCGCATAGCTAGAAAATGGCTGATCTCCCTTCAAAGAGACAGGGCTGTCCCTGTAAAATATATGGCATCAAGCATTGGAGCAGAAAAGGTAGTTCTGCCAGGCCCCCAAGAGAAAGGAGAAAGGAAGGGACTGGGTCAATAACACACAATTCTCACAATTCTTCCCTACACTTAGCAGAGAGCTCCCTTCACCCTGTGGAAAAGAAGTAGTGGGAAAGGGCCACGTGTATTTAATCGATAATCTCCCCTCATATAGATGAGGGAAGTGAGGAAGAAATGTCTTCCCTAATTATATCTAATATCCATTAAACACTTATTCAGGGTAGTTCCAGGTGTTTAATGTATGTTATCTTCTTTAAGTCTCCTACAAATTTGACTGGTAGGTAGGTACTGTGGTTATCTTGACTATATAGATGAGGAAATAGACAGCAACGTAAGCTAAGGAGGTTGTGCAAGGTAACAAACCTACTGGTATAGCTGCAATTTAAAGCCAGAGCTTAGATTCTGGGGGAGTTCTCAATCAGTTATAAAACTCAACACCACATCTTTATAATGTTGAATGTTATGCTCTTCAAAGGACTCGCTAAATGAGCAAATCAAGACCATACAACTGTGCTACAGTTAAATTCAACTACAGAGTAACTGATGGCTAAGTGAAACAATGTAGGACCTGGAATGATTTATATGCCTCCAAAATAGGTCTAGTTTGGGCCTAAAAATTTAGGATAAGGCAGCGAATGAGGAATTAATGAAGTTGAGCTCTGTCATTCGTCTTGTATCACCAAGAACACCTGCTTTGGTGCCTGGAATATAACACTTAAGTCACCTTCCTTTTGTATAAAAGGATGGGTGGATTAACGGATGGAATAATATATAACTGGATGGAAGAAGCCAGATTGGATTTGAGTCGGGGTTGTATAAATTGCTTACTCTTTTTTTACACACTGGCAGCAGCCTTGAAGTAAGAGTACTGATGTTTGGCTAATAAAAAATACAAATACATAATATGCAGAGTCTGAAGGTGCCTCACTGCAGGGCTTTCTGAACTTTAATCTCTGGGGAACTTGCTTCTTGCTAGCTGTCCGCGGGATCCTAGGTCCTAGCGGCATCTTCAGTTCCTTGCCACATGTGTCTCTGTCACGTCAGCAAAGGAGACTCCAGCAGGACAAGAGCTGCAATCCTATAGAATGTAACCATCTACATTTCATCGTCTTTGCTGTATTCTATTGATCAGAAGCAAATCACAGGGTGTGCTGACACAAAAGAGTAGAGATCATGCAAAGACATGCATGCCAGGAGGCAGAGCCACAGAAGTCACCTGAAGAGTCTGCCTGACACATCCACTAGTCTCCCTGATAACTCAAAATTGTGTGTGTACACATCCAGTGGATGGGTATCCGTACACAGACATCATTTTGATTAAGACGTTATTACATGTGCATTTCCATATAACACCCACTTCAAGTTAAACTTTGAAGGAGGTCACCAAAGTATCATTCATTCTCAGTTTAGTAGGTTCACGAAGATTTTAATATTCTTGGGGGGAAATAAAAAATTATTGAACAAGAATGATCTCATTCTTGAAAAGTATTGTCTTTTAAAAAATATCTCCATATTAAATAAATGGTTAAGCATGAACCTCTGAACAAAAGAAGAGCCATTCACCATTGGAGATTTCGTTGACTTTACAGTTTTCCCTTGGCTGCTTTCTCTGGATAATTCTTGGAGATCTAAAAATCTTTATGTAACCATTTCAGGTAAGATTGTGGTATATTCTAATGGAAATCAAGGCTGGGTTAGTTTTTGTTTACTGCTGTAACAAATCATCAGTAACATAGTGGCTTATGACAACACAAATTTCATTCACTTACAGTTCTGGACTTCAGAAATCTAAAATGAGTCAACAAGACTGTTTCTGAAAGATCTAAGAGATAATCTGTTTCCTTGCATTTTCTAGTTTCTAGAGGATGTGTGTATTCTTTGGGTCATGGTCACTTCCTCCATCTTCAAAGCTTGTGGTGTGACATCTTTAAATCTCTCTCTGACTTTGATCCTCTCTCTCCTGCCTCCTCTCCTTCACTTAAAAGAACCCTTGTGTGGGGTGCCTGGGTGGCTCAGTGGGTTAAGCCGCTGCCTTCGGCTCGAGTCGTGATCTCAGGGTCCTGGGATCGAGCCCCGCATCGGGCTCTCTGCTCAGTGGGGAGCCTGCTTTCCCTTCTCCCTCTGCCTGCCTCTCTGCCTATTTGTGATCTCTTTCTCTCTGTCAAATAAATAAATAAAAAATCTTAAAAAAAAAAAAGAACCCTTGTGATTATAGCTAGTGTGCCCCATAATCTGGAATAAGCTCTCATCTCAAGATCACTAACTAAATAACATCTGTGTAGTCCATTTTCCCTGTAAACTACCATAGTAACAGGCTCTGAGGATTAGGATGAAAGTATCTTAGGTGGGGAGGAGTGGCAATTATTGAACATACCACAGTGGTTTAAGTAGGAGCTTACTTTCCTCATGTAACAAGAAATGGGAGATAGGAATATAAAGGAACAATAATGTTCAAATTGACACCTCTCATTTTGAGGAGGGTTTTCCCCTCATAACAGGAAGGTAGTTACTGCATCTTACTACCAATCACATCCATGTTTATGTTAGGAAGAAGAAGGGAGGAGGAGGGAAGGAAAAGCATGAGTTAACTTCAGAGTATAATTAACCGGAACTCCTCCAAAGAATAATACTAAATACAAGAAGGAGAAAGGAATCAAGAATCTAGCTTGCATAGCCAGAATTATAAAGACAGAAAAGCAAGAATGGTGTGAGGTTTGAATATTTGCTGAGCCAGTTGACAAGCTTATGCAAGAATTTCAATATCTTATTATAGAATAATTATATATTTTATTAATTGTTAAGTTCTAAGGAAAATAAGTCCTATGTATGTGCCCCACTTGAAAGAGAAATATTTCTTGGTAAATGAAATTATTTCATCAGCCATCTTTGTGAGAACTACTTGAATAAATGTGATTTCTTTTCTTCTCAGAAGAGCAGAGAATTCATGACTGTGATTTCCATATTTACACTCTTATCCTATACAGAGTTCCATTAGTCCTATGTAATCCCCCATTATTTGTTTTTCTCTTGGGACAATGAATAGAGATTTACGAATGAACCTAAGAAATTAGGTTCTGTAGCTTTCAGCTGTCAGTGAATTAGAGCTGTAGCCTTTCTGGTTTCAACCTTCATGGTATGGTAACCAGAGGGCTGTCAATCAGCTTTGTCTGCATATATTTTCAGACAGAGTGGAGCAGAGCAAATGCACATTGGAAATGAATTTAGAATAGTTCAGCAGCAGAGAGGTTTTCTCTCACAGGAACACTGCATTCGTCAGGAGTTAAGGTCAGAACTGACGCACTTCTGTCAAAATGCTCCCAGATTTATACTGTGGAGCCTTAAAGTCATCTTCGGAATCCCCTGCCTGTCCGTGTCTGAACAGGGATTCCAGCAGTTTTGACCCTCAGGGCACTAAACAAACATATCTATCAAGTTGGCTTAGGTTAGAACATAGAAAACATTGTACAACATTTTGTACCTGGTTTAAAGCAGATATTTAAGAACTGACCTTTATTATTTGAGTATTTCAAGGAATATTATGTTTTATTCTGAGCATAATGTGAATCATTCTAGAACAGGATGTTTTAAACACAAAAATAATAATAATTAGTAATTTTTGAATCAAAAGCAATTCTTCCACTGGAGGTATATGACTTATCATAAGTTCTGAGCACATTTTGGATCAAATTTATACACTGGCACAGTTCTATTTATTTTTATGTTAATTTGAGGTTGTGGCAAAGACTTATTTTGTTTTATTTCCAAGAAAAACAAGATCAATTCCTACTTTTACACAGGACAAAAGAAAAATATATTGAACGATTCTTATTTTAAAATATTTTTTTAAAAAGATCATATATACTTACTCTGAACCTAAATCAAAATGTTATATATTATCTTTGAGGGTAAAACTTTAATTGGATGGCTCTCTGGAGTAGAGAAGGAATCTATTATAATCTTACAGTCCCGAAATGAAAATATTAATATGTTTTTCTAATAATAGATCAAAGTCCCAAATTTTTAGAACTCAATCATAATTTATCAGTCAAAATTAAACATCTAGTAAAAGTCCTTTCACTATTTTCTATTACATTAGTCAAGTCCAGAGCTTTCATTAAATGCATAAAAGCTTTCATCATAAAGTATATATTCCAACTTTACATTTAAAGAGGAAAAAATCTTACCTTTTTTCACTCCACATTTTTCTATCTTATTGGGGCATGCAATGGTCCTTTTGGGGACCATAATAGATTTGTGAGGTTTCTGATAACCATGATAAAAATTAACGTACAAAAAATTACATGTTGCTCCTTTCACTATATTTAGTAGTCTTTGTTTTTAATTTTTATAGTAGTGGACATATATAACTCTTTGAAGGATAGACTCATGTTGGAATTTTTGTTGTATATACTCATTTGTAAGTATAACTCATAAATAAAAGACACTTAGTACAATTCTCCTTGGAAAATAAAGGCAAGGAAGAGGCATAGAATAATTACTAAAACTCTAGTTTCCCTTTTTCTGTCTGTTATCATCCTTTAACTCCCCATACTATATACTGATTAATAATGTTAACCAATACAAACTATACAGTCTCTTTAATCCCTTCTGGACAATTCATGATTCAGATTTCCACAAATGCCTTTCTATCTTTTATAAACTTGTATAACCACTGCAAAGATACATTTTAGATTTTCCTACCTTTTACTTCTCGCTCAAACAAATTAGAATAATTATAAAACTTGAAATGATGCAACCCTCTCTCGAATTAGTTAAATGGTTTCCATTAAATTGGCATGTTTCTGCTAATTAACGCTTTTATGTCATCATGGCTTTAGTCATTTATATTAGACTAAATTTAAGTTACTTTCTGTAAGCTCCTAGGGGAATCGTGCCCAAGAAGCATAGGTGTCACGGATTTAATTTGCATGTGTCTGATAAAGAGGTGAGTAGGATTGATTTTTAAAAGTAAGCATTTAAGTATTCTAAAGTAACTATTAAAAGTAACTGTAGCTCTTTAATACTAAGCAAAAAGTACTGCTAAAGACTTCTTTTATTCATTTGAATCTAGAAAATGACCCAAATGAATTTCTATAAGTTATCCAAAATGTTATTCATTTCTTCTTCATGTCAAAATGAAATAAAGTATAATTCAGAAACATTTCTTCAGGAAAAAAAAAGTCATTGGACAAATGACCACTTAAATACTTGGTTTCTGGGAACATTAAGGTCATGTCTGCACTAGAAATGTGAAGACATAAATGAGACAAATTTCCAAGATGAAGTAAAGCTGAAAGCTCTTGTGCCAGGGCAGGCCATCTGCCTAGCTAAATTATAAAACCATAATGTGCATGACTTTATCCACCAATAAAATGGGAATTATACTACAAGCCAATTCTGTCAGAGGATGTTATAGAGATAATGAGATAATGTCTTTTAAGTGCTTTCAGTGTCTCGGATGAAAGAAGATAACTTTTTCATCCTCAGTAAAGAGGAGACCCATGATCACTAACATTTCACAACGCTAAATGTACCTTCTTTAGAAAAGTGATGCTATTAAAGTAATGATACATAAAGCTCCTCTACTAACCTCCTGTAAAGATAGATTCATCGGTAATGAAGGCGTGGATCTGTGGCTGAAGTTGGTGAGCTTTTTCTAAAATCATCAACTATTTTCTGTAAGATTAACAGCCACATTTTTAAGGGCATTTGCTTCAAGCCTTGCTGTAGACATGAAGCATTCCAATATATAATGCATTTTCTTTCAGCAAGGATTTCCTCTAGTTAGTATACAAATATGAATAATGAAAGGTCATCCTTTTCAATGTTGACTGAAATGAGACTTAGGTTAGAATCTAGATGCTATTTTAAATGGTCATTTCCTCCCACTGTCCAATAGAACTCATTACATGTAACATTCTCAACTAATCTGTCTTCTGAGCCACTACATTCTGGTGACATAATTAATTTCAGTTGGTTTGACCAAAGTAAAAGAGATATCCAAGACTTACATGCTATCACATTGGACCATGACTCTCAACTGCCATTCTTTACTTCATTTGGTAAATAGTTAATTAGCCGTAGTACCATGAGAGATATTAGAGAGCAGTTTCTTTTTCTGTTTCCTGTCTTTTGGCCTCAGTCATCTATAAAGTTGGCAGACTTCCTGGAAATCAACTACATATGGAGATATTAAATGCCTAAGAAATTAATAAATACCCACAGCAATTATAAAGAACTTTAAATTTCCCAAGGAATAAATTGTAGTAAAATAATAATAAACATTTTATAACAGAACGTTTGATTAACAAGACAGATAATTGCTTGTTAGAAAAGTGTAAATTGTTTCCGAAAGTTTCACTCGAATGAAAATAAATTACTATTTTTAGTGATAGATTTTTGTCTTACCCATAAAATATTGATGGCTATATAAATGTTTAACATTTTTAAAGTTGGTATTTCTCTAAATATAAAACATGTAATTACTTCTTACAGCGACTGCCCTAGGTGGGTCCAATTCCAGCCAATGAAAATTAGAGGCCTTCTGGTAATGAAAAGGTTAAATAAGTCATAAACAAGACATATGGAAAAGATGGATCTCTGTTCTGCCTCCAGTCATTGGTGTACGAGAATATGATGCCTGATGTTTCTGTAACCATCACTCAGCAGGGGAAGAAACAGCCTTTTTGCTGAGGCTGAACAGACAGAAAAAATAGAGGAATTTGTACCATTGATGAAGATACTGAATTGACCAAAATGGAAATAATTTTACCTCTACACTTCATAATAAATTTTCTTAATGTTTATGTCATTTGAGTTTAGGCTTTCTAGTATTTGCAGCCTAAAATGGCTTACTTCATTTATTTATTTTTAAAGATTTTATTTATTTATTTGAGAGAGAGAAAGCATGTGCAAGTGAGCTGGGGAAGTGGCAGGCAGAGGGAGCTGCCTCCACTAAGCAGAGAGCCCAATGCGGGACTTGATCTCATGATGCTGGGATCATGACCTGAGCCAAAGGCAGACGCTTAACCAACTGAGCCACCCAGGTGCCCCTAAGATAGCCTAATTTGTACACGTACCTGGGTGATAACAACATCTATGTGGGCTTCAATTACTGACCCAGAAGAAACTGAAGTTGATGATGGCATTTAGCAGCTATAACTTTGGGACCCTCGGGACTGTGTAGCTTGGTTAGAGCTCATTATTTTGGGAATGCTGTGGCTTTCAGTCTGGCAATTCCAATGACAAGAGGAAGAGCACCACTGCTGAATGGCAGTGACATTTAGGGGCTCAGGGACCTTCATTTGTAGGTCCACTAACCCCATTCTTTTCCCTTCTTTTGAGTTTAACACAAAACAGTCTTTTCCCCATTTTGAGAGACTGTATTCTCTACATTGAGGCACCTCAATGTTTTGTTTAGGCAGGCTCAGCTCTGGTGACAGTAGCAGGTAAGAGGTATAATGTACATGAAAAAAGTAATATTAACTTAAAAGTTTGGGAATTAAATATTCTCGATGGCTCAAAATCAATTTTTAAAAATCTAGTATTTAATGGAAATACACTCTTTTATTGTAACCCAAAACTAGTGAGACCTTGGCAAGCTTTTTAAAATAAAACTTGTCTGAAAGCAGGCTAATTAATGTCATATTTGGGATTCAAACCCAGATTTTCTGGCTCCTGGCCATTAAAAGCAGTATCACTAAATTCACCTTTTAAATCATTAAGCTACACAGCCTTTAACATTGAGTACAAATACATTAAAGAACAGAGAGGTATTTAAGTGGTGTCCCAGAAGAGGAGTGATCAGTTTGGTATTGTATCTGTTTTAGTGGAGAGTGGTTTATAGCATGTTTGCTAGAAGCTATGGTTTAAAATGCATCTTTAAAGAATGACTAAGAATTAATTGTACAAGTGATTTGCCAGGAGAATATCCTGGTTGTTCAAACAGCATGTACAATGAAAATAAGTGAACTTAATTCAGGAAAATGCCTATTCTTTACTATCCCTGATACCAAATGTACCAGGAGATGAATGGTGAAAATAAACTTACGTGAGCAAGGAGTACACCCCCTGAGCTTAGGTTATATAACCTCCTTGTATGTGTGTTCATGATGAGGGACAGGAAAATGTTCATCTTTAGCCCAGAAGGTTAATCTATAGGCTGCATAGTTTTGATGAGGATCAAATAAGTGCTGGTTGCTACATTCTTAAAGGGTCTCATGACTGCCTATACTTCTCACCGATAGTTAATATTGAACTGAATGATCAGCACCAGAGAAATCTTGCAAAAGTAGTTTTATAAGTAGAAATTTGAAGACTACATTTATGATCTATTACTCCCTGCACATTCCTTACCCCTTGAGCATTAAGCATACAGCAAACACGAGGCTCTTTCTGCCCACAGGTCCTGCCTCATCCTACTTAAATAAACTTACGAAATTGCACCATACAAAATTTCAAGAATTCTTTCTTGTCTATCATGCTCAATGATCTTGCAACATTCACATTATATCCCCATATGGGATATCCCATATATCCCATAGGTATATCCCATACCTAATTTATCACTTAAGTTCATAATACTACTGTTGCCCATTTTATGCTTATTTTACATTGGTCTTTAATTTCTAATAAGATGGATGTTATGTCTGCTGCCTTGTTTATAGCTACATTAAGACAAGCTGCTTATTTGGCACATAATGATTCAATTAATAGGCATATATAATTATACCAAGATGATTTGTTTTACTAGACTGTTTTTACCTCACTCTACCAAAGTCTTCCTTCAATTTCTCTCCATAAACAATAAAGATAGAGCAGAAGACTTGAAATAATCTAATAGAAGCATTGAAAGAAGAAGAAGGAAAGAGAAGGATGGAGCACTAGAAATATTCTGAAATCGAATTATTCTAATTTTTTTCTTTTTATTCAAAGCTGTGTTCCAACAGAAAGGAATGCCAAATTATATATTGATAATTAAGCTCATGGTGAATATTTATTGTGTTTTACAAAACAAAAAAAAAGTTAAGCAATCAGGAACTATCCTTGGAAAACTGAAGAAGTATTTTAGTAATATTAACTAGACACTGAGAAGAATAATATGATACTGGTATCTGGATGATTACATGTTTTTATTCTACAATTGAGGGTAGGTGGCCAATAAACCTAAAGTCATAGACTCTCAGTAGTAGAGCTGACACTTTGATACAAATTTAATAACTCTGGTGTCTATGTATTTTTAGTTCTAAATTTAGATTTAGAAAATGATATTAATTTAAGGATACCTTTAAATTTCAACACTGGGGCCCCTGGGTGGCTCAGTGGGTTAAGCATCTGACTCTTGGATTTGGCTCAAGTCACGATTTCAGGGTCATGAGATGGAGCCCCACGTAGAGCTCCACACTCAGCATGGAGTCTCCCTCAGATTCTCTCTTTCTCCTTCTTTCCCCTTCCCACTACTCATGCTCTCTCTCTCAAATAAATAAATAAAATCTTTAAAACAAACAACTACCAAAAACAAAAACTTCAACACCAACCATACAGAATATATGTCATCTGAAGACTGGTGCTGCTGAGAATGCCATCATGAAGGAGAATGTAAGTGAGTTGAATTTGATCAGGTCCCCCCACTCACCTGATAGAAGACTTGGGCTTCAAGAGCTAGGAAAAAATTATAAAACTGTAGCATGGAGAAAATTATCATGCAAACATTTTCAGGCTTTAGATAAGAAATTGATAAAGAAATTTCCAGAGGAGCCAGGAAAAAACTGGCATGAAGTAGGTCAAAAAAGGTAAGTTTGATTACATAGACTAATGAATGCCATAATAGAATTGTGAACTTCTCTAAGACTTGGCAAACCATTGAGTGTTTCTGACTAGTTCTCTGTTCCTAAAAGGAAACAGGAGAAGTCATTAGTAATGTCTGTTGAATATGTTTGGAATGGCAGCCAAGAGGACCTGGGCTATTGAAATAAACTCCGACTGATGCTGCCTAAGCCCCTAAATGTATAAATACTTATATATCTCAGTACAAACTAGGATAAGTTCCACTGATTTAAAAGGAGTGAATTGAAATTATTGGATTATTGCTTATGAAACAACTGGGTTTAGGATTCACTAAAGTGATCAAAAAAGATTATCCAGTATATTATCACATAGATCAAATAATTTATGGAAGTGTCTAGCTCCCTATTCTTGTTTTGTTTTCCTTCTTATCTTTTTCTTTATAAAAGTGCATAATTTACCCTCAAAAGTCAATTTATTATATTTTTTTAAACAATTTTTAAAGATTTTATTTACTTGACAGAGAGAGAGATTACAGGTAGGCAGAGAGGCAGGCAGAGAGAGAGAGAAGCAGGCTCCCTCTTGAGCAGAGAGCCTGATGCAGGGCTCAATCCCAGGACCCTGAGATCATGACCTAAGCCAAAGGCATTGGCTTTAACCCACTGAGCCACTCAGGTGCCCCTAAAAGTCAGTTTAGAATTGAGACTTTGTCTTTTACTTAGCAAATCTTTCATACTTTATCTCGGGCCATATGTTTTATTCTCAGTGTTCAGGAATATGGAAACTTTACTAATAAAACCACTGAAATAGAGGAAGAGCTTCAAAGAATGGGTAATTGACACTCAAGCACCATTTTCATAGGACTTATCAAGTCCTATCTAAATTCAGCCTACTTTTTCCTAGCATTAATTTTTTTTTTTTTTTTTTTTTTTTTTTTTTTACCTTTCCAAAGCATCTTTCTCACAACTAAAAAGCTTGTGTTTGGTTTTTTGAGGAAGTAATGCCAATATAAGTAGTCCTGAATGTTAATTACATGGGGAAAATTACCTCACTAACACATAGAAATCATTAACAGTCAACGTATTGCATATGTGAATATTAAATTTTCACTTCGCTTTGAAAATTTTCTGCCTTTTTATTATTTATTTATTTTTAATTTTTTCCCCAAATATTTTTATTTTTTCATTGTTACAAGATTAATTGTTAACGCACCACACCCAGTGCTTCATGCAATACGTGCCCTCCTCAATACCCACCACGAGGCTCACCCAACTCCCCACCACTTCCCCTCCAAAACCCTCAGTTTGTTTTGCTCAGAGTCCACAATCTCCCATGGTTCATCTCCCCTTCCAGTTTGCCCCCATTCACCCTCCCTTTCCTTCTCACATAGTCCTCCATGTTTTTCTTTATGCTCCACATGTAAGTGAGACCATATGATAGTTGACTGTCTCTGCATGACTGTAGCTAGTTGTGTTGAAATAAAATAATCCTAAAACTTTCCTTAATACATCTCTTTTGTTCTTACAATATTCTTTTTATTGTATATAGTAGGTGGGTTTGATTTACTAAAATTTTCTTAAGTATTTTTGCACTAGGCTTTATGAGGACTTTTGGTGAGTAATATTCTTTTTTTTTTTTTTTTTAAAGATTTTATTTATTTATTTGACAGAGAGAGAGAGTGAAAGAGATCACAAGTAGGCAGAGAGGCACACAGAGAGAGGGGAAGCAGGCTCCCTAAGTAGAGAGCCCAGTGCGGGACTCGATCCCAGGATCCTGAGATCATGATCTGAGCCAAAGGCTTAACCCACTGAGCCACCCAGGCACCCATTAATATTCTTTTCTTTTAGTATCTCTAACAAGTTTGGCATGAGAAATATGTTGCGTTCAGAAAATAATTTGGGAAATGTTTCCTCCCTTCTGTCTTCCTAAAACAGTATGCTTAAATTTGACATTATTTCTTCTTAAGCATTATATATATTATATAAAAGAAAAACCTTTTTTTTTTTTAAGGTTTCCATTCTTTAATTTTTTGACATAATATACAGAACCACAATACTATTTCAATTTCAAATTATGGGAGCTTACATTCAAATATGCTTGGATTTGACAAGCTGCTGTTACAATACTGAGAAAATTCATGAAAAAAAGTATTCAACAATTTGTAAGATAATCAAATATCTTTTTGCTACGTGGGCCAATGCATTAATAGTAACTTGTTTAAAAATGCAGTCTTTTGGATTTCAAATTATTATAAAAGAATATGAAGATTATATTGTTATACTTTCCGAATTTCTCAGACCTATTCCATTTCAAAAGCTGAAGGCAAATGTTACACATCAGAACATTCATGAGATCGTATCTGCTCTGTACTTACCTATAAAAACCAAAAACTAGACCACACTTTTCCTAAAGACATAGCTATTCCTAGGCTACATTAGTGTAATCATAGAAGACTACTATAACTAAATTGTTAATAATAAATAATTAATAAATAATAATTTATATCTAATAATTAAATATGTTTAATTTTATTATGTTAATAAAATATGTTAATAATTAATAAATAATAAATATGTGAACAATTTTCACCACAATACATCTTTCCTAAAAAGACAAAAAGAAAGCAGGGTTTTGGATTTCCCTTACTGAATTTAACATAATAGAATGTCATACTTTCTGGCTTTAATAAACTTTCTGGCTTTAAGAAACTTAGAAGTTTCTTTGTTCTAAATATTCAATAATCAAGTGAATTTCTTTATCAATTTCAGTGTTTTTTTTTTAAATTTTTTCAGTTAACCTAAAATGTGGAGTTTAATTGTGTATAGGTTTATAGTTTCTTATTATTACTCTGATACTTGTAGGTTCAACAGTGTTAGAATTTTCATTTCTGATATTTCAGATTTACCTCCTTTTTTCTTTATCCAATTTGTTAAATGTTTTTCAAATTTATTACTATTTTAAAGAACTAACTTTTGATTTTGCTGATTTTTTGCATTTTCTTTTGATGGAAGTGGTTTCTACTCTTTTCTTTATTATTCATTTCTATCTACTTTGTTTACTTTGCTTTTTTATTCGAGCTTCCTGAGAAATAAATTATAGATCAATGTTTTAAAACTTTGTTTTTGGGGAGCATCTGGGTGGCTCAGTCAGTTAAGCATGTGCCTTTAGCTCAGGTCATAATCCCAGAATCCCAGGATCCAACCCCGGATCAGGTTCTGTGCTCAGCAGGGAGTCTGCCTCTCTCTCTGCCCCTCCTCCAGTTCATGCTCACTCTCACTCTCTTTCTCACTCTCACTCCTGCTCTAGCTCTCACTCACTCTCTCAAATAAACAAAAAATCTTAAAAAAAACAACTTTTTTGATATAAGCACTTTATGCTAAAAATTTCCCTGTGAGCACTGCTTTAGCTATGTTGTTTAATTTCCAAGTATCTGGTGATTTTCTAGATAAAATATTTTTGATTCTTTAATTCCAGTGTAGTAAGAAAATATATTCTCTAATATTTTAGGCTTTTTACATTTATTGAGATTCTATTTTTATGGTCCAGGATATATTTTATTTTGGTGAACAGTTTGTATAAACTTGATAAAATGTGTATTCAATAATTGTCAGGCACAATATTATGTAAATTTCTATTATGTAAAGGTAGTTGATTGTCCTGTTCAGATCTTCTATATCCTTACTGATTTTCATCTAGTCCTGTATCAATCAGTTCCTGAGAGTTGTGTTAAAACCTCCAACTATTACTGTGTATTTGCCTATCAATCTTGTGGTTATGTCAGTTTTTTGCTTCATGTATTTTGACAATCTATTGGGTCCACACAAACTTTTAACTGTTTATTCTTACTGATCAGTTGACCCTATTAACATCTGATATTTCCCTGCTTATTTCTGTAGACAATCTTTGTACTAAAGTTGACATAGTCTGGTAGATTAAAATCACTCAATTACATATAATTGGTGTTTTCATGGTGTATCTTTCTCCTTTGTTTTATCTTGAACACGTCTGGGTGTCTATTCAAAGTGTATCACTAACAGACAACATTTGGTTTGGATTGCCCCTTCCCTCCCCTTCCCTCCCCTCCCCTTCCCTCCCCTTCCCTTCCCTCCCCTTCCCTTCCCTTCCCTTCCCTTCCCTCCCCTCCCCTCCTTCTTTTTTTCTTTTAATCCACACTGGCAATCTGCTTTTTAATTGAGTGTTTAGTCTGATTAATAAAATGATTGATATAGGTAAATTTAAGTTTCCCATTTACTATTTGTTTTTCTTTGTCCTATCAGTTTTTTTGTCCCTCTATCCCTTATTTCCTGCTTTTTTTACTGGGTTAATTAAATACTTTTTACTGATCAAATCCTGGCATTTCAATGTGTACCTTTAACTCAACATGATCTACTTAGCGTTAATATTATAGCACTTTGTGTAGAATATATAAAGCTTAAAACACTATCATTTCAACTACCTCCACATTATTTTTTGTGGTACTTTTGTTATAAACTCTTCATTGTGTGTAATAACTTTAACTTCCAACAGTCATATATTTTCATAAAATTAGAAATATCTGTCTCCCACACATTTATTATTTCCTGTGCTCTTTACTTCTAACTATACCTCTGTGTTTCTTTTAAATTTAAATTTAAGAAATTTAATTTAAATAAAATTAATTAAAATTTATTTTAAATCTAAAATTTTACTTTAACCCAGAGAATAGCCTTTAGCACTTTTTGTAGTTCAAGTCTTCTGGAAAGTAATTTGCTCAGTTCTCTTTTATCTTTTCTTTCTTTCTTTCTTTATTTCAATTTCAGAAATAAGAAATTGAAAAGAAATTTCAAAAAAATTTCTTTATTTCAACATCAATTTAAAGACTAAAGTTGCTAAAATATAGATTTCTGTATTGATATTTTCACTTCACCATCTTAAAGATTTTGTTCCATTTCTTCCTGGTTTCCAATTTTTTTCTTATAAGAGGTCAGCCTCATTCTAATCATTGTTTTCTTGCATGTAATATTTCCTTTTTCTTTAGCTTCTCTCCTTATATTTGCATTTTATCAGTTGTGTTATGAAATGTTTAGGCCTGGTTTTCCTTCTATTTATCTTGTTTCACACTTTACTCCTTTAAACTCTAGATAGAAATTTATACCAAATTTGGAAAAAATTCTAGATTTTTTTCAAAAAATTTTGTTTTGTTTTGTTTTGTTTTCTCTATCCATCTTCTGGACTTCCAAATTACATGAATTTTAGACCATCCAAATTTGTCCTATTTATAACCGAATTTCTTTTTTTTTTTTTTTTTTAAAGGTTTTATTTATTTGACAGAGAGAAACATAGCGAGAGAGGGAACACAAGCAGCAGGAATGGTAGCAGGAGAAGCAGGCCCCCCGCTGAGCAGAGAGCCCGATGTGGGGCTCGATCCCAGGACTGTGGGATCATGACCTGGGCCGAAGGCAGACGCCCAACGACTGAGCCACCCAGGCGCCCCTATAACCGAATTTCTGTTGTTCAAATTGGATACTTTCTGCTGATATCTCTGACTTATTCTTTTGTACTCTATTTATATATTTATTTTTAAGTTTATTTATTTTAAGTAATCTCTATACCCAGTGTGGGACTAAAACTCATGACCCCGAAGACCAAGAGTCATATTCTCTTGATTGAGTCAGCCAGGCACCTCTTTTGCACTCAAAGACTACTGTGAAACCCATTTAGTGATTTTTTTTTTCCCCTTTCCATAATTATGGTATTTTTCAATTCTAGAATTTCTATCTGTTTTTATTTTTATAATTTTAATTTCTCTGCTGAGAGGCCTTACATTTCAATCCATTATGACTATATTTTCCTTCAGTTTCTTGAACACGTATGCAAAACAGCTCCTTTAAAGCTCTTTTCTGCTTCTAATATCCAGGTCATCTGAGCATCTGTTTCTGTCGATGTACTGTTTTCATAAGTATGAGTTATGTTTTTTGTTTCTTTTTATGTCAGTTAATTTTCTGTCTTAAAACAGACATTTTGAATGATATATTTGTAGACATTCAAGCTTAGTTACATTCCTTTGAAGAAGGTTGAGTTCTGTTCTACAAGGCTGTTAACTTGGTTGGACTCTGACTCAGATGCCCTGAAGTTTCCTTGCCACATGCATAATTCAGTAACCAACAAGGACTTGGGAAGTTTACAACAATTTTAGAGCTCCAATCCCCCTTTGCCTCCTTTTTGTCTAGACTTCTGCTCATCTAGTTTTTGTTCTCATTTTTATAATTTACTCTATTATCCTTGAGCTCTGTGTTCTGTATTAAGAGTGCAAACTTTGCTGTGCTGTACTTAAGAGTTGAGGAATGTCCTCAGCCAAAAAAGTTCTGAGCAATTAGATCCAGTGCACTTCCATTCTTTCAAGAGTCTGATTTCCTCCATTTCTCCCACTTTTAGTCAGCCCCACTGTCATCAAAACACTGATTTTTAAGTATTGTAACTTATATATGTTATAATTGTAATATATGGAAAGTGACTATGACCAAGATATTTCATATCAACCAAAGTATTATTATTAATTTAAATCAAAACTATTTCCTATCAATAAAAGTAAAATGGGCAATAATAATAAAACGTTAGTCAATACTTGTATATCAATCATTTGGAATGTACCTATTGCAGGGCAATATAGTCAAGGATCCTCTTTTAGAAAAGAACATAGACATGCAGGGATATTTGTATAAAAATGGTGAGTTTAGGTGAGTTTTCTATTTTGTCATTCTGCTCAGAGAAGAATAAATGAACGAGAGAACAAAATACTAAAATGGCAACAAATAACCCAGAGAAATAAACACTAAACAAATAGAAGAGACTTGAAACCAAAAAAAGAAAAAAAGAAAGAAAGAAAGCTAATATAATTAGGGAAACAGGATAAAGCAATACACTGGGTTCTGTATGTATTTTGGTTTGATTGTTAGAAAACTAGATCCCAAAATTATAAAGAAAGAAAAACTTATATATGTACAAAAATAAAATTAAATACACCGAAAGGATACAATGTAATTGTAAGAATGAAAATTTAAAAAAGATTTTTAAAAAAGAGTTGATAAAATAAGAAACTGATTGAAAAAGGAAAGAGAAAAATATAAAAAAAAAAAATTGAGAGACTACAGAATCATGGGGGGAAACTCCCATGAATTCTATGAGCTATATTCCCCTAGCACTGGAGTTTTGCAGTTTTCACTGATAGTAAACTTGGTCTAGGCTGGTGTTCTTGCTGATCTTCTCGGGGAGGGGCCTATAACTTAGATTCCCAAGTGTATTTGCCCCTGGTGGAATAGCACTGCACTGCCAGGGGCCAAGCTAAGTAATCTGGTCAGGTTTGCTCTATGTGGCTTTTGTTCTTTGAAGGCTTTCTGTGCAGCTTTAGAGGATTAGAATGAAAATGGTAGCTTCCTAATCTCCACTTGCAGAGCAGAAAGCTGGGGGAGGGGGGCGGCTCTCTTCTGTGAGCCCTCAGGGAAAAGCAGTCAAGCATGCTTATCTCCCTGGTCTCTGTCCTCACTCTGTGCTCACCCAGCCCGTGACTGAGCATTTCTATCTCAGACACGGGACCGTGTTTTGAGTCTCCAAACCTTGCAGACTCCTGTGGCATGCTCTTGTGCTGCTCTTCCCAGTGGGAGGAAGAAGGGTCTCACCAGTTCTGCTGCTTGTTGGGCCCCTGCTCGGAGAGCAGTGCCCAAGTAAGCCATGGTTCATGGCTTATGGCAACTCCAAGCTGAGAACCCCCTCCTCGGCTCATTCTTTGCAGCTGGCTTCCCTGCTCTGACAGCTGGGAACTCTGCTACATTCAGACACATCCAGTCTTTCTGTGACCCCGAGGATCCTAAGACCACACTGTCCCACCCAAGGTTCTGCCCCACTTGGCCATCTGAGTGCCTTTCAGGCCAGGATGTCCCTCACTGGAGCAGACTTCTAAAAGTTCTGATTTTGTGTTCCATTGCCATATTACTTCCTGTTAGCTGGCTTATGGAGGGTTCCTCCCTGTTTGGTTTACCTCCACACCTCCTACCTTGCAGAAAGTGGTCACTTTTCTATGTGTACAGTTGCAGCTATGATTTTCTTGGATCTTTGGTTGAGTGTGCAGGTGTTCAGAATGATTTGATAGCTATCTAGCTGAATTCTAGGGACCAGATGAAACTAAGGTCTCCTACTCATCTACTATCTTGGACTAAAATGGTGAATTTAGGATAGAATCTTGGAAAAAATATGAAAAATAAAAGGCATTTAAATAATATAGAACTTGGGGCACCTGGGTGGCTCAGTTGGTTAAGCAACTTTCTTTGCCTTGGGTCATGATCCCAGGGTCCTGGGATCAAGCCTTGAATCAGGCTCCCCACTTAGTGGGGAGCCTGCTTCTCCCACTCTCATTTCCCAGCTTGTGTGCTCTCTTTCACTCTCTCTCTCTCCCTTACTCTCTCTCTCTCCCTTGCTCTCTCTCTCTCTCTCTTGCTCTCTCTCTCTGTCAAATAAATAAATAAAATCTTTAAAGAAACAATAAAGTAATATAGAACTTACAAATAGGTTAGCTTAAAGTTTCTTCCATTCCTGTCTGTGGTGAGTGAAATTCTTCAAACTAAAACATTTGTCCTCTTTAGTATCAGGAAGCATAGCTCAATCATAAATTTCCCAAATAATGCAGGTCATAGATCTCTGCAGTGGAATCTCTGACTATCCCAAACCTCTTATCAGGAACTGGCACTGTTCTTAACATTTTCTCCTAATGAACAACCATAATGATTTAAGTATTTTCAGATGGCTAAGACCAATCGAATAAATGTTTGACCTAATCTCATCCACTGGGCGAGAAGACAGGAAACTCAAAACAGCTGTGAGGAAGCACTGTGTAAAAAGTCCCTTGATTTTCAGACTAAAGGACAGAAAAGAGAAGGAAAATGAATAGAGTGCTTCATGATCTTATTGAATCATTCCAGTAGAAATGCTTCCACTTCAGTCTAGTATCTAGTGTGTGCAAAGTGGCCCACAGGACTAGAGATGATGAGCATTCAGTCATAACTGGAATCATTCTGGAACACCACAGTCAAGAATAAGGACTTTGACATCTATCAAGAGACTACTATTGAAGAAGGCTAGTCATTTATTTTTAAGAATTTATCATTATAAAATTCTAGATAAACAGATATCAAGGAAAACAGAAGAACTTTTCACTTAAGCTCACATGCCAGATAGATGAAAATATTGGCAATTCTTTCTAGTTTCTTCAGACAAAACAGGAGGGGAAAAAGTTTGGCCATCTGAGACCACAGGAATAGAGTTTTATACATCTAACTAAAATAATTTGACTGAGAATAGTTCCTTAAAATCACTTCTTCCTCCATCAAAGTAAAAAATGACTCTGACTTAATATTATTAAGAATAACTGAAAACAGAATATAGCTATACAATTTCAAAAGAAACCCTTTGACTAAAAAACATATATTAAATAAATGTGCTCATCAATCAGACTTGGTCACAGAGTAGTTTATAATTTTTTAAATCATATAAAATGTTGATTTTGTCAGCATTTTTGATGCAGTATAAATTCATAAAAATGCTGCCCACGAACATAATCATCTGCATCCCAAGTGATGTCAGATATTTATAATTTTCTTTTATGCACTTTGCAAATGTTTACGATCAGGTAGCCATATTAAATACAGCTACTTTCCTGCAGAATGAAATTTTGACTAGGCAATCATGTTTATCAAGAAGATTCATTGTATATTACCTGTACCTTAAAGACGTATTTTCTGTTTTCTACAAACTCAGCACTCCGATAGCTATGATTGTTTGTGACACCTGGTTAAAAAGACCTGCGAGGAGAGATGGAGAATTGTTTTTCTCTTTCTTTCTGCAGAATAAATTATATAAAAGCAAAGTAAATGTTGACATTGTGTATAACTTTTGATGCTTCTTAATTCTCTTAAAATTCTATTCTTTGCAGTATGAATATATATTTCAGGAAAATATCATTATATTTCTTTTAATTAAATAAATGTTTCAATCTGATATCTCTATGTCAAATTAATTGGTTAAATAAATTAAGAAATCAATTTTTGATCTCTCTAAAGGAAAGCATGCCATATAAAAATGAATATAGCACAAAAGGATATATACAAATTGTTAAAATTAGTTTCATTAGAAAGAAACAGAAACCATATATACAAGTAAAATTAGAGGTCAAAGTTGAAGAGTAATGATGAGGAATCATTAGGGTATCAGGTTGCCATTACACTTTAAGGCTTCTTCCTCTGAAAACTGAGAGAAGAGGGATGGAGAAGTTGGAGGAAATGGAGTAATAACTTGCCTTCTCCAGTATGACTAGTTT
Source organism: Procyon lotor (assembly GCA_028646535.1). Classification (NCBI taxonomy): domain Eukaryota; kingdom Metazoa; phylum Chordata; class Mammalia; order Carnivora; family Procyonidae; genus Procyon; species Procyon lotor. The sequence goes on from CM053604.1 coordinate 97,080,571, forward strand.
AATAATGCTTAATGTTTACCTAAAGATAGAACTTGCTTCTTACAATATGGTATCTCTCTACAGGCACTTATTTTTCCTAAACTAGATATGAAATGTTGTATCTAAACACTTAATTCTAGGTCATTTTACTGTAAGTCTTGTGCCTTCCTTATGTTTCTTTATTTTGCCATTGCCTCTCTCCCTTCTATATTGAGAATAGGCTGAACAGCTGAGAACAGGTCTTTGTATAATATTTGAGTCTGTTTTACCATTAAATGCTGAATATTAAACTGAATAAAAATGATTCAACTCTTAATATTTTATTTGTACAATTATCATTGTATTGCCAAAGAGAGGGTTCTAGATGACATTTTTCACTTTACACTGAATTCTAAAGAAAGATTACCAAAAAAAAGGTTATTAATAAAAATAATCGAGGACTTTATCAGTTTTCTCACAGACCTCTCATCAACACTCAACAAAGCTTTTTCAGAAGTTTTTTATCATCATCTTTATCAATGGTCCTTTGAATTGAAACTTATGAACTCTTCTATATACATAATTTTCAGTGGTTTTAAGTGATAAATAATTTTACATCTCACTTTACAGACATGAAATTCTGCATCTTTGCAAAGATATATGCAAATTCTCTGTAACCACTCTCCTTTTTATTTCATTCTGCCATGAGTTTATAGCATCAAAAAATTTGCTAAATAGTTCCAGGAATAATTACCTGTATTTCCATGTGTTTGGGGGAGGGAGAGGTAGATGTTTGAATAGGAGCTAATTTGGGGAATTGACATTTTACTACTAAAAAATTTCATATTATAAAATTATTTTATGCCTTTTACAACCTTGCAACTGCAGGGATTCAAAAATTAAGTACTTTAATTTTAAGGTCTCTTTATCAAAGAATTAGTAATAAAGGCCCTGAAGCTAGAAACAGAAATCTCAGAATAGAGAAGAGGACAAGAAACAGAACGAAAATTAAACAAAACAAAGAAGAATCTAGAGTAGACCACCACCACTTACTTAGCCAAACTAATTGTCTCATCAACAATTCTTCAGTCACGAAGTATTAAAATTGATTTTAGAATCAACGTTTGCTGTTGTTTGCTTAATCTATGTAGATAAGTACCATTTCAAAGTGCACTTAAAAATGTATAATCTTTCCCACATGTTTTCTTACTGTTTTCATAACATGCGGAGTTAAGAATTCAATGAAGTTATAATATATCAATATAACAAAAGAAAATTAAGCAAATTCACAGAATTTCACAACTTTAAAGAACGGTGATTTATTTCACAAGATGATAAAGCTTTTGGTTATGAAAACTCATTATTGTACCCTTTCAAAGTTAATTTTTGGACTAGAATAAAGAAAACACTCAGTGAGTTTTTCTTTAGCTGCTCTTGAGTGGTTGTGGATACTAGGAAGTAGAGAGGAAGAGAGATGATAAAATATTTTACAGGAAGCCAGAGTACCTATTCATAGGCCATTGTTAAAATACAAATACAAAATAAATTATATAATCCTTGGAGTCAGTAATGTCCAGGGGCTTTAGCAAGAATGGGATCTAGTTTTCAATATTAAGCTTTTTACTCTTATATGCTATCATGTAATTTTTCTGCATTATAATCAATCTTTCATTAAAAATCTATTAAAATTGATGACCTCATATCAGTGAAAATAAATGTGAAAGGGCTTTGGTTATATATGCAGACATGTGGTAAGTCAATAAAAATAAGAAAAGATCTGAGCAGAAAGCAGGAATTTGGAGTAATGCATTACCACTAAAGAATCCTTAGGAATAATGAGGGATTGGGTAGGACAGTTTACAAATATTTGGGGGGAAATATTAGGGAGTTACCTGAGAAGAATGAATGATTTCAAGTAATTTGTCCTGATAAGGTTAGATATTACGTGAACATTGTAGTCAAGGCTGTGGGGTGCATCAAAACTTAACATAAAGCCAGTCTTCACAAGATATTAGTCGGGTGTACCAAACAGTAAACAGGCAAATGTTGAAGAACAAAGCATTCTATAACCTGGTAGTATAGAGAATGACAGAGAAGATGTCATTGACTGAGCTCTTTGACAGCAGGAACAATTTGGCAGATTGAGCCACACAGGTACCATATCTATTGGAATTATTAACACAACCCATCACATCACATCAGAAGGAAGGCGGTGGATAAAATTAATCATTTTTTTTTAAACAAATAAGAAAACCAGTGCAAAGTAATTGTAGGTAACTTTTTCAAAGCAACACCAAAATTTAGTAAGTGACAGAGCCAGGTTTCAATTCCTGACCCACCAAACGTCAGAATCTGTCCTCTTAACAACTCTAACATGTTATATTTTTTGTGAATTAATCCATGAATGTTTCTGCAGGAACTATGCCTCATTTTTATTTTGATTTTAACCTCACACACTATAGATACATACTTACATCGTATTATTGTATACCTTAGTAATAGAACAAGTGGCCCTATTTCACTTGTGGTTAATAAAGACATTATAAGAAATAGTGATTTAAGAGGACATCCAAATGGCCAACAGACACATAAAAAAGTGCTCAACATCACTCAGCATCAGAGAAATACAAATCAAAACCACAGTGAGATACCACCTCACACCAGTCAGAATGGCTAAAATTAACAAGACAGGAAATGATAGATGTTGG
>CM053604.1:97083336-97106152 GCA_028646535.1 Procyon lotor
TGGAACTGGAGGGTATTATGCTAAGCGAAATAAGTCAGTCAGAGAAAGACAATTATCACATGATCTCTCTGATATGAAGAATTTGAGAGGCAAAGTGGGGATTTGTTGGGGGGGGTGGGGGAGAGAAATGAAACAGGAAGGGATGGGGAGGGAGACAAACCATAAGAGACTCCTAGACTCACGAAATGAACTAAGGGTGGCTGGGAGGTGGGGGTGTAGGGATAGGGTGGCTGGGTTGTGGACATTGGGGAGGGTATGTGTTGTTAAGTGCTGTGAAATGTGTAAGCCTAACGATTCACAGACTTGTACCCTGGAGCAAATAATACATTATATGTTAATAATTTAAAAAAAAAGAAATAGTGATTTAACATCTTTGCATTATCAGTCAAGATTACACACATTGAAGAGTGCTATTTCCAGCACCAAGCAGTAGGTTTGGTTTATCAAACACTCCAACCCAAGAATTCAAAAGTCCACTTTTTTCAAGGGTACCGTGTCACAGCTGTCCCTTCATATAGTCATTTTTTTGGTCACAAACTATGTGGTTACTTTAGACTCCATATTTTTCTGACCAAAAAAATTATGTTTGGGGGCACCTGGGTGGCTCAGTCGTTAAGCGTCTGCCTTCAGCTCAGGTCATGATCCCAGGGTCCTAGGATCGAGCCCTGCATCGAGCCTGCTTCTCCCACTACCATTCCCTCTACTTGTGTTCCCTCTCTCGCTGTGTTTCTCTCTGTCAAATAAATAAAATCTTAAAAAAAAAATTATGTTTGCTGATATCATCTGGCAAGAATGTTTTTTCTAATTTTAAAAACTATATTAGAATTCTAGCATGTATAATTCACTTGATAATACTGAAAGAAGAAACATTTCCTGTGGATGTGACTACTATAAGCTATTCATGACAGTAATTACCAAATTCATGCAATTATCATTGAAATTTTTATTAATTAGGGTCACCACTGGCTCTTTTCAGGTTAAATGGGGGAATTCTCCTCAAAAGGGAAGAAAAGAAATGATCACTCTATTTCATAAGATATAGTTTTTAATAAAGTGACTTAAAAATTGCTTCTCTAGGCACCTGGGTGGCTGTTGGGTAAGCTCTGAATCTTTTTTTTTTTTTTAAGATTTTATTTATTTATTTGGCATTGAGAGAGATCACGAGTAGGCAGAGAGGCAGGCAGAGAGAGAGGGGGAAGCAGGCATCCCACTGAGCAGAGAGCCCGATGCAGGGCTCGATCCCAGGACCCTGAGATCATGGCCTGAGCCGAAGGCAGAAGCTTTAATCCACTGAGCCACCCAGGTGCCCCTAAGCTCTGAATCTTGATTTCAGTTCAGGTCATGATCTCAGGGTCATGAGGTTGAGCTCCAGGTCAGACTTCATGCTTAGCACAGTGTCTGGTTGAGATTCTCTCTCTCCCTCTTCCTCTGTCCCTCCCCCCATGTGTGCTCACTCCCTCTTTCTCAAATAAATAAATAAATAAAATATTTTTTTAATGTTGGTTCTCTAATGATAGCCCAAAAACAAAACAAAACAGAAACAAACAAAATAGAAAAATGAAGTCAGAATCATTAGTGAATCAAGCAATAAATGTACATCTCTTGCATAAAATTGCAAAGGTTAGTTAAATTTTGGAGAATAATGTGCATTTATTAAACTGTTTCATAGCTGTCACTTACTTTCATCTATACTATAGTAAATATAGAAGCAGGAAAAAGGCTTCTTTTAATTCTTATTAGGTGGCAAAGTCATATATTTGGGAAAAGAACTCAAGAAGCATTTTAAAGCAACATGGGAGGGAGTAATTTAGAGTCTCTATGTAATTACCGAAGAAATTCTATGTAAAAGCACATTTGGATCAAGATTAAATACAAAACTATGCGTAAGAAAATAAGGAATGATTTTATTGATTCTTCAGATAAAAGTGGGCTTTGCATTGAAACCTGTGCAGAACAAGACAACAGATTTCTGTAAAATTAGTTTACAGGAGGTGGTTATGGAAACTGGTTATCAGCTTATGATTCAACTCATGCAAGTAGAAGGGATCACTAAGCAAGACTTGCCAACAAGTATCGAACTTCAAAAGACCAAGGAGTGTGAATGAGGATGGGCTATGTGGTTCCTTACAAATTCATTATTGAAATATTTAGTATATGTAATGGGACAGTCGTATAAACTGTCAGAACTTTAAAGTATATCCATTGATTCAGAAAGGAAATACTGAACAGGGAAAAACCAGGAAACATATTTCTTTCTTCCCTCCTTTCTTCCTTTTATTTTTAAGTTATCCCATCAGAGCACTTCTTCTGAGTACTAAGGGGGAAGAGACAAAAATGAATATGAGATCTCTGCTGCCAAAAACTCTATGACGCAGGGAAAATAATGCTGATTATAATAACGCTAATTCTGGTAGAACAGATTTAGTCCTACAAGAAGAAGAGTACGAATTAGATACAAATCAATTCCTAACAGAGAAAGGGAGGGTTCTGTGCAGAGAATCAGCAAATCCATTGAGTTTACCTGGAAACTGAACAGACAGATCTGGGCAGAGGGGGAAAGGGAAGAAGAAAGGCATATTAGTCTTTTTTTTTTTTTTTTAGAGATTTTATTTATTTATTTGTCAGAAAGAGAAAGATCACAAGCAGGCAGAAAGGTAGGCAGAGGCAGAGGGTGAAGCAGGCTCCCTGCTGAGCAAGGAGCCAGATATGGGACTCGATCCCAGGACCCTGGGATCATGACCTGAGCTGAAGGCAGCTGCTTAACCAGCTAAGCCACCCAGGTGTCCTGAAAAGCTTATTAGTCTTAAGACTCTGGTAGCAAAACACAGTGATGGTTAGACATAAATATCTTTTGAGATTGGCCAGTACTCTAGGGTTCCTAGACTAAAAGGGATATAAGGCAAGGGTAAAGCTGTAAAGGTCACTTTTTTTTTTTTTTAAAGATTTTATTTATTTGACAGGGAGAAACACAGCAAGAGAGGGAACACAAGCAGAGGGGATGGTAGCAGAGAAGCAGGCTTCCTGCCGAGTAGGGAGCCTGATGCGGGGCTCGATCCCAGGACCCTGGGATCATGACTTAAGCCGAAGGCAGACGCTTAAAGACTGAGCCACCCAGGCGCCCCTGTAAAGGTCACTTTTGAGTCCATACTCTATATCTGTGTGTGGGGGGGGGGAGGGGATGAGAGAGCTTTTGAGTTAGATTATGAACTTTATTTTTTTTTCTTTTTCACTAAAGTTTGGAAGAAAGTTTAAGGAGAGATTTTGAGCAAAAGATTGACATAAAAGTATTGAAGTTCTAATAAGAAAGTGACAGAGGAAGGATGGATTAAAAGGAAGCTTCAATGCTCATATATGAGTAAAATTAAGAAAAAATGAGATTCAAACTAAAGGAGGGTAAATTTCAAAAAATACACAAGACTTATTCCAGAAATAAAGTCAAATGAGACATGTAAAGAATACCCTCAAATTTTAAATTTTAGTGAAGACATTGAGGAATACAGAGAAGGATCTTTAGGGAATAGCATGCACATTTCTCTTACAGTTCTTCTTCAATTGAGCAAATGACAAACTAAATTAATAAAACTTGCTACCACATCACAATAAACATAAAAAAAATTCAAAAATAACATCAAAAATTTAAATGGCACATGACTTTTAAACAAGTTTATTACATTGCAATTATTTTTATAGTCTTTTGAGTTGATACAGAGCATCAAGAGCTCACAATATAAATACTTTAAATAGGCTAAATGAGCAGAATATGTTACACTCTGTTTCATTAGCTTCAACAGACACACTGCACCCTAAGGCACTGACTACATTTCTCTGTAAGGTATCACAGACTTAAAAATTCAAAATTCAAAAGATTTTTATTTTAAATCTGACTAATTAATAAATTTGATTTGAGAAAAAATACTAATAGGGTTTCACCACAGTACTAATTGTAAATACTCTTAGACTTTTATGTAAAAAAAAGGTATCTTAAAAATCAAGGTATATTTTTAGTTTGCATACTATCTCCTAAAATTTTATACTAAATGTCTATCGTGAAAACTATGATAGTTACATTTTAAATTAAACATCATATATGCATAGTAGAGTAATTGCATAATGCCTCTTAATTACTTGTTTAATAACTGTCAGACCTCATAGGATCACAGAAATTAAATATGCAAAAACACATTAACTCATCTATTCCAATCCCTTAACAGAGCATGAATATTCCCTCTTAAGAAAAATAGTGTTTTACAAGTGCTTTTTCCATTCCAATTTTAAATTACTTTGCCTTTGCTTTTGTTCTTGTCATTGTATAAACCTGACAATACTGTATCATGGAATGAAATGATTTCTACGTTTTACTTTAGCAATGGGACTAAGACTTTGAACTGGGGATTTAGGGAGGAAAAGTGTCCAAAAATATCATGCTGCACATGTATCATGATGAAATTAAGTATTACTGTGTTAAACAATATAAAACATTAATGTAATACAGGTTCTACATACAATTTTGTATTAAACAATTAAAAATAACTTTCTAGAGTTAAAAGTGATAGGAATTGGTAAATAATTCAACATGGTGGAGCGATACAGAGAAGTAATGTGAAATGTCCAGAGATTTCTGGCTTGAGACATCTAAAGCGAAGATGGGACACATAGGTATGACATGGTGAGAAGTATGTGTGCATTAAAGGAGGGTAAGAGGCAATCTAGGTGGAGGTCAAGCCCTAAGTACCTCTCTTTCCCATTCTTTTGTAACTGATTTGCAGATTCTCTTCTCCAGCTGCTCAAAACCCTTGCTCTACACGTCAGCTGAAAAGAGCTCCATTCCAGACCTTCAAACCTCAATCTGTTGTTCTTTAGAGCTACACGAGATACAGAAATACTACTTTAACATTCTATGCATCTCACAACATGCAAAGCATTTCTGATGATCTTACATACCTTACTGCTTACCCTGAATCAAGTGACAAGTGCAATACTACACATTTTCAGATGAATAAAACTTCTCAGTTTTAAATCATCAGAAGTAGATCCAACACTAGAAGCCAGTTCTGCTTCCTAGCAAGTATTCTCTTCTCTCTTCCTCAGTCTCTCCAGAATGACTAGAACTTTGGTAGTGCTTCTAATATATTGCAGATAATTAGAGCAAAATATACTAAACCAGCCACCAGTCACCTCAAACTCTTTGCAATATATTTATCAAGTGGTAGGAATATTTTACATAAACTTTTGGGTCATTCAAAAGTTTAAAATTATATAATAATCACAGGCATTTTAGCATTATAAACATCTACTGCATGCATTTTATTTTAGTTTATTTTGCATTTTAAAAATGTACATATTTATACCGAAAATGCACCATGTTAGTAATGCTTTTTTCTCTGAATTAGAAGAGTGTAATTTTCACTAACAATTGTTCAAAATTATTCTTCAGAAAAAGTGAAATAAAAGAGGTTGTTGATTTTTGCTTTTGAAATCTCAAGTTGATGAAGATAACACTTTGACAATTGAGTCTCATAGAATATGTCTCATCAACAGAAATCTCACATATGACATGCAAATTTATTTAACAAGTGGTATAACTAAGTCGAGTGTGTAGAAACAGTTGTATTCAAATGTAGGACAGTTGTAAATTAGGTTTTATGATGACACTTTATGCCTGCTTTTTTGAGGAAGAAATGTCAAAACTATCATTTCGATGAGCCACTACAGGGGGAAAGAGACTCATCTACATTAAAAGAGATTCATAATAAACACAAGCTATATAATTAAATAAAATAAGGTCAAAGCTGAATAATAAGATATTGATGGGTGTATTCTTTTCTTCTTTCAAGTCTGAGTAAAGAAAGCTATATTAAGTTTAGACAACAGTTTGGGAGGCTGATTTTGTGTACAAGGTATACATTGTATACATAAATACATTTGTAATACATACCCACTTTGATATTAGAATTTTCAAATGACTGAGAATGTAATTATGACATGTTTTAATTTAAGAGTTATTTAAATAATTTGAAAGAAATGATTCCTATACTTATTTTGCAAGGATGTGCTTGGCTGAAAGAGAATACTGAGTGATATTAAATGTCCACCACGGGAAAGAATATATTTAGTCAATCCATTAATTATAGTTCTGTTTTAAAAGCTTATGCCCCTTAGGGGCATTTGGCTGACTCAGTTGATAGAGCACGCAACTCTTGATTTCAAGGTTATGAGTTTGACCAACGTGTTGGATGTAGAGATTACTTAAAAATAAAAAATCTTAAAAAAAGAAAGTTTGCTACTTTAGCTAAGGCTGTACTACTTTTATATGGCCTTAGTCAATGTGCTATCAGCACTTATAAAATTGAAGTCCATTAGTGCAGAGGATATCTAGCTAGCTATAAAGGTACTTCAAATGTTATTTTTCAATTCAACTCAATAAAATTTATTTTTCTTCTTCTGTGAGAAGAGTTACGCTGTATTCTAAGAGATACAAAGATAACCAATACATAACTTTGACCTCCAGGAGTTGATAATTCCTTTGGGGAAACAGACATAAACTCCAGTCATAAAGAAACATGTCTGATGTAAGTGGAAAGGTAAAAGTAAAATGACATCTAGTGCTCAGAATGAGAAAACTGCAGACAACAAATTTCACTATCAATTGTTTTCACTATATATATGAGTAATATTCAATTTAACTTGTGCAATCTATGGTTTTTTATTCAGTAATGCAACCACTGGCCATTTCACTATTCATGTGCTTCACTTCCTAATTTTTTTTTTACAAATTTAAGAAATTTTCTCATTGCTCACATTCACCTAGACCTCAGCCTTTCTTTTCTGTTTTGTTCTTAAATGCTGTAGGTTCTGATATAATTTAAATATTCTTATAAAATTGCATAGCTGAAAAACTAGCCAAGCCCATCTTTCTATATGTTAGCAAACAAAAGTTTGAGATGATCTTTATTCCATTTAAAATATTTCAATATGTACCAAACTGGAAAAAGTAGAGATGTCTATTGACAGATGAATGGATAAAGAAGATGTGGGATATATATATATATATATATATATATATATATATATATATATATGTCACTTAACCATCAGAAAGGATGAACATTTACCATCAGCATCAATGTGGGTGGTGGAATTGGAGAATATCATGTTGAGTGAAATAAGTCAATTAGAGAAAAATTATCATATGGTTTCACTCATATGTGGAATATAGGAAACAGCACAGAATGTTGTAAGGAAAAGAAGGGGAAACTGAATGGTAAGTCATCAAAGAGGTAGAGAAACCACGAGAGACTGTTAACTATAGGAAACAAACTGAGGGTTGCTGGAGGGGAGGCGAATGGGGAGATGGGATAACTGGGTGACGGACATTAAGGAGGGCATGTGATGTGATGAGCACTGGGTGCTGCATGAAACTGATAAATTGTTGAACACTAATAAATAAATAAAAATATTTCAATATGCAAATACACATAAAATAATTGTTCTTATATTTCCTTTTAAATTTAATATTCATTTACTTATTAATCATTTAATCAGCAAATATTTTGAACTCCTAGTTTATGCCAGGTACTGCTGCAGGCACTGAAGGGGTAGCAGTGAAAGATACTGCAAAAAAATTCCTGCCCTTGTACAACTGCCATTCTAGTGTGGGAGACTGAAAATATGTAAATAAAAACATTGTGTAGAAGATAATGATATGTACTAAAGATTCAAATCAAAATGCAGAATCTTATTGCCTAACATGAATCATACACTGAAACATGGATATAAGGCAGTCTGAAAAATCTAGTTTCCAGCCTCTAAGAAGAACATAGAAGGGTCTGAGAACAAATGCTGGGGGACAACAGGTAGAAGAACAACAGGTAGAAGAGTATTCATCACTTTGGCCAATATCTAAAATTTCAACGTGCAGCAATAATAAAAACAACATGATTCTTACTAATATAATAAAGCTATTCTTCATACAAAAATGTCTCAATCTGTCCCCCCAAAACAGGGGTCCATAGTACCACCAATTACTAAATTCATCCCTGAGTGATATAATTCTTCCTTAAATTCAGTTGCAACCCATCTTTCATATATTTAGTCCCTAAAAACTAATTCATATGAACCACCAACAATTTATGGAAATTAGCGAATGAAGAATAAAGAGAAGATAAGAAGTTGACTAATATAGACAAACATATGCCTAATAAGGCAAGTAAGAAAATATAGACATGCATAATTGTTAAAGTTCTCTTCTCTGCAATCCATCACAAAGTTGTAGTTTGAATGCTTACTTTCTCTTTGCACTAACTATTCATTGTTTTCTTGCTTCCACACAGCATTTAGCTGGTGTGATTTAAATCTTCATTCATGAAGGAGTCAGAGACTTTGTCCATTCCATCTGTAGTTAGTGCCTGTAGTTTTCCGCAGACTACTAAAAATTAACTCCCCAAAAGAGAATCTCCAGAGATTCAGACCTATGTCTCCTTGTGCCTATTGTTAAGCAAAATTATATTGGATATTTTGCTAAACACTAAATGATACAGTGTTTTAACCACATTGCCAGGAAATAGAACAAAAATAGAAATCCGAGATGAACTTTCTAAGTGGATGGGACCTGAATTTGACGATAACTTCTTTGCTACCCTGATGCTTGCTCAGTCGGCTCCCATTCAGTGGAACCACAGTAGTCCAAGTGGAGCTTATACATAGGCCATAAATGTGAACTTTCCCCCAGCAAGTGTCACCTGTTGCTACCAGTGGTGCCAAGTGTCTAAGCAGCCAACAACAAAGGTCAATATTAATTCAATAATAGGGCTTTATGTCCCATGGGAAAAAGCTAGTCATCTGGTGGCATGATAATTCTAGGAGATCCTTTTCATAATGAAGAGGCAGAGATTTATCTTCATAAAAATAAACTTTTTGGTTACAGATTATTTTCCCTTCAATGCTTGCAAAGCTTCTGTAAAAGCCACCTTCTTTGACATCCTGAATGTTTTAGTGTCATGGTGTCCCAGGGCACTCACAGGGGAAAGATCTTGAAGTTGCTGCTAATGTCCTGTCTGTGAAACCCATGTGTTTGTGCACTACTACTACTACTACTACTACTACAAAAGAAAGCATTTTTAAAAATTATTTTCTATCTCAAAATCTCATATAAATATATCTGGTTAGCAGAATGTTTTTTTTTTTTTTAAGATTTTATTTATTTATTTGACACAGAAAGAGAGAGAGAGATCACAAGTAGTCAGAGAGGCAGGCAGAGAGAGAGGGGGAAGGAGGCTCCCTGCTGAGCAGAGAGCCTAACTTGGGGCTTGATCCCAGGATCCTGAGATCATGACTGAGCTGAAGGCAGAGGCTTTAGCCCACTGAGCCACGAAGGGACCATTGGTTAGCAAAATGTTAATCTCAGTTAAGATCCTTGAAGAAAGAGAATTTGATAAATATAATACTAGGATATCTATTCCTTGCAATACAGAAGAGACTATAAGAAGGTATGTAGATAACTGCAGACTAACATATGGGAAGGTACTGAAAGGTTTTGCCCAGACAGATCATATGAGTTATCATCATAGCTCTTAAGAGTTATCATAATCCTTGTGTATATGTAAAATGTGTTGATTAGATTTAGGCACTGAGAATGTAGAGTTTAATGGCCCAGGCTTCTGAAGACAAGATACCACAGCTAAGTTGAGAATATAGTTTTCTAAAAATATTATAAAAAGATATGGTCAACAATAAACAGAAAATTCAGAGAAGATCTGATACAGACTGTGAATGAGGGAAAAAGATGTGAAGATAATATATTGGTTTAACTGAATCTTGAATGATGACAATAAATTAGACAGTCAAAGACAAATGGAAAAAAAATTTAGGAAGGCAGAGTGGATGCTAATTACAACTGTGAAAGCATATGCTCCTATCAGGGAACAACAATCCATCTCTTATATAAGTAGTGATTTAGGGTGAGGTGAGAGACATTCTAATTTCTAGAGGAAACTCAAAACTGTCTTTCCTCCAAGAGGCAAGCCTTCCTTGTACATGAAGGAGAGAATGCATTTCTCAACGGCAAATCTAGACCACTCTATTTGGGTAGAATTTGGTAGAAGAAGGGTTGCCAATAAGGATAACAGGGTAATATATATAGAAGTTAGAGGGTTGTATGTTCTTTTGACTCACATCATTTGCCCTTAGATGCCTTTGTTTCATTTCAAAGAGTACCTATGTCGGTATAGTCCTGATTAACCTAAAGGAGATATTCAACCTTGGTTGATCAAAGGAGACCCAAACAGATGCGATGTTGGAAAAGAGGCAGAGATAGGCCACAAAAGTTTCTCTGCTGTGGGCTTGTTTTTATGGGAGACATCTTAGATTTTGCTAGTCTAGCTCAACTCAATAGAACCAGAAACCAGGAAGAGTTCTGTGGGACCCTGTCCTGGCAATAAATGAAAATGTGTATTTTCCAGTAATGTTGTCCATGATGGATAGAATAATCATCAGATTAATATAAGCAGGCACAGAATAGGTGGCTAGTCAAAGATGTGAAGGAATTGGGTCCTTAGATAGACTCTTGATACTCCAAAACAGGTAACGCTAGTAATAGTCAAAGGCTCTATGAAAAAGATCTGTTCAGTAACGCTACTTTGACTAAAAAGGGAGTAATACTGAATAAGATGAAAAAGAATTTAAGAAGAATTTAAACCACATCCAAGAAATGTGGTTTCCAATGTAGAACATGTGGTAGTCTAAAAGCCTTATTTAACTTTGTAATTCCTGGTAATGTCTGTAATAAACTATTACTCAAATCTTTTGGAAAGTTCTACAATATAAGTAGAATCACCTGTCAGGCTTTACATATATTGTACAGGTGTAGAGTACACATATTTTTGCCCACATGAATCACCTTGGTGGTATTCTCTCCACAAAAATTAGTCCCACAACTTGGAATTTAAATTTATGCTACTCTCTTTTTGATGACATAGAGATACTATGAAATATTTTGCCCTGTAAGCTGCTGAATGGATCCTATCTCTATCTAATTTTGAGCTTTATCATTAACAGAAGCTTAGTAGAGGTTTCCTTAGTAAGAGATGGTTTTATATTACATGCTGTAAAAATCACAGTTCAAAATTACCTGAGTAAATTTATTTTCTTTAACAAGTGCTTTATAAATATTCATTTTAAAAGTCCTGTTTATAAATTGAAAGAGTCCTTTGTAAATGTCCAATTACAATCATTTGACAAGTATAAATACACTTCGTGGCAAACAATACTGTGATTTATGCAGATCCCATTAGATATGACTGTGAACTATAATTATCCAAGTGGACTATAATTTTGCCTGCCCAGTCATTCACAGAGTTTAATACACTCAACTGAGACTGAATTCTTGAAGCTGTTTCTAACAGTGGCAATGATGTATGTGTCACCGCCCTTTCTAATTCTGTTTTTGCTTGAATAAATAATCTCAGCTAGAACCTCATTCATATTATTTTGCTCAACTCAATAGATCCAAAGCAAAGCAATAATATTAATAGCAAGTTACTTTTACTCAGGCTAAAAAAAAATTATTTGTAACCTTCGTAGGCATTTTCTCATCTTAGTGTGTTTGGTCATTAGAGGTTAAACACATTAGTAGTTAAATTATTATGTCATTGAAGTAAGCTGTCCCCTTTAGAGAATATTATATACAGACAAGAAATTACAGCTAAACTGTATGTGTCAAGTTTGTACAAAAAAATGCATTTTACATCCCTATTTTAAATGCATTCCCCATCATTAATATTAACTTAGTAGATAAAACCATTTTTAAAAAAAATTAATAAACCTTTAGTAATAGTCAATAACAATGTATAACCCAACTAAATAAAAAAAGAGCATATACACAGAATCCCTTTAACAAAATGTTTGTATGACACCAAGACAACCAGGCAATTAAGACGAATCTCTTGTTTTGGCACCTTTCAAAAATGTGGATGTGAACATAATCTTAAATAACACCATACTGATCCTAAACAGTCTCCATGTTATGAAGTTTATCAGTTCCCACTCACCAAATAATTGTGGAATTGATCCTATTTTTCTAATTTAGATGGTATTCTATGGAGAACAGAGTTTATTGTAATAGAGCAATTCTCTTATTTCTTATCAACCCAGCAGCAAGATGCAACTGACAGGAATTACTCTTTCCAAAAGTTTGCCAGTTTCTATTGTCTTTATTGATTGACTTTTTTTAGCACAAAAATAAAGATATGCAACCCGAATCAAAATTCCAGCAAGTTAAGTTATAGATATCAACAAACTAATTAACTAAAGTTTATAAAGAGAGGCAAAAGACCCCAACTATCCAAAACAACATTGAAGGGGTAGAACAAAGTTGGAGAATTAATGCTATCCAACTTCAAGATTTACTTTAGCTACAGTACTCAAGAACGCGTGGAATAGGTGAAAGAATTAAAAACTAATCAATGGAAGAGAACAGAGACTGCAGACATAATCCTACATAAATATGGTCAACTGATTTTTAACAAAGGAGTGAAGGCTGTTTTTTCAACTAATGGTACCGGAATAATGGGACATCTATATGCAAAAAAAATTAATAATCTAGAGGGATACCTTACACTCTTCACAAAAAAAAAATTCAAAATGGATCATAGACCTAAACATAAAAGACAAAACTAAAAAACTCCTAGAATGTAACAGGGAGAAACCTTGAGTACAGCAATGAGTTTTCAGATACAAATTACCAAAGATGAAATCCAAAAAGAAATAATTGATAAACTGAACTTCACTAAAATTAAAAACCTCTTCTTTGTGAAAGTTAATGACAAGAAAATAAGAAGACAAGCCATAGACTAGAAGAAAATATTTGCAAAAGACACATCTGATCCCCAAACATAAAACTTCTCTCAAGAAATGGGCAGAACACATGAACAGATATTTCTCCAAAGAAGACATACAAATGGCCAACAGGCACATAAAAAATGCTCAGCATCACTTACCATCAGGGAAATACAAATCAAAACCACAATTAGGGGTGCCTGGGTGGCTCAGTCAGTTAAGCATCTGCCTTCGGCTCGGGTCGTGATCTGAGTCCTATGATAGAGCCTCTCTGTCCCTTCCCCTGCTCATGTGCTCCCTCTCTCTCTCTCTCTCTCTCGCTCTCTCTCTCTCCCTTTGTGTGTCAAATAAATAAAATCTTTAAAAACAAGTAAATAAATTAGGCTGTTTAGGATTTAAATATTAGAAAACCTAAACTCAAATGACATAAACATTAAGAAAATGTATTAGAAACTGTAGAGGTAAAATTAATAACTCAGGAAACAACAGATATTGGCAAGGATGGGGAGAAAGGGGAATTCTCTTAGACTATTGGTGAGAACATAAACTAGTGCAGCCATGCTGGAAAACAGTATGGAATTTCCTCAGAAAGTTAAAAATAGAGCTACCCTATGATCCAGCATATTGCACTACTAGGTATTTATACAAAGGAGACAAACATAATGATTTGAGGGGGTACATGCACCCCAATGTTTATAAGAACAATGTTCATAATAGCCAAAATATAGAAAGAGCCCAGATGTCCATCGACAGATGAATGAATAAAGATGTGATCTTTGTTACATATTATATATATGTAATGGCATATTACTCAGCCATCAAAAAGAATGAAATCTTGTCATTTGCAATGACCTGAATAGAACTAGAATGTATTATGCTAATTGAAATAAATCAATCAGAGAAAGACAAATACCATATGATTTCACTTATATGTGATATTCAAGAAACAAAACAGATAAACATAAGGGAAGGGAGGAAAAATAAAATAAGACAAAAACAGGGAGGGAAGCAAGCCATAAAACTTAACTATAGGGAACAAATTAAGGGTTGCTGGAGGGGAAGTAGGCGAGGGAATGGGGTAATTGGGTGATGGGCACTTGATGTGATGAGCACTGGGTGTTATACAAAACTGTTGAATCACTAAACTCTACCTCTGAAACTAATAATACATTGCACATTAATTAAATTGAATTTAAATTTAAAATTTAAAAAAGTCACATTTGATATATGACTATTATGCTGAATATACAGGGAACTTTTTTTTCCCCAGTGGAAGTATAATTGACATCATAGAGAACATTTAAAAGTCAGCAGTTAAGACGGGGCACCTGGGTGGCTCAGTCAGTTAAGCATCTGCATTCAGCTCAGGTCATAATCCAAGGGTCCTGGGATTGAGCCCCGCATCGGGCTCTCTGCTCAGTGGGGAGCCTGCTTCTCTCTCTCCTTCCTGCCCCTGCTCTCTCACACTATATCTGTCTCTCAGATAAATAAATAAAATCTTAAAAAAAAACCAAAAAACTCAGCAATAAGAAATAAACAATCTACTTAAAAAATGGGTCAAAGACCTTAACAGATGTATACACGTGCAAATAAGCATATGAGAAAATGCCCCACATCATATGACTTCAGGGAAATGCACAACAGTAAGATATACTACACACTATTAGAATAGCCAAAGCCATAACACTGACATCACCAAATGCTGGTGAGAAGCAATAGGGAATTCTCATTCATCCCTGTGAATGAGAATGAGTGGGAAGGCAAAACGACACAGCCACTTTGGAAGACAGTTTGGTGATTTCTTACAAAACTAAACATACTCAAGCTACCTAGGTGGTTCTCTCCCTCTCTCTCTCTGAAATAAATAATAGCTTAAAAAAATAAAATTTTAAAAAAGTAAGTAAACATACTCCAACCAAGCAATCCAGCAGTCGTGCTCTTTGGCATTAATTTCCCCAAATGAGCTGAAAATTTATGCTCACACAAAAACCTGTACAACGATGTTTACATCCCCTTTTTCAAAACTGCCGAAACTTGAAAGCAACCAAAATATCTATGCTTCATAGGTGAAGAGCTACAATGGCTAAAGTATGGCACATCCACACAATAGATATTATCAGAAATAAAAAGAAATGACCTATCAAGCCAAGAAAAGACATGGAAGAAAATAAAATGCATATTACTAAGTGAAAAAAGCCAATCTGAAAAGACCTGCATACTGTATGATTCCAGCTACTTGACATTCTGGAGAAGGCAAAAATATGGAGATAAGAAAGAGATCAGTGGTTGTGGCAGAGGGGGTTGTGAGCAGAGATAAATAGGCAGAGCACAGAGGATTTTTTATGACAGTAAAAAGACCCATATTTTCTGATATTGTAATGATGGATATATGTCATTATGCATTTCCCCAAAGTCATAGAATGCACTCCACCAAGAGTAAACCCTACCAGGAACTATGGACTTTGAGTGATTATGATGTGTTAGTGCTGGTTCAACCTTACTAAAGATGGGCCACTGAGAGGGGTTGGTAATGGGGAAGCCTATGCTTGTGTGGGGGCAGGGATTACATGGGTTATTACACAGATAATCTGACCCTCTCAATTTTGTTGTAAATCTAAAACTGCTCTAAAAAATAAATTTTTTGTTTTAAAGGTAAGCTTACAGAAAATTGGAAATTATGCAACTAAATGCAGCAATTTTAAAATTAATGTATAAAGGAGAAATACTTATTTCACAACGCAAATACTTTTTTTTTTTTTTTGGCCACAGCATTTACTAAAGCTACTGGTTCCTGTATGCACTTAGCAATCAGCATTTGTCTTTACTCTCTACAAAATGTGAACTCAATTGTTCAGTGGCACTTGCTGCTGGATCTACCTCCCTTGTCATTTTTGGGGGAACTAGTATTACCAGAAAGTGCTACAGTGAGAATGACTCCTGTGCCTTGGGCACAGTACTGCCACAACCATCAGAATGAACTGTTGACTGGTCTTGAATACACTGTTGGATTCTATGCCAATACACAGAAAAAAGACTTTTCTTGTATTCTGCAATTATACTATATGAGTTTCAAAACAATACTAAATTTTCTCTACATATATTGCTGAAATATAATAAAAACACATTTTTCAGTTTTTATTTATAACCTTGTCTCAATCTAAAAGTCTTGTCATGAGGGGCGCCTGGTTGGCTCAATGGGTTAAAGCCCTGCCTTCGGCTCAGGTCATGATCTCAGGGTCCTGGGATGAGCCCCACATGGGGCTCTCTGCTCAGCAGGGAGCCTGCTTCCCTCTCTCTCTGCCTACTTGTGATCTCTCTCTGTCTCTCTGTTAAATAAATAAACAAACAAACAAACAAACAAATAAATAATTAATTTTTAAAAAACTGAATAAATAAAAATAAAAGTCTGTCATGAGCCCACAGGAGACTGGGCATGATATATTCAAGGAGGAGAACAAATGTGAACAGCTGGCATGTATAAAACCCGGAGAAGTTGAAATCTAGAATTCTGCAGTTGGAGGCAGATGGGCAAGACAAGCTCTACTGAGAGTTTTTGCCCAAGATTTTGACTATTTCTTTCCACTGGGCTTCCAATCTTCTTTGCTTACAGTTCTGCCCAGTCAGGTCAGTTCACTTCCAGTTCAAAAGTGTCTGCAACCCAGCAAAGAGTTCAGTTTAGGCTCATGACAGACTTCCACTCTACAGTGAAATTATGAAACAATTTTATGTATAATATTAAAATGATGTATCTTGACTCATTTATTTTCTTCCCCATTTCAAAATGTTGTGTTTCCATGTTTTGTTCTGGAAGCTTTTCTGTTGTTGTTTGTATTAAATAATCATTTTGGATTACTTTATTATTATCCACACAGAGATGTACTCTAATGTTCTTTACTTGTAATTAAGATTAAGAAAAATCGCCATTTGATGATTTTCGTTTTTTTTTTTCACAACAATTGCAACATTATAAAAACTCCTAGACCTGTAAATTACTGTGGTCTAGATCCATTAAAATTCTAGTCAATTAGAAGAAGATATATTATTTCAGAGGACGCTTGAGAAGAAATCCCTTTCAGAAATTACGATTTCTATAAACTTGCCTTCTATACACGGCACTACCTTTGGTTTACAATTTTTATATTCACTTTTGGAAACCACAAAGTCCCCAATTCCACATTCAAATGGCATAAAAAATTAACAGTTTTGTTGAGAAAAAATGATTTTTTGAGATAAAAAAGACCATGCCATAGGCTTATTCATGCTCCATCTGTTGTTCCACTCTCTCCAACGGCAACTTCAAGGCACATAAAATGTACTTTGTGCTTCCCAAAAAAAAAAAAAAATGCTTGCACAATAGGCCCACTCTGAGATGAAATCAGAAGACTTCTAAAGTAAAAGGAATTTTCCCTTTCTCAGTAGGCTGGTTAATTGTATGTGCATTCATTTTGATTGATTTTTAAGACTGATGGAAAGAAAGTAACTTTCCAGTGCAGAAACAATTACAGCAGGAACTGCTATCCTTTACTGAATGAACAATGCTATTTATAAAGGAAGAAAATTACAAAAGTTTGTTTCCTGCTGCTAATTTTGCTAGGGTACTGAATTAGTATGATACTGCTGGGAGCTGCAGGAGACCTTTATGATACATGAGGAGGAAGGAGCCAACCTGATGAGTGGCGTTAATCATCAAAAGCTCCAGTTAGTGAACATGTCAACAGGGGCCAGAGAAAAATTATCCCTGCCTCCAACCCCCCATCCCCCAAAGTCAGTGCTGAAGGAAATGTTAAGTAAAAGCAGAAGTGGCCCAAATCATTGATTAATTTTTACTTGAATCAATGAGAGGTAAGAAACAAAATTCTCGGTGGGAGTGAAGTAGTTTATATTAAAGGAAAATCAACAACAAAATTAGTCCATCTGTATTTTCTCCTTTCCTGCATCTTATTTATATCAATTTGCTAGAGCTGCCTTAACAAAAAGTACCACGGGTGGCTTAAACAAATAATTTCTCATCTCACAGTTCTGGAGTCTAAGAAGTCCAAAATTAACACGGTGGCAGGTTTAGATCTTTCTGAAGACTGTGAAAATAATTTGTTCCATGCCTTTCCCCTGGTTTCTGATGGTTTGCTGGCAATCTTTCGCTTATAGAAACATCATCCCATTTCTACTTTCATCATTCACACACCTTTCTTCCTCTGTTTGTTTCCAAATTTCCCTATTTTATAAGGACACCAGTCATACTGGATAAGGGCCAACCCTAATAGGCTCATTTTAATTTGATTATTTCTATAAAGATCCTATTTCCAAATAAAACTATATTCACTGAGGGTCATGATTCCAGTGAAAGATGGGGTGGAGATACCCAATCCAACCCACCATGTGATTTAAAAAAATTAGTAAGTTGGACTTTGAATCTATAGCTAAGACAATTTAAAGTTTTGCTTGAGGCATGAAACATAAACTTATCAATATGTTTGTAAGGGGCGGAGTATGGAAATGTGTGCATACTAAAGCTCTTTGAAATATTTGCAAATTAAAACATTTTTTGTTGTTGTGTCTTTAGTTGTTGTTGATGATGATGTACTGAAGCAGGAGACCTAGGTTCTTTCTTGTCTCAGGGAGTCGAAGAATGAATCTCATGGACAAAGGAGAGTGGGTAAGGAGATAGAGTTTTATTAAGTGAAGATATAGAAAAAGCTCTCAAGAGTGAAAGGGGTCCCAACAGGGTTGCTGGTGAAGGCTTTTAAGGTTGGTCCTTTATAGAAAGTTAACCAGGGAACTAAAATCTTTTTGAGTTCTTTACTGGCAGTATATCATTGACTAAGGCTAGAGATAACATCTTTAATGGCTTACTTCTTTTTAGAGTCTAGTTATTCTTTGTTGGTCCCAGGTGACTCTCATCAAAAAAGACACTCCCTCCACCACCCACCCACAAGCCTAGGGCAGGGTGACCCAGAGTGTTCCTTTATCTCTGGTTTCCTTGCACCTGAGCATTTTTGGGATTTCTGTGAGCCTGATACTGTAGCCCCCTATCTATCTCTCCCTACCTAGCCCCACCTGTCCCTTGCTTAGTATTACTTGTAAAGATAGAATCATTGAATGTTAGCTTTTGGATCCCATGTCATTTTCTACATGAAGAAACCAAGGTCGCCTTCATGTTGGAAGTCCTAAAGAAATTATAGAGCTAATCAGAGACAGGACATACCAATTTAGTATAAATCCTTGCAGAACAGTATAGCACCCTAAACAGAAGTCAGATGCACTTTCTTCTTTCTGGATAGATTCTGTACTCAACAGGTCTTTCACCTGGTGACCACAAAACATAAAATTATTTTTTTAAATATTGCTATATGCATAAAATCATCACATATAAGTTCTGAAGTGAAGAGTAAATTTTAAAACTATACATGGTACTTCTGTGGCAAATAAAATATTCATCAGAAGGAAGAATACTGTCAAAGAGAATTAACATAGTATGTGTCAAGTGCCAAACATAAGAGAATCATATTTTAAATTTCACAAGCCATTTAACATCTCTATCATTATAAGGTCGCTGCAGGAATAATTGTATTACAAGGGTTATTTTTCACTTTATGGGAGGTAAATGCCAAAGTGAACATGATCGCTCTTTCAATCATCAGTGACGACAGTGGACATATCTTGCAAACACATTTGGTTCCATACTACCCATGTATCCTAGGATAGACAATTGTCCTATGGAAAACTAACACCAAGATAAGTTACATAACAGGTTTTGGTTTTTTGTTTGTTTTTATCTTTTTTAAGTTATACAGCTGTGAAAGACCTAGTCCCATCTTAATAGTTTTCCTTCATTCTGAGTTTAAAATATGGGATCCTCTCTTCCCTAAAGCTATTTTCAATGTTAGGTACTGACAAGCAAGTCTGACCACTGACTTACTCCTATATGCAGCTAATTACGTTTGACAAGAAAATCTTGATTCAATCACAACATTTAGCAACTCATTTCTTCTCCAGACCTTTTAAGCTTTTCTAGAATATTGCATAACCAGCTGCTTTGCCATTTACTTATGTTTAACCAAGTGAGGGATTTTAATGCATTATATTATGATAAAAGCGGCCATGTTTGCCAACATTAAATATGATGGTGTGACTTACATGAGTTATTTTTAAGTTTGTTAAGTACTCCTACAATGCCTTTTTAAATTTTTATTTATTTATTTATTTATGTGACAGAGAGAGACACAGCAAGAGAGGGAACACAAGCAAGGGGAGTGGGAGAGGGAGAAGCGGGCTTCCCACAGAGCAGGAAGCCCCATACAGGGCTCAATCACAGGACCCTGAGACCAGGACCCCAGCAGAAGGCAGATGCTTAATGACTGAGCCACCCAGGTGCCCCACAATGCCTTTTTTTAAAAAACAAAAAACCAAACTTAGTTGTTGGAAGTGGATTGGCAGACATTAATATCATTTATACCAATAGGAATTCACATCGATAAATATTTTTTAAGAAAAATATCCACATATTAAAACAATTTTATCTCTTAGAACCTCATTTACCATTTTTCTTTATGGTTAAACTTACTGTGCTTACCCAGTGCTAACTCCATGTAACACCTAGCATTACCTGCCACCTAAGAGATATTCAACAGAGATTCACTAAATAGAGCTGTTATGAGAATAATCAATAATTATTTCAAGAAAGCTTGAAAGAGACCCTTTTCAAAGCACTTAAAATTGATGATCTCATTTAGTGGTCACAGTAGCCTTAGGAAGTAATTATTATTATTATTCCCATTTTACAAAGAAGAAGGCTCAGTAAAGTACTAAACATTGAAAGAGTACAGAAGGGTTTGCACCGAGGCTGTCTAACCTCCGAACCCGTGCTGTAATTATTAGTGAGTACTACTTTTTAGGTGTGGAGGTATTTAAAAAATAAAGGGATCTGGAAAATGTGTTTTGTTTTTATTGCGGAATAATCTTATATGCATGGAGACACAGAAACTTGGGGAAAGTTCTGTGAGGTTGTTAAACTAATGGCATCACTTCCTTTGACTAGGTGAAGGCAGTGTTGTGGTTTCCCCACTAATGAATTTATGTTTAGGGTTATGAGCATTATATATGCTTGCTATGATTTAGCAGGAGTTCACTGTCTGGGTTCTTACCATGACGAATCCTTAGGAAAACATTAAGTGACCCCTTTCCTGCATCCCCCACTGGAAAACAAAAACCAAACAAAACACCAGCCAATAAGGCTCCCATTCAAACAGTCTCAGTGCCAAAGTTCTTTATATTTTCAGGGTGTGTTCTTGTGAGCACAGCAATTATAGAAAATAATTATGGATAATTTAGTTCCAAATCATTATTCAAGAGATTTTAAAAAATGGTATTTTGACAATAACCAGCTTATGAAATATAGTTTAATTTAGATATAAATATATACATAAACATGGAGGAATGATTGATAAAATAGAAATAAACCCTGTGACATTACATGCCCTTTCTCATGTTTATCCCTGTACTGAAAGCATTTTGTCATTTGAAAACCATTACTATGTGTAAAATTGTCTGGCATATATGTGCAATCCTTTTAAGTTTGTTTCTTTTTCTGAAAATCTCAATTTTATATAACTTTTGTGAAAGTAATTTTTTTAAATTTCTTACTGATTTTTAAGGACCAAAAGAGAGCTAATAACAAGGGTTGAAAGTAATTATGGCAGCAGATCTAGATTTTTAAAAAAATATTTTATAACCATATCAAAGAGACAGATATATTGGTACAGCCATATAATTTTACAGCTGTATCAAGGAGGTGAACTTGAAGAGAAAATCTGATGTAAAGAGAATAGAGGAACAGGTGATACTAGATTTAGTAGCTGGCCATTTATGTAGAACTGATTACTCTGGCTAATCTGAAGTACCATATAGTTACTCAGAGGATATAAGGTCTATTTCTCTTGTTCTCTGAAATTATAAGATATTTATGACTCTCTGGTAAATAATTGTGGGACTTTAAAGAACATAATAAAGAGAATCAGCCTCACTGGTAAATACCTGAAGTTCATAGGTAATACCTGAGGTCTATTGTTGTTTGAATTGTTCTAACTGTGGTGCTAAAATCGTGGAAATATAATACAAAAGACTTCCTTGAATGAGAACTAGTTTAGCTGACACTGAAAGCGAGCATATACATATATATGGTTTGTAGTGCTTACTGACTTATGATTCAGAGCCAGACAAATGTGGCCATGAAGCTCAAATCTACATTTCAGAAATACCTGTTAACCTACAGGTGTTCCTGTTGTGGAAAACAAGCATGCTTGGACCACTGGTCTGTACAGTTTGGGAAATCATAAATACCACCCATTATATTGTGTACTCCAATATGAAAGGGTAAATTCATTATTGAACCTCTGTCAATGGGCCAATGTTAACCTTTTTTTCCTCCCCACAGGCTAAGAAGAAAAGTAGCAGATTTCTAGGAGAATTCTCTCATAGTATATGATATTACATAGGGGAAGTCAGCACTCTTGGTCTGGTCCATCTACTTTGTTATGAGCCTCACCTGATATTATAGCCCCATATGCAAGAATAGCATCATTGTCCAGTCCTCCAGGATTTACAATTAGAAGTACTATGGACTGGATGATTGTGTCCCCTCAAAATTCATATGTTGAAATCCTAATGACCAATGTGATGGTATAAGGGGTTGGAACCTTTGGGATAATCTTAGATCATGAACATGGAGCCTTCATGAATAGATCAGTGCCCTTATAAGAAACTCCATAGAGTTCCCTAGTCTCTTCCACCAAATGAGGTTATAGTGAAAAGATAGCTGTCTACAAACGAGGAAGTGGATTCTAACCAGACACCAAATATTTTATCACCTTGATCTTGGACTTCTTAGCTTCCTAACCTTTAAGAAAGAATGAAACTGGACCATTTCCTTATACCGCACACAAAAATAGACTCAAAATGGATCAAAGACCTCAATGTAAGACAGGACTCC
>CM053604.1:97106652-97118622 GCA_028646535.1 Procyon lotor
TAACCGAGGAAAATAACATACTAATTTTGAACCAGTATACTTTTGATATCAAAGCACATCCAAAAAGATGTGCTAATCTTTCAGCACTAAACTAATGATGTACTGTATTGTGACTAACATAACATAATAAAATTTAAAAAAAAGAGAGAGAAATACTTAAATAAATCCATTCCAACATTCCAAGTCAGCTTGACCACACAAATAAATTCTTTTCCCAAGATTATTTTTCCACAACTTCTATAACTGTTCATTTCCATTTTGGTTGTGTCCTACTTTTTCTTTCTCTTTCTCTTTCTAGAATAATCAATTGTTTTACTTTAGGACAAAATTATTCTTTTTTCCCTTTACAAAAACACAACTCCATACTTCATACCTTTCTTACCAAAAACACATCCTACTTTTCTTGCATTGAGATCTTTCCCTTATTATTTCTAACAGTTTCAGTTATATATGTTATCTAGAATTCTTAACCCTTAGGCTCCTTAATTACTAGTGAAAACTAAGAAGTAATTTGTAGACTGTTATACTAACATTGGCCAATTTATATATATGTTTCATAATTTCCTCATAGTAAATTTTTCAATGTGGCACAAAACATGTTTCCTTACAGACCCAAATATCTTTAGTTCCTCTTAAAAAAAAAAAAAAAAGATAAACCTAAGTTCTTCAATTAATATTTCAGTATTTATTTGAAAATGATCAAGATATTCAACAAAAAATCATCATTTAATTTATTTCAGGATAACTTTAAAGTTACAAGTTGTCAAAAAGATTTGGAAACAATTTTTAAGTAGACATACCATGAATCATAATTATTGTTGAAAAATCCATGTATAAGCTTTTACTTACATCTATTTAATTTACTTTTTAATGATTATGTTTAGATAATTCATAAAATTTTCATGAGACATTAAATAGCTAACCAACATCTTAAATTATCTTTCTTGCTGACAAATTCTGTAAGAGATTTAACATGAGTTTACTTGACTTTTAGTAAACCTAAGTAGACTAAAAGTGTTATATTCAAAACTGATGTCTCTAAAGACATGCCTGCTTAATTAAACCAACAAATAGATCTTATAAACTCTTGTTTTGAAATTTTGGCCATTAGTCAGGATGATAATACAAAACTCACTGGTTTATAAAAAAAATAAAAACAAAAGAAAGGCCGTTTGGATCCAACTTGTGTTTTTGGCAGATAGAATACTTTAAGGTTACCTGCTATTTATGGAAAAGACTTTTAAGATTTTTTTTGTTCACCTAGTTTCCAAATACCGTCTTCCCTTTTTTTCTCCTTCTTGTATGAATTACCTCCCTGAAGTCTGCATTTCAAAGGGATGGCCCTCTGTTCCTAGTGAAACCAGGAAGAACATTCACCTCTCAAAGGCACAGAGAAAGAACACAAAGTTTCTCAAGAAGGAATTTTGTTTCCTAAAGACAGATTTTTACAATACCTACAAGCCTTTTGAGATAAATAGGGGAGGGGCATCTAGGTGGCTCAGTTGTTTGAGTGATGGCCTTCAGCTCAGATCTTGATCTCAGGGTTCTGGATTAAGCCCCACATCTGGCTTCCTGCTCACCAGGGGAATTTGCTTCTTCTCCACCTTCCCCTGCTCATTCTCTCTCACTTACTCTCCCTCTTTCTTTAACATTTTATTTATTTATTTGACAGAGAGAGACAGAGATCACAAGGAGGCAGAGAGGCAGGCAGAGAGAGAGGGGGAAGCAGGCTCCCCACTGAGCAGAGAGCCCAATGCAGGGCTCCATCCCAGGACCCTGAGATCATGACCTGAGCCGAAGGCAGAGGCTTTAACCTACTGAGCCCCCGAGGCACCCCAAGACTTTGACTTTTGTTTGTGGTTTTGTAGTCTCTTCTGAGTGGAAAGGCAATTCAGAGAGAGAATTAGTAGACTAAATACTCTGATATAGAGGACAGAGGGAAGTAGCAGAGGTCATATCAGTCACAGTCTTTTGTTTTAGGTCTACTTCCTTTGTCTTTCATTTTTCATTAGCTTTTTGTAATAAGTCTTTCAATGAAGTTATTTGAGAATTTTCAAGCTTTTTATAGGATTCTACATGCCAATTAAAATATGTATCCCATTCAGTTTGTTTGATTTGGGAATCCTTGTTCTTAAATGAATACTCTTACCTAACTGGAACATTCCCCTTGTTAAACAAAAAAAACATAAATTGTCTTTGCCATTTTTGTAGACATCTAGAGTTTCCAGGACCACAGTTGTTAGGCATAAAATAAGCATGTGTGTTGGAAGGTAGTGAATAGGGAAAGGATGGGACTTTAGGTGGGGAAAGAATGGAGGCCCCAACTAGGCTCCAATGGTATTTCAGTTATGCAGACACTGAGACAGAACAAAGACAAATCAGGAAAATTTAGACCACCCTATCCCAATTACTAGGCTTAAAATATTTTTCTAATAATTATACTGTAACCACAGAAAATAAAAATAACCACAAAAACTAATCAGGCTTCAAAGGAAAAGCCCATTGTAAAGATTAAGCATACATAACAATACATATCTATAGATCACGGATGTTGAAGAAACAAAAACTCACACAGTATATAAGCAGCTTGTCTGGTTCCAGCCCACTGACCTAACCACTAGCAAGTTTCCTGGTAAAGTCCTAATAAAAGGCCAGAGACGAAAAGCCCTCACTGGCAACCAAGTCAGGACCCCTTTCACTCCTGAGAGCTTGTTTGATATTCTTGCTTAATAAAACTCTATCGCTTTGCTCACTCTCCTTTGTCCATAATATTCATTCTTCAACACCATGAGACAAGAACTCTCTCTCTTGCTTCAGTAGTGGGTTCAATTCTTTGAAACTTGAGGGTTTCATTCCTTTAGCTAAGGCTTAGATCTTTCAGTGCCAAATTAATACCTAAGAAAGATGTGCTATCGGGCTGAGGATTTTAGGGTGTTTTACAGGGTACTGTGTTGCATGGAAATTTTCTTGAGGTTGGTGTGTGATCGTCTGTCAATGTAACCCATTTCGTGACCAACTCATCCTATCACAAGAGTCTTAGAGTTAGGCGGAGAGCACATTAAAAGCTTTTAAGTGCTCAGCCCATGCTCACTAATTTTGTGGTTTTGGCTTCCAAGATTCTCATTAGCAAGAGATCTATTATTTCTTTCAGGAGAAAGTTCCTTTATTCCTTTATAGTGGCAGATGCCCTAATGGATTTTAATAGTCTGACCCTCCGCCTTCTGAGGTTTTTATTTTGATCATCAAAAGAGCCTGAATTTCTTGTCTCTACTTATTTCCCCAAGTCTTGCAGCAGTTGATGCTGTGGACTTACCTTTGTGAGTAAGTCTTTGTGAGTCCAACATACTTCAACCTCATGCAGACTCTTAATATATCTTAATATAATTGTCCTGGAATCTTTCTGGGAACTTGAACAAATTTAAGACCACTTCTTCGACCCCAGGTTATGTATAAGTGTGTGTGTGTGTGTGTGTGTGTGTGTGTGTGTGTGTGTGTGTGTGAATAAATTTGTTTGGGTCAGAGAACTACAAGCAAAGGAGCAGACCACAAATCTCATAGTGACTTACCGACAGCTCTCAGTAATACAAGAGGAATGGTGAGCTTAAAGGGTTGAGCAGGTGCTTTGCCTATGTGTCTGGTTGTCCAGTAGGCTGTTAACAGTCAGCTTCAGATCCTATTTTTCATTGCTAAAAACTTTTAAAAATGATTAAAGACAGTTTAGGTGATAGAAAAAAACTTCATGTAACACTTTATGAATAGTTTCAAAGAACTGCAAAGTGAGGTAGAAAACAAGAAGTTTTTATAGGAGAAAGAATAAAGAACCAGGAAGAGAAAATTAAAAAAAAAATCTATTATTTGGGGTTAGAAAGCCCAAAGTAGTTCTTTTAAGTCATATGCAATAGGACTTAAGTCTCTCTCAGAAAAATTTCTGAGAGGAATAATATTGCATAATGTAGTGGGGACATTGTCAGGTGTTGTGGTTATTAATTACACACTTTTTGCTTTTGAAAAGACATCCAGTTAATATGAGTAAGAGATTCAAAAAAGAAAATTTTACTAAACTAAGGGGAAAATATCATAATATTGGCAAGAGAAGGCATCATTTCAGAGTGCAAAAAACAAAACAAAGCAAAACAAAACAAAGCAAACAAGGTATGTTGGTTGTATTGTATTTTTAATTTTCTGTATATTGTATTATTATTTTGACATCATCATTATTATTTGACAATTTTTTTGACATTGTAAAAAACCCTTTCTGTGTTGGAAGAGACTGCCTTTCCTTGAGCTAAGCAATCCTTAGAGAAGGCAGAAGGCCCAGCCTGGTGCATATCAATGATACAGAAACTAAACAATACATAGCCATTCCTCTTAGCTTATGCACCCCAAGAAGGCAATAATCTTCTACCCGAAGGATGCTTGGATAAGGTATTAGGCAATTGAGATCACTCCTATAGCCCAAACCCACCAAAATTATTCAAACTAGCCAATCCTAAACTGTTCATACTAGCCTGATTGCCTTCCCCTTCGTGTGCAAATCTCAATAAAAGCAATGGTCTAAACCTTCCCCTCATTTCTGTTTTCTGTCTCCTAACCATCCTGCTGTTTTTTCTTTGTGGTTCTGCATGTTTTACAGAACCTCCTATCTCTACAACCTCTAAATATAATAATCTGTATTGTTTCCTGAGCCTCCCACATCTCTCTTCTTGTGGCTGCACATGACTAATTATGTCATAAAAGAATCACATTGGTGATCAGCAGATTTAAGGATTTTCTATTCACTTGATATATGAACTTGTACGTGTTATTTAACTTCCTTCATGAGAACAAGATAATGCTTTGGCAGTGTTGTGCAAGAAGTAATTGTAACTTATCATAATTAGAGCAGTTGTTCCAATTTGTGGCTTTACATTAAAATCACCTGAAGAAATAAAACAAAAACAAAAGTGAAAGGAATAAATATCCAATTAAAAAATATCCAAGTAAAAATATAACAATTAAATCAAAGCTCCTAGTGATGAAATCTGGCAACAATGATTTTTTTGCCATGTTAAAAACATACGTTGTAATGGAAATAAAAAATATCATTCTTATGAAATTCTCCTTCTTAAATTAAGTTTTGTTTGCTAATGACATAAATAGTGGGTCAGTTTATAGACATAAGACATCAAAGACATAACTGATTCCACTTAAAACAACTATTCCTGATCATCTCAGCAGGACTAAAAGTTTCTATTGACAATGCCAGGCTTTCTGCATGGTGGCATTTTCTGGGTCCCAGTGCAAAAGAGGCATAACCATATAAGAGCATGTTGGTCTTACTAAGTTGAATAAATTGCACTTTGGGAGATCATCATGAATAAAAGACATAACAATATTTAACAAAATGTTTAGAAAGGCATGTGAGTAACATATAAAAATAATAATGTATCCTGAAAAGAAGGTCCTCACTCCCTAGGAATGTAAGTTTGGCTTCACCCTTCAAGGTAAAAAAATATACATTATTTATCATATTGATAGAATAAATCAGAAAAAGCATAAGATCATATCATTAGATAGAGAAATAACATGTAACAAAGCTAAGCATACATTCATAAGAACTGTCTGTTAGCCAAGAATAAGAAAATTTTCCATTCTGATAATGAGCATCTTTGAAAAACCTACTTCTAACTTTATACTTAGTGAAGAATGAATGACTGCTTTCCCTCTATATGAAGGCAAGGATGTCCTTTCTCATTACTTCTATGTAACACTTTTCTGGAGATTCTATCTAGTGCAACAAAAAAGAAAAGTAAGTTCAAAGCATGTTTATTGCAAAAATGAAAGTAAAAATATTTTCTTTCATAGAAAGCAAGATTTTTATCATTGATGGAATATCCAAAGGAACCTAGAAAAAAAATCATTCACTTTTTCATACACTGGGGAAAAAATCAGGAAATGAAATAAAAATACCATTTAAAAAGCAGAAAAAAAGGCAAAATACTTTGGGATAAATTCACCACGATGCATGAAAAACTACTATACTAATAATTACAAAATATTACTGACAATAATTTAGAAAGACCTAAAATGTGGAGATAACAATTATATGGATTAAAATAAATGATATTGTAAAGTTCTTGGTTTGCCCAAAATGGATCTGTATATCCAGCATAATTCCAATCAAAAATACCTCCAAACGTTTTTTTGGTTTTGCTTTGGTAGAACTTGATAAA
This sequence comes from Procyon lotor, assembly GCA_028646535.1. Lineage (NCBI taxonomy): Eukaryota > Metazoa > Chordata > Mammalia > Carnivora > Procyonidae > Procyon > Procyon lotor. The sequence goes on from CM053604.1 coordinate 97,112,865, forward strand.
CTGATTCTGAAATTTGTATGGAACAACAAAGTGATTTTAAAAATAATAAAATTAAATATAGGAACGGAACGTTTAAAATGAATGTATGGGGGGAGCAAGATGGTGGAGGAGAGGAGGAGGCTGAGACAGTGTCAGATCCTGGAAGTTCAGCTGGATAGCTACCAAACCATTTTAAATGCCTGCAAACTCAACAGGAGATAGAAGAGAGGAACAACAGTAATTCTAGGAGCAGAAAATTGACCACTTTCCAGAGGGTAGGACGTGTGGAAAAGTGAATCCAAAGTGAAAGGAAAAGAGAAGAAGGGGACGGCAAGCCGCAGAGCCATGGAGCACAAAATCAGAAGTTTTAGAAGTGTGCTCTGCTGAGGGACATTGCTCTAGAGGCTAAGCAGGGGGTTTAGCCCTCATGGGAACAGTGTGGTTTCAGGACCTGTGGGATAACAGAGAGACCAGGGGTGTCTGAGGGTGGCAGAGTCCCCAAGTATTAGACCAAAAAGCCAATGACAGAGACAGAACTGTGCAGGGGGTTTTAACCTCAGGCTTACCTTAGACCATGATCTGAGGAACAATTGGGCCAATGCTTTTCAAGCAGGGAATCCATAAAGGGAAGCTCCAGAGAGACCCCTTCCTTCCTCCTTTGGCAGGAAAGGTGCGGGAGTGAGCGGCAGGAATCTGCTGGGTTTGGAGACTTCAGACAGGGCCATGCACAAGAAATAGAAATGTTTGGTCACAGGCTGGGTGAGCTTGGAGCACGGCCAGAGATCAGGGAGACAGGAGTGACTGACTGCTTTTCTCCAAGGACACACTGAGGAGTGGGGCCCCTGAGCACTCTGCTCTTCTGGGCCAGAGACTGGGAGGCTACCATTTTCATTTCCAGAACCCAGGGTGGTCCAGGAGGTATTCAGGAAACAAAGGCTCCCAAGAGCGAACCTGAGCAAATTGCTTAGCTTGGCCCCTGGCAAGGGCGGTGCAATTCTGCCTCAGGCAAAGATATTTGATAATCATTGCAATGGGTCCCTCCCCCAGAAGATCAGTGAGAATATCCAGCCAAGACCAAGTTCACCAATCAGTGAAAACTGCAGAACTCCAGAGTTAGGAAAATAAAAAAAGCAACACATAGAATTCGTGGCTTTTTTCCCCCATGATCATTTAGTCTTTCAGAGTTGAATTTTTTAAATTTTTTTTTTCCTCTTCCTGGGCATTTTTTAACTAGTATCTTATCAATAACTTTTTAAAAAATCTTTTCTAATTTTCACTGTTACATTCATATTTTATCCCCTCATTGTATTTAACCTTAATTTTTGTTATACATATAGGATTTTTTTTCTTTAAAATTTTGGGATACAATTTCTTCTAATATATCAAAATATACCTTAAATCTAGCACACATCTTGGTTCTAGTCTCCAGCCTGGTCACATTCTCTCCTCTTTTATTCTTTTTTTTTTTTCTTTTTTTCAACGAACCTCTTATCAATCCCTTTTTTAGAATCTTTTTTAATTTTCATCTTTACACTCATATTCCATCCCTTCATAGTTTTACCCTTATTTTAGTATATTTATAAGTTTTTTCTTTCTTTAAAATTTTGGGAGGTAATTTCTTCTAACAAACCAAAAACATCAAAAATCAGGTGTGGGGCTCTGTTCTAATCATAAGTCTTATATATATATATTTTTTTTCTTTTTCTTATTTAATTTTATTTTAAATTTCTCTTTTCTCTTTTTTCTCCCCCAACCCTTTTTTCTTCAACCCCTGGTTTCAACTGTCTGCTGATTCTTCTGGGGTTGTTGCTACACTTTTAGTATTTTGCTCCCTCATCCATCTATTCTTATTTCAATAAAATAACAAGGCAGAAAAACTCAGCACACATACAAAAATAACAAGAGGCAGCACCGAACCCTAGGGACCTAATCAATACAGATATTAGTAATATGTCAAAAAGAGTTCAAAATGACAATTATCAAGGTGCTAGTTGGGCTTGAAAAAGACATGGAAGATATAAGAGAATTCCTTTCTGGAGAAATGAAACAACTAAAATCTAACCAAGTTGAAATAAAAAGATAACTATTAATGAGGTACAATAAAAAATGTAGGCTCTTACTGCTAGGATAAATGAGGCAGAAGAGAGAATTAGTGATATAGAAGACCAAATGACAAAAAATGAGAAAAATGAGAAAATGAGAAAAATGAGAAAAAGAGAGACAAATAACTACTGGACCATAAGGGGAAAATTCAAGATATGTGATACCATAAGACACAACAATATTAGAATAACTGGGATCCCAGAAGAAGAAGAAAGAGAGAGGGGGGGCAGAAGGTATATTGGAGCAAATTATTATAGAGAATTTCCCTAATTTGGCGAAGAAAACAAGCATCGAAATCTAGAAGGCACAGAGAACCCCCCCTCAAAATCGAAAAAATAGGTATATACCCCATCATCTAATAGAAAACTTAAAAAGTTTTAGTGACAAAGAGAAAATCCTGAAAGCATTCTGGGACAAGAAGTCTGTAACCTATAAAGGCAGAAATATTAGATTGGCAGCAGACCTATCCACAGAGACCTGGCAGGTCAGAAAGGACAGGCATGATATATTCAGAGCACTAAATGAGAAAAATATGCAGCCAAGAATACTATATCCAGCTAGGCTGTCACTGAAAATAGAGGGAGAGATAAAAAGCTTCCAGGACAAACAAAAACTAAAAGAATTTGCAAACACCAAACCAGCCCTACAGGATATATTGAAAGGGGTCTTCTAAGCAAAGAGAGAGCCTAAAAGGAACATAGACCAGAAAGGAACAGAGACAATATGCAGTTAATAGTCACTTCATAGGCAATAGAGTGGCACTAAATTCATATCTGTCAATAGTCACCCTGAATGTAAATGGGCTAAATGCCCCAATCAAAAGACACAGAGTATCAGAATGGATGAAAAAAACAAGACCCATCAATATGCTTTCTACAAGAAACTCATCTTAGACTCAAAGACACTTCCAGATTTAAAGTGAGGGGGTGGAAAACAATTTACCATGCTAATGGACATCAAAAGAAAGCTGAGGTGGCAATCCTTATATCAGATAAATTAGATTTTAAGCCAAAGACTATAATAAGAGATGAGGAAGGACACTATATCATACTTGAAGGGACTATCCAACAAGAAGATCTAACAATTGTAAATATCTATGCCCCTAACATGAGAGCAGCCAATTATATAAACCATTTAAAAGCAAAATCAAATAAACAGATCAACAATAAAGCAATAATAGTAGGGGACTTTAATACCCCCCCCTTACCAAAATGGACAGATAATCTAAGCAAAAGATCAACAAGGAAATAAAGGCTCTAAATGACACACTGGACCAGATGGACATCACAGATATATTCAGAATATTCCATCCCAAAGCAACAGAATACACATTCTTCTCTAGTGTACATGGAACATTCTCCAGAATAGATCACATCCTGGGACACAAATCAGGTCTTAATCAGTACCAAAAGATTGGGATCATTCCCTGCATATTTTCAGACCACAATGCCATGAAACCAGAACTCAATCACAAGAGGAAAGTTGGACAGAACTCAAATACACGGGGGCTAAAGAGCATCCTACTGAAGAATGAATGGGTTAACCAGGAATTTAAAGAAGCATTAAAAAAAATTCATGGAAAAAAATTCATGGAAACAAATGAAAATGAAAACATAACTGTTCAAAATCTTTGGGACATAGCAAAGGTGGTCCCTGAGAGGAAAGTACATAGCAATATAAGACTTTCTCAAGAAACAAGAAAGATCTCAAATACACAACCTAACCTATACCTAAAGGAGCTGGAGAAGGAACACCAAAGAAAGCCTAAACCCAGCAGAAGAAGAGAAATAATAAAGATCAGAGCAGAAATCAATGAAATAGAAACCAAAAGAACAGTAGAACAAATCAATGAAACTAGGAGCTGGTTCTTTGAAAGAATTCATAAGATTGATAAACCCCTGGCCAGACTTATCAAATAGAAAAGAGAAAGGACTCCAATTAATAAAATCATGAACGAAAGAGGAGAGATCACAACCAACACCAAAGAAATACAAACAATTATAAGAACATATTATGAGCAACTATACGCCAGCAAATTAGACAATCTGGAAGAAATGGATGCATTCCTAGAGGCACACAAACTACCAAAACTTAACCAGGATTAAATTGAAAACCTGAACAGACCCATAGGTAAGGAGATTGAAGCAGCCATCAAAAATCTCCCAACAAACAAGAGCCCAGGACCAGATGGCTTCCCAGGGGAATTCTACCAAACATTTAAAGAAGAATTAATACCTATTCTCCTGAAATTGTTCCAAAAAATAGAAATGGAAGGGAAACTTCCACACTCATTTTATGAGGACAGCATTACCTTGATCTCAAAACCAGACAAAGACACCATCAAAAAGGAGATTTATAGAACAATATTCTGGATGAACATGGATGTAAAAATTCTCACCAAAATACTAGCCAATAGGATCCAACAGTACATTAAAAGGATTATTCACCACGACTAAGTCGGATTTATTCCTGGGCTGCAAGGTTGGTTCAACATCCACAAACCAATCAATGTGATACAATACATTAATAAAAGAAAGAACAAGAACCATATGAAACTCTCAATTGATGCTGAAAAAGCATTTGACAAAGTTCAACTTCCTTTTTCTCAGTTGCTTCAACAAATGGTGTTGGAAAATAGGTCAGCCACATGCAGAAGAATGAAACTGGACCATTTCCTTACACCACATACAAAAATATACTCAGAATGGAAGAAAGACCTCAAGATAAGACAAGAATCATTCAAAATCCTTGAGGAGAACACAGGTAGCAATGTCTTTGACCTCAGCCACAGCTACTTCTTCCAAGAAACATCACCAAAGGCAAGGGAAGCAAGAGCAAAAATGAACCATTCGGACTTCATCAAAATAAAAATCTTTTGCACGGCAAAGGAAACAGTCAACAAAACCAAAAGGCAACTGATAGAATGGGAGAAGATGTTCACCAATGACATATCAGATAAAGGGCTAGTATTCAAAATCTCTTAAGAACTTCTCAAACTCAACACCCAAAGAACAAATAATCCAATCAAGAAATGAGCAGAAGATATGAACAGACATTTCTGCAAAGAAGACATCCAAATGGCCAACAGACACATGAAAAAGTGTTCAACATCACTCAGCATCAGAGAAATACAAATCAAAACCACAGTAAGATACCACCTCACTCCAGTCAGAATGGCTAAAAGTCTGGAAACAACAGATGTTGGCGAGGATACAGAGAAAGGGAACCCTCCTACACTATTGGTGGGAATGCAGGCTGGTTCAGCCACTCTGGAAAACAGTATGCAGGTTCCTCAAAAAGTTGAAAATAGAGCTACCCTATGACCCAGCAATAGCACTACTGGGCATTTACCCTAAAGATACAAATGTAGTGTTCCAAAGGGGCATGTGCACTCGAATGTTTATAGCAGCAATTTCCACAATAGCCAAACTATGGAAAAAACCTAGATGTCCATCAATAGATGAATGGATAAAGAAAAAGTTGTGTCTCTTTTGTGTGTGTGTGTGTGTATATATATATATATATATATATATATATATATATATACATATATATGTGTGTGTGTGTGTGTGTGTGTGTGTATACACAATGTAATACTATGCAGCCATCAAGAGAAACGAATTCTTGCCATTTGCAATGACGTACATTGAACTAGAGGGTATTATGCTAAGTGAAA
>CM053604.1:97128289-97213912 GCA_028646535.1 Procyon lotor
ACACCTGGGGTCTTGATGGCAAGACTAACTCTTGTTGTGTTGGAGGTGGGACCGCCTGCCAGAACCTCGGTGGAGGGATATCAGTCTGGCACAACTGTGTGTACAGACAACAGCTCCAGGGTGTCCAGAACGTAGGTGTCAAGCCAAAGGAGATTATTCTTGAAACTTAAGACCTAATAGTATTTGCCTTATTCGGTTTTGGACTTGCTACGGACCTATACCCCTTTTTTCTTTCCTATTTCTCCCTTTTGGACTGAGAAACGTCTATTCTATGCCAGTCCAACAATTGCATTTTGGAAGCATATACCTTGTCTGGTTTCACAGGTTTACTATTAGAGAGGAAGTTTGCTTCAGGATGAATTTGTACCTTGAGTCTCACTAATACCTGATTTAGATGATATGTACGGGTGACTATAGACTTTTGACTACTGAGTTGATGCTGGACTGAGTTAAGACTTTTGGGGCTCTTGGGATGGAATGAATGTATTTTGCTTGTGAGAAGGAGCCATGAATTTTGGGGGCTTTTGGGTAGAATGTTTGGGACTGGATGTTTATGTTCTCCCAAAATTTATATGTTGAAACCCTAACCTCCAATGTTACTGCATTTGGAGATAGAGCCTTTAAAGAAATCATCAAAATTAAAAGAAGTCATAAGAATGGAGCTCTGATTCAGTCAGACAAGTGGTCTAAGAAGAGACACAAGAGAGCTTTCTCCGTCTCTCCATGTGAGCACAGAGGAAAGGCCACATGAGCATAAAATGAGAAGGTGGTTATCTACAAGTCAGGAAGAGAAGACTCACCAAAAATTGAATAGATTAAAACATTGGTCTTAAAATTCTGTATTTGAACACTGTGAGAAATAAATTTTTGGGTTTATGATACCCAATATGTGGTACTTTTTTATGGCAGCCTGAGCAGATTAATACAGTCTGTGACTTAAGTATCATCTCCTCATTAGGCAAATAATGGTAACTAAAAGTACAACTTCCCCCGCCTTCAACATAGAAACACAGACACACACACTCGCCAAAGTTGCCTAGTCTGTTTTTTTTAGAGCACTAGGAACTTATTCGGATTTGGATTCAAAAATAGTTTCAGCTTTTTTTTTTTTAATTTGCTGTTTTATTTTCTCATTTGTCTTATTTTTTTAAACATATATTGCACTATTTGCTTTAGGGGTACAGGTCTGTGAATCATCAGTCTTACACAACTCACAGTACTCACCATAGCACATACCCTCCCCAATGTCCATAACCCAGCCACCCCATCCCTCCAGCCCCCCTCCCCTCCAGCAACCCTCAGTTTATTTCCTGAGATTAAGAGTTTCTTATGGTTTGTCTCCCTCCCCAGTCCTATCTTGTTTCAACTGTCTTTTATCTAGACTGCCACATACAAAAATCATTCTCATTTCATTCATGTTTCTTTACACCCAGATTTAGGACAATGCTGTGTACATAGAGCTGATTAGTAAATATTTCCAGGTAATTTACATAGCTAATATTTGTTGACTTATTATTTACCAGGTAATGTTAAACACTTTACAAGCTTTCTCATATTTATTTTTCCAAGAACAATGTTGTGTGGGTTAGATTTTAGAGTTGAGGAAATTATGTATTTAGCCCAGGAATAAAAGTTACTGTTAAAAAAGCTAATATTTAAAAACAGAGTCTGCTTCCAAATCGCTCACTTTCAGTCATGTCAGTATCTTCTCTTGATTTCCCAGTGATGAGTGATTTGAATAATAAGCATCATCTTATCAAATGTCCACCATTAGTTGAAAATGTTGTCCCACATTGCCCCCACATTTGCATTTTAATTAACTTTCTATGACCTTTTTAATGAATTTTATTTTATAAAAGCAGTACATATACTCAGTTAAAAAAAAAATCTAATAGAACCAAAAGGCTGGTGGGGTGCCTGGGTGGCTCAGTTGTTAAGCAGCTGCCTTCGGCTCAGGTCATGATCCCAGCATCCTGGGACTGAGCCCTGCACCTGGCTCACTGCTCAGTAGGAAGCCTGCTTCTTCCTCTCCCACTAGCCCTGCTTGTGTTCTCTCTCTTTCTCTCTCATTCTCTCTCTCTCTCTGTGTCAAATAAATAAATAAAATCTTTAAAAAAAAAAAAAGAACCAAAAGGCTGGTAATACGAGTAGTCTTTATTCCACTATTTCCTAGTACTCCCTTTGTTGCTTTTTAAGTTATGTCTTCTTATATTTGCCTGTTTACACATAAATTTACATAAAATTGATATACAGAATTTTTAGAAACTATGTATCATTTTCTATTATGATGTGTAAGATTTAGATCTCTAACACAAAAGCCCCATCCCTTGTTCTCTCTCTACTCCACTCCTACAATAAGCTAATATCCCAATATTTGGTTAAATACTCAGTATATATTACTATGTAGTTATAATTATTATTCAATGCTAGGCCAAGTAGTATATATAAGTAAGCATCTTTAAAAAACTTAGCTCTTCTGAAATGAATACCCCCACTTAAAAATTTTCTATTGTTTTCTTTTCTTTTTAAAATATTTTATTCATTTATTTGTCAGAGAGAGAGAGTACAAAAGGGGGAGCAGCAAGCAGAGGGAGAAGCAAGCTCCCCACTGAGCGGGGAGCCCAATGTGTGACTCAATCCCAGGACCTTGGGATCATGACATGAGCTGAAGACAGATGCTTAACTGACTGAGCCACTCAGGCATCTCAAATTTGTATTGTTTTCTATAAATACTGCTCCTTTCCCTGAAACAGTCCATTAGATTCTAAAAGTCTCTCAGTAGCATTTTTTGTATGCCCAAATCAATCAAAATGTCTATCAATTCATTATTTTCAAGGTGACTTTTACCCTAAAGCTCCCCTTTCGCACTCATCCCCATTGTTCTGCTGCTCTTCATGTCAGCTATACAACCCTTCCTGGGACTTCCTTTCACTAGCAACCTTTTGCAAAAACTACTTCTAGGTCCTCTTTTTTTCTGGGAATCAAAGTCTTCTCTTTTTTGGTGTTATCTCTAGACTTTTAGGGAGCACAGCATCCAGTAGTTTCCATAAAAAGCATGGGGGATAATATTTTGAGAAGATGCATGTCTACAAAACAAATTATTTGTCTTACCATAATACAATATGCTTATTTGGCTTTGATATAGAACTCAGAGAAAGGTGTTACTTATTCTTGCTATAGGAAGGTATTACTGGCTTATCTTCTAACTTCCATGTATTATTAAAAATCTAACACAGTTCAGCTTGATCTTATCTTTATCAACTATGTTCTGAAATTTTATAATGTAGTTTTACTTTGAGTATTTTTCATTCTTTCTGCACACCTGATGGGCCTATTAATGTGGAAACTCATGTCCTTCATTTCTGAAAAGAAATATTTCATTGTCTATGATTAATGTCTTTCCTCATTTGGGTATTTCCTTATTTGGGTTACCTAGTCATGTTAAAAAGAAGCGAAGTGCTAAATGGCAGTTCTGTTTGAATTGGCAGAATTCATCCAACAGTGTGTGTATTCGTTTCTGTTTCTTCTTGTCACATAAGAAATTACCACAAACTTTGAGGCCTAAAAAACAAAAGATTTATAATCTCACAGTCCTATAGGTGAGAAGTCTGAGCAAAGCTCAGACGGCTTTTCTGCCCAGGGTTTCATAAGGCTGAAATGAAAGTGTTGGCCAGACTGCATTCTCAGCCAGAGGCTTGAGTAAGGAAGAATCTATTTCCAAGCTCATTCAGGTTGTTGGCAGAATTAGATTGTATAAATTCTCATGGTTATAGTACTGAGGGTCACATTCTCTTGCTGGCTGCTAGCCAAGGGTTGCTTTCAGATCCTGAAATCTGCCTCTAGGTCCTAGTAACATGTCCCTCTTCACAACATGGCAGTTTGCCACTTCAGGAGCACATCGGCTGTGGCTTGAAGTCTCTTTTAAGCGTTCATCTCTTTAGGTTAGGCCCCCAAGATAATCTCCCTTTTTATTAACACAGGTAACTGGTTAGACACCTTAGAGACATCTGCAAAACCCTTCCCACCTTAACCTTATGAGTGGAATGATGTCCCATCATGCCTCACAGGTCCTTCCCATGGGAATTCTCTTAGGCTGTGGGTCATCAGGAGCCATTTTAGAATCCTTCTTACCACAGTGTGGATCACAGTATAGTGACCCAACAATCAAGGCCATTAATTCACTGTATTGCTATACATTCCACTGAGAGTATTCTTTCTCTTGTGCTAATTAAAGGAAGGAATCATTCAATTATTAGATTGGAAGAAGGAATCATTCAATTATTCAATTATTCCCACTCTTGGGAAGTGGAGGTTACAACTCTAATTTTAAAAAATTCTGGGAGACCATCAGGATACTGAGGCTGGATTCCTGCTGATCATCCAATAGACTTCCATTTTATCAGCCTCATTTGAATCTGGCACTCCTTTCCACAGCCGTACCTCATGTATCAGAATCAGCTATCCCTACAAGAGTGAACCATCTGTCCTCTGCCAAAATGACAGAAGACAATGTTTTGGTTTGATTTATTTTGGTTTGATTAAGAGTAGAAGAGGACATTCGGGATTCAGAGCTCTGCTTTGATTGATTTTCAATTTTCAATTATCTGTCTGTTTTTAATCCCACCTATATTCTGTCTTATAACACTTGTCTATTTGCCTTCCAGCTTTCAAATTGTGTTACCAGTGTCCATCTGCTGTGATGTACTTTCTCTTCTTTTAATCCTGTATTAAGTAACTATTACCATGTAATAAACTTTTTCAAATTTTAGCATATTAAAACAGCAAAAATTTATCATCTCAGTTTCTGTGGGGTCAAAAATTCAGAAATAGCTTAACTGGGTAGTTTTGGCTCAGTATGTTTCTGAGGTTGTGGTCTAGATGTCCACCATGCTGCAGTCATCCTGACTGGGGCTAAAGAATCTGATTTTAATTTACAAGGCTGTCGGCAGGAAACCCCAGGACCTTGGTGGCTAATCATTCACAGCAAGTCTCAGTTTATCCTGGGTGAGCCTCTCATCAGGCAGCCTGAATGTCCCCTCAGAATCTGACAAACGGCTTTCCTTAGAGCAAGTGATCTTTTAATTGTAGTGTGGTTTGGAGAGATAAATCCATGTGTTAACATGAAAAAAAAAATTAAATTGTTTATTTTTTCTTGTCCTTATTTCAAACGTCATCTCTCCATTTGTCTTATGTGTCTGTAAAGTTCTATAGTCTTGGATTAATGATAAAAAATTTATCATATCAAACATCTAGCCATATTTATCTGTAGAGTAGATAGATAGTCTTGTGAATTTTTTACCTGCCATCTAAAGCTTCCCAAACAAATATTCTAGTCTAACACATTATATCACTTTTAAAACAAGTTTTTTCTTCTTTTCCAGTGGGGTAAAGTATCTTTAAATCAAAATGCCATCTATTATGGGTTGAGAAATGACCCACATTTTTCCTACATGGCCCTCAATCAACTTCACTCAAAACAAAGTGATGATTCTGTTCTGTTCACTGTAAAGAAAGAATGAACATCCTAAAATGTGATGAATTGCATTTTTATTAAGAGTTCTGAAACAATTTCTTTTTTCTTTTTGGTATCCAGTGCGCCAATAGCCAAAAAATATTTTTTTCAAAAAGCTTACTAGAAAATGCCATATTGTGTGTTGTTTGGGGGGAAGAAAACTTTAAATTTAAATTTATATTAACTTAGTAACTACTTGTGTGAGTGCCAAATTATTTGTTTTTAACAGTTTATTTTTTTATTTTTATTTTTAAAGATTTTTTTTTTTTTAATTTTATTTATTTGGCAGTGAGAAACACAGTGAGAGAGGGAACACAAGCAGAGGGAATGGTAGCGGGAGAAGCAGGCTTCCTGCCAGGCAGGGAACCTGATGCGGGGCTCGATCCCAGGACCCTGGGATCATGACCTGAGCCGAAGGCAGACGCTTAACGACTGAGCCATCCAGGGGCCCCTGGTTTATTTGTTCATATCAGAAAATGCAATCATTTGCTAGCAAAATTGTATCTTTTTCAAGAATTTTATTACTACTGGAGAAATAGGACAGGAATTATGATATCGAAAATATGCTGGATAGACACTTTGATTTTTTGGATTTTTTAACCAATGGTATAAAAGGTTCCTTTGCTTGGGAATTTAGAGTGTTGTTCCTGTTCAAAAGCTCCACAAGCTCAAGATACTCGCCAGAATTAAGACAACTATCTCCAGTGGACAGTCTACCTCAAATTAAATGTCCATTTTAAATGGACACTAGTGTTTCCTATTGGGTACAATTTTTCTTTGTTTTGTGACTAAAACACTAACAATTTAGACCCAGTGATAGTATGGCTAGAGAGCAGAGAAATTAAACGAAGCATATTTAGTATCACCATTTGGCTAATTTAAGTGGTATTTGAAACAAAAGGAAATCATGATCAGACATAAATGAATACTGCAATGAGTTAAGTGATTTCTGGCATAATTCCTTTGACAGTTATGTTATTGAAAAATCACATGCATCCACAAGGAATAATGCTTTCTTTATAATCTATGACAATAATAATAATTAACATTTTAATTGCTACCTATATACAAGTTCTGTTCTAAGCATTTAATTCAATTCTCATATGAATCCTTTGATGTATGCAACATTACCTCTGTTTTACAAAGGAAATTCAGGAACCAGTAACCTGCTCAAGGTCACACAGATACTTCCTAAGTGAAGCTAGGATTGTAACCCAGAGAGTTTGATTCCTGAGCCTAAGAAGCATTTGTTTCCATAAAGATCTGGGGTTTTCAACCTCAGCACTACTGGCATACTGGGATGAATGATCCTTTGCTATGGGGACTGTCCTGTGCAGGATATTAAAACAGTAAATAGTAGGCCTGGCCTCTATCCATCAGATGCCAATGGTTCTGCCTTGCTCCCCACTGCCTCGCTACAGCCACCAAAAATGTCTCCAGGCATTGCAAATATTCCCTGGAAGGCAAACTCACTGCCATTTAAGAACTAATGATATAGACTTACTTATCTGTTCTAAGTCTAAGTCATTTTACATTAACTTACAATAAGATGCCATATAGATGGGCTTGATTTGGAAATATAAAGAAAAAATGGGAATTAGAGAAGTGTGCAACTCTCAATCTCAAGGTCATAAATGGGAGCCGTACAGTGGGTGTGGAGATTACTTACATAAATAAAACTTCTTTTTTTAAAATGATTTTTTATTTATTTGACAGAGGAGAGAGATGACAGGTAGGCAGAGAGGCAGGCAGAGAGAGAGGGGGAAGGAAGCAGGCTCCCTGCTGAGCAGAGAGCCCTATGTCGGGCTCGATCCCAGAACCCTGAGATCATGACCTGAGCTGAAGGCAGAGGCTTTAACCCCCTGAGCCACCCAGGTGCCCCAATAAAACTTTTTTAAAAAATATTTTATTTATTTATTTATCTGACAGAGAGAGTGAGACAGCAGGCAGAGGGAGAAGGAGAAGCAGGACTCCTTGCTAAGCAGGAGATAACCCCTCCGGGATTATGACCTGAGCTGAAGGCAGACACTTAACTGATTGAGCTCCCCAGGTATCCCCATAAATAAAACGTTACAAAAAAAAAAAGAAAAGAAAAAGAAAAAATTGGATGGAATTATCAAATGTTTTGTTCATGAGAAGGATCACATTCTTATGTTTAAAATATAAGTACAGAGAAAAATGAAGGTAATAAGAGAAAAAATTAATTTGAAAGTGCTATTATGAAAAGAATTTTAAAGAGACTTGGAGGAGCCCTTAAGAAAAGGGAGACTTAAATAAGACTAACACAGACAGAGAAGTTTGAACTGGTGCATCAGAGGAACAGGATATTGCAGGAGAAATACTAGTAAGTCTAAGCACCTTGCCTCGATATCATAAAACTCAGCGGTTCTCAAATTCAACTGGAGTGCACGTCCCCAGTAAAGCCTTTCACCCTCAATTCTTTTCAAAAATGGGAGCTAATTAAAAGTTTTTCTAAACTACGTTCTTAAAGATGTTAAATTTTGAAACCTGAAGTAGATTTTTTAGGAAGAGAAGTTTTCACGTGAGTAAGGCCAAATTTGAGGGAGCTTGAAGTGGTATGATATAGTTGAACCATAAGATTTGATGAGAAGATGAGGCCTGGGATGGAACCCTGCATTGGGTTCCCTGCTCAGCGGGGAGAGTGCTTCTCCCTCTGTCTGCTGCTCCTCCTGCTTGTGCTCTTTCTCTCAAATAAATAAATAAAATCTTAAAAAAAAAGATTTTATGAGAAGATAAATGCCTGGAAAGGTCATAGATACACAGAGTACATTCTGTGCTGTGCTAGGGAGTCTGGACGTGTCTTAAAAATAGAAGCCATTGACCATATTACAGAGTAGCGAGATTAAATTTGCAATTAGAATATTCATTCTTTGAATAATTTTGTGATTGGTTTGGAAGACACTGACCGTAAAAAAGTTGTGAAATAATCTGATCAATACTGATGACCAGAATCATAAAAGTAACAATGGACTCGTGGAGAGATTAAGAATGAATTCAGACGTTAATAAAGAGGTAGCAGCCAGCCTGGGCACCATGTAGCTAATGCATGTAAGGGTTACATGAGTAAGATTCTACACTGGCTCCCAGATTTCTTGTTTTAGAAACGAGGTGGTTGGAATCATTCCCAACAGATATACAGGAAGAAGGGTAGATTCGGAAGGAGAGATGACAAGTTCACAAATAACAAGATGTGGACACCAAAAATGTTTATCATGCAAAAGTTTCATTTTAGCTTTCTCTCTACCTTATGATGATGCAAAAGCAAATGGGCATTAGTTCAGTTTAAGCAATTTTCAGCATTAGCTTGGCACCAGCTTTTCCCTTTGGCACTCTTTAAATTTGCCCTGGCTTCAGTGCCAATGTTGCCAGGATATACTTGGCAGTCACAGAATCTAGGTGTCAAATTGTAAAATTATTCTGTTCCACTTTCTTTTTTAAATAAATGATTTTTGCAAGCTAATTTTACTTCCTATTTAGTGATTTGAAGTGAATTTCTGAGAAATGTTTTTCATAAAAAAATGTATTTATTACTTAAATTTAGCAGTTCCACTCTATTTCTGGTGATCCTGCCCATTTCTCACACCTCAGTCACACTGTCTTATGTCCACTACTCAATCCACTGAAAAGTTAGCCCTTTCAAAAACAGCACCATGTACCTGAAAAGTCACTCTCCCACACGCATCACTTCCATGCTCATTCACTTTACGTTGGAAACAGATTTTACATCTGAAAACAGATTTCCAAATAGGGAGCTCTGTGCAGAACGCTTACTAGGGAATATTCTTCAGAGACAGATCGGTCAGGATGTGAGGAAAGCAGGACTAGACAGGGGGACTATTGCAAAGCTGTGCAACCAAGACTTCAGCGAATCCTACATAAAACTCTGTATATGGGCCCTTCAGGATGGATCCAAATTTAGTCAAAAGACCAGGCCTTTGTACCCCTACCTCAGCCAATCTTCTGGTCACTCCTGGAAAGATGAATAACCTTGGGTGAAGTAGCTTCCTGAGACTGACGTTATTTGCAGAGAGGAATACAGCTGTGAACAACCAGCTATCAAGGTGATATGTTTGGCAGCTGGAGGATGGGTACCTTGAGGCTAGAGAGGGGATCTGGGTGAAACATCACAGAATCTGCCACTCGATCCATCATAATATTTCCAAAACCTCATCTCTTCCAGGAACCTAATGCTCATTTGCTGAATTCTCATTGAGCAGTTGAAACTTTCCGGTCCAATTATATCTTTACTTTCATCTGTATAATCTGTAAATTAGATTATTGTCCATCCATTTTTTGGTTTCTGGGTTTCTTTTTCTTCTCTCTGTCTTCTGAATGTTAAGATCTAAGGAATGTACAGAAAAGTGGCCTGATCTAAATGGAATGTGATCTAGAATTACACAAAATGTTGAGCATGAACATTCACTGATCTTCAAAGAACTATGTAATGCTAGAATATAAAAATTTAAACAAAGTGTGTAGAAATAAAAGTCTGAGAAATAAAAGTCTGAGAAAACTTAAGGAAGTATAAAAACACAAAGCTCAATTCCTGGGGAAAAAAAATTTCTTTCCTTTCTTTAGTGTCTTTCCTAAACTGGACCAAAATGATTAACTAAACTGGTTTAGATCACCTATTTAACTAGTTAGAACCAGTTTTGTGTTCTTCACATTGCATAATAATGAAAATGTTACTAATAGATTAAGTACACATTACTAAGTGAAACAAAATATCAAGATGCCCAGCACATTTTATTAGACGGTTTTAAGTGAAAAATACCTTTTTTTCCCCCTGATATTGAAGGAAAAGCATTTAGTCTTTCACATTAAATATCACGTTAGCTCTAAATTTTTTATAGGTACTCTTTATCAGGTTGAGGAAGTTCCTTTGTTTTTCTGGTTGGCTGAGTTTTTCTGTTGTTAAAGATTTTTTTTAATTCATTTAAGACAGAGAGATACCAAGAGAGAGAGCATGGGGTGGGGGGGCGGGGGCGGGTATGGCAGAGGGAGAGGGAGAAGCAGACTACCCACTGAGCTGGGAGCCTGACATGGGTTTTGATCCCAGGACCCAGAGATCATGACCTGAGCCAAAGTCAGAGGCTTAATCATTTGAGCCACCCAGGAGCCTCTGGCTGAATGTTTTTATTAGGAATGTATGCTGATTTTTTTTTCAAATGCTTTTACTGCATCTACTGAGATGATTATAAATATATATATATATTCACATACACATATATTATTTTCTAGTCTCTTTATATTGTGAATTACACTGATTGCAAATTTACACAAACTTTGTATTCCTAGGATAATACTGGTCATGAGAGCCATTCCTTTTATATAAATGTCTGGATTAAATTTGCTAAACTTTTTTTAAGGATTTTGCATCTGTGTTCATGAGGTGAGAAGTGTTTGGTTCTTTTCTATTTTCTGAATATGTTTTATGAAACTGTTAAGATACATATATATTTGTGTACACACACACACACACACACACATATTTTTTAAACCTTTGGTTGAATTCATCATTCACTGTATCTAGACCTGGAATTTCCTTTGTGAAAACATTTTTTTCTTTTTTTTTAAAGGTTTTACTTATTTATTCCACAGCAATAGTGAGAGAGGGAACACAAGCAGGGGCTACAGCAGAGGAAGAGGGAGAAGCAGGCTTCCCACCAAGCAGGGAGCCCCATGTGGGACCTGATCCCAGAACCCTGGGATCATGACCTGAGCTGAAGGCAGAAGCTTAGGGACCGATCCACCCAAGCACTCTCTTTGTGAAAACATTTTAAACTATTAAGGCAATTAAAAAAAAATAGATACCGAGTTATTTAGGTATCTATTTCTTCTCGGATGAATTCTGGTAAGTTGATATCTTTCAAGGAGTTTCTCTATGTCATCCATCAAATTGTTGGTATAAAGTTGGTCATAATATTCCCTCCTCATGTCTTTAATGTGTATAAGATCTGTAGTGATGTCTCTTTTATTACTTCTATTGGAAATTTGCATTTTCTTTCCTTTTTGTTATTCAGAGACATTTATATTTAAATATTAAGTTTAAATATAAAAATTAAATATTAAACTTTATCATGTTTACTAATCTAAAAAAATAGGTCCTTCATTTAATCTTTGTTTTCTATTTCATTGATTTCTACTCTGATATTTCTTATTTTAGTCTTTCTATAAATGATGGATAGATTTTGATTCAATTTTTCTATATTTCTTTAGGTGGAAGCTAAGATAATTAATTTGAATTTTTTTCATGTAACCATTTTATTATCATGATTTTCCCTTAAGAACTATTTTAGCTGCATCTCGCTAATTCTAATATGCTATATTTTCATTTTAATTTATTTGCAAATATTTTCTAATTTTCTTTGTGTAGCTTCAGTGCCCATGGGTTAATTAAAAGTGTGTTATTTAATTTCCACATATATGGTGATTTTCTAATTGTTTTCATTACTGACTTTTGGTATAATTATGTTGTAGCAGAGTTTATACTTTGCATAATTTCATTACTTTTTATTAAGATTTTTTATTGTACAGAATATAGTCTATCTTAGCAACTGTCAAACATACACTTGAAAAGAATGCATATTTTGCTATTGTTGGGTGGAGTAAGCAATTTGCTTGGTTTGGATGACAGTGTTGTTCAAATATTTATATACTAACAGATACTCTACCTAGTCTTTCAGTTAATGGGAGGACTTTTGTATTTGTCCTTGGAGTTATATCATTTTCTTTTATATATTTTGAAGCAATTAGGTCTGTACATATCTAAGATTGAGTTTTCATTTTGATGAATAAAACAGATTAAATGTCACAATTTTATCTTTTGAAATATTCCTTAATAAGCCTACTTTGAACTTTTAATTGGTTTTTAAATTAGTTTGCAGGAGAAAAATATGCTATTAAATTGTCTTTAGAATTACATAATTACCTTTACTGATGCTCTGTTTGTTCATGTTCATTAGTATTACTGTGTGGAGTCATTTGCTTTCAGCCTGAAGCATTCCTCTTACTATTCATCTGCTAGCTACAATTCTCTCATTTTTTAATGATCTGAGAAATTCTTTATTTCACTCTAATTTTTAAATGATAGATTTGCTGGATATAGGATTCTTGGTTGACAGTTATCTCTGTGTGTGTGTGTGTGTGTGTGTGTGTGAACTTCAAATACATTATCTCCCTGCCTTCTGGCCTCAGGTTTTTCCTGCTGAGAAGTCAGCTATTAATCTTACTGGGATTCTTATGGAAATGATATGCTATATTTCTCTTGCTGCTTTCAAGATTTTCCCCTTGTCTTTTACTATCAGCAATTTTTCTATAAGTCTCTTTATTTTGATCCTACTGAGAATTTGTAGGGCTTAATGGATGTGTAGGTTATTATTTTTCAATAAATAGGGGAAGTTTTTAACCATAATTTCTTTGAATATTTTTTTCTGTCTCCTCTCCCATACTCCCGTTGCAAGTTTGTTGGTGCCCTAATGTTCTTTGAGGCTCTTCATTTTTCTTCCTTTTTTTTTTTTCTTTATTCTTTGGATTAAATAATCTTAACCAATTTAATTTCAAGTTTGCTAATTATTTCTTTTACCAGTTCATATCTGTCAAGCCTCTCCAGTGAATATATTTTTTTAATTTCAGTTATTGAACTTTTCAACTCTCATATTTTTATATTCAATTTTTAATATATTTAATATATTTTATTTAATTTTTATTTAATTAATATTTAATTTTATTAACCTTATTTAATTTATATCGAATTTTATTAAATTTATATTTAATTAATTAATCATTGCTTAAGTATAATTAATTAATTATATTTAATTCTCTTTTATAATTTTTATTTCTTTATTGATATTCTCTACTTGATGCAACACTGTTGTCATACTTCCTTTACTTCTTTAATCATACTTTCCTTTTGTGAATATGCTTTTAATGATTGCTTTGCAATCTTTTCTGCTGAATTTATGATGTCTAGCTCTCTCTCACAGGCAGTTTCTCTCACCTGCTTTTTTCCCCCATTGGATGGGTCACAGTTTCCTACTTCTTTGCCTGTCCCATATTTTTTTTTGTTGGAAAGTGGACATTTTAGATAATAAGTGGTAGGAACTCTGGATACCCTCTGGATACTGTTTTTCCTTCTGAACTTATTATTACAATTTGCCTATTTTTCTTAGTGACTGACTGGAGTCTTTTACTGAAGTCTTTCCATGTCTTCTACGCTCATAGTGTTAGGTCTCTGATATTGCTGCTCATAGAGTCACAGCTTTCAGTATGCCCATAGTCAATATGGCATGACAGGGTCACTGGTAGGGTTCTCCTCTACTCTTTCCCTATCTAGACATCTGTGAAATTCCACTAATTGCCTAGCTGGCCAATTTGTCTATTACTTCCAATAAGGCTCTGGAACAAAATTACACTTCATAATTTGATCCAGTCAAATTTGTCTCCTTTGAGGGAATATTTTCTGCAATTACTATCTGATACTTGTTCCAAGTGCTCCTCTCAGCTGTCTTCTTTCCATTTCCTCCTGCAAACTAGTGGGTTTACAGGATAATCTGTATCTTCATTAGAACCACCAATCTTCTCCCAGTTGCTTTTCATTAAAATCTCAGCTGGTATTGTGAGTGCACCTAGGTTTAAACTTCTTTATATTCTATTGCAAAAGAAGTCAGTTTCTTTGGGAAGAGATTAGGAACTATCTGGTTTCTTTGTTTGTTTTGCCATTTTTAAGTTTTTATTTATTTATTTATTTATTTAGTTAGTTAGTTAGTTAGTTAGTTAGTTTTATTTGAGAGTGTGAAGAGAGCACAAGCAGGAGGAATGGCAGAGAGAGAGGGAGAAGCAGGTTCCCCGCTGAGCAGGAAGCCTGACCCAGGGTTCCATCCCAGGTCTCTAGGATCCTGACCTGAGCTGAAGGTAGACGCTTAACCAACTGAGCCACCCAGGTGCCACAGGAAATATCTGTTTTATATCTTGCTTTTCTCCAAGGACAAAAATCTCTGAATTAGTAATCTGGAATTGGTGATGGCACAATGGAAAACTTCTCTCTGAGTGATACTTGCTGTAGGAGCTGAGCACTTGGTGAAGGGGCAGACAACAGCCTAGGAAAATCCTAGGCTGCCTCTGTGGTGTAGATCTACTACGTCAAAAGCTGGAGGAAGAGTTATGAGGGTCACAGTATTCTCAGCAGGCAGACTTGAAGTAGAGCTTCTATTCCACCAGTGAAGTTTGCACAGAAAAAAGCCCCCTACTCTAGACTGCATTTGCACATGATTTAGCCTCAGCAACACGTGTCTGTGGGCTGGATGAAAAACACTAATATCATGCCTCTTCTGGGAAGAAAGCCTCTGGATGGGAGCTGGGAAAAGAGGGGAGCCCCATTTCTTACCTTCAGCAGTCTGAAGTGGAGTGTTTCTTGATGAGTTGGGAAAGGGAAGGAAGGGAGTAGTCTTGGTTCAAATACCACAAGTTTTTGCTTCTCCTGCTGAATTTTCCGCAGATTTTCTTGAAAAAATGTTTCTACTTTTTCTATTTACACCTAGGACTATTTCCAGAGGCTTTAAGTGTTTTTAAAAAATACTTTCCACCAATTTCACTGCAAACAGGTCAGTAGAATTTCTCAAGCTCTTATGCTAGAAATCAATCCTTTTACTTTTATTTTTGAAAAGTTTTTTTTTGTTGGTATAGAAATATAGGTCAATGAGCTTTCTTTCGTCAATTTAAAAATAGCATTCCTTTATTTTTTGACTTCTGTGGTTTCTGGTGAAAAGTCTGTCATTCTTACATTTTATTCCTTTGTAAGTCATAGTTCTTATTTCTGGTGGAAGCATTTGTCTTATTACACATTTCCTCAATTTGATTTTGATATTCCTAATGTAGTTTCTTTCCTGGTTTTTCTGCTTGGAGTTTGTAGAGCTTCCTGAATCTGTAAATATATAGTTGCCATCAAATTTGAAATACAGATGCTATTATGTAATTTTTTTCCTACCTCTCCAACTTACTGTACTCAAATTACACAAATGTTGAATTTTTTGATCATACCCCACAGGAAATATGAAATTCTGTTCATTTTGTGAGTCTTTTAACTCTCTGCATCTTCTTCACTCATCTTATGGAATGTCCAATCTGCTTTTAATCAAATTTGACATATTTTTCATTTTATTTTACATGTTTTTTTAAAAATCTAATGGTTTGAGTAATTTTTATATCTATTTCTTTTTTTATATCTATTTCTTTATTTGTCATACAGTCCTGAACATATATGATAAAATTACCATAGCTATTTTAACACACCTTTGCTAATTCTATAGTCTTAGTCATGATTCTTTTTCTGTTTCTGTTGATTGTTTTTTTCTCCTAGTTATTGGTTATGTTCTTGCCTCTTTGAATGTTTGTTAATTTTTAAATTGTGGATTATAGCTTACTGCTCCTTTTAGATCCAGTCTTTGTTTTCTTATATGATGAATGCTATGAATGATATGTTGCAATGAGCCTACAACACCTTAAAGATGTTTAGGTTTATTTGTTCTAGTAGGCAGTTAAATTACTGACACATTATTTCTAGACTCTCAGGTTTGGTTTTATTCTTTGTTAGATTACATATATTTTAATTTTTTCCTTACTCTTAGGGTTTGGCTCATATCAAAGACATATTCTGTTCTCCTAAGGCAGGAAGTGGCTATAGTCTCAAATGATGGTATAAGGAGTCCCTGAAGGTCTCTATCTGGTCAGGCTGGAACTGCAATGTCTTCAGCACTTCAGTCAATGGTATTTTTCTTAGCTCTTTTTTTTTTTTTTTTAAGATTTTATTTACTTACTTGACAGAGAGAGATCACAAGTAGGCAGGTAGGCAGAGAGGCAGGCAGAGAGAGAGGAGGAAGCAGGCTCCCTGTTGAGCAGAGTCCTGGGATCTCAGGGTCCTGGGATCATGACCTGAGCCCAAGGCAGAGACTTTAACCCACTGAGCCACCCAGGTGCCCCTTTTTATTAGTTCTTGACCCCCCCTTCCTTCAGTAGTGACACTCTACTGGCATTCTGACAATCTCATTTACACACATGCAAATTGCCCTTTAGTTACCAAAACATGGGGACTCCCCTGTTGATTTGCCTCCCTGTCTGCATTCTTTTCTCCCTAGAGAAGGGTATTACCTGCCCTGACCTCCAATATTCTTCCTCAACTCACTGAGGCTGCTGTACTCTGAATGGACTTGAGCTTACTGTGGTAGAGAAGGTCTACCTAGCCAGAAAGCCTGAGTATATGTGGGGCTTACCTTGTTTGATCTCTTTTTCTCAAAATCACAATCATTTATTGCCTAAAGTGAATAGGCAATTTGGTTCCTTTTAACAGACATTGGCTATTAATAAATTTCTGAATTATTCAATTTTACACAAAAATTTCTATCTTTCTCTCTCTGAAGATAAACTGATATAAAAGAAAGTAATTTTGAAAAAAATATGTTTCAGCAAATATGAAGTATTATATATTGGTGTAAAAATAATATTGAAGAAATATTTCATTAGCAAGTAAGTTAATGCTTCTAGATAAGGAGCATGTGATTTAGCTTTATTTAACTTTTTTTTATTAACTTTTTAAGATTTTTAAGATTTAACTGTTTATTTATTTTATTATTTTTTAAAGACTTTATTTATTTATTTGAGAGAGACAGCACAAACAGTGAGAGGGGCAGAGGCAGAGAGGGAGGGACAAGCAGGCTCTGCACTGAGTTGGAGTCCTACACGGGGGCTCAGTCCCAGAATTCTGATATCATAACCTGAGCCAAAGGCAGAGGCTTAACCGACTGAACCACTCAGGTGCCCAGATTTAAGCTTTTAAAAGTCACCATTTAAATAAGGCATCAACTATTACTATCATAACTATTTTAACCTAAACACATTTATATTTATTAAATATTCTAATAATCTTCTATCCACAAAATTATCCCAACAATAAGCTCCCTTTTCCTAATACATTGCAATGAGTCAATACATTTTAATTATTTGAAAATGAATGAATGAATCTAATTGCAACCACATTTTTACATTTGAAAGATAAAGCATCTGTGAACAGGTAAAACGCTTGTGCTTTTTCAGATTGGGCTAACTGGCAATCATTTTTATATCATATTGGTTGTTTTCTAGACATTTCCTACTATTTTAGCCAACAGTGAGTCAAGCTATATTCCTCCATTTATACTCTAGTAATGTGAAAATCATTATTTTAGATGAAGAACTCATAGAAAA
The DNA here is from genome assembly GCA_028646535.1 of Procyon lotor. NCBI lineage: Eukaryota > Metazoa > Chordata > Mammalia > Carnivora > Procyonidae > Procyon > Procyon lotor. Next base: position 97,146,060 of record CM053604.1, read on the forward strand.
GGATAAATAGACATAAGTATAAGAATAACCATGACTTATAAGAGAACATTAAGTTTGCTAACAGAGTGCTCCCTTTTTTTTTTTTTTAATATAATTTGAGGGCAAGCACTGCGTTTCTCAGTATATTCCCAAAACTAAGTGGCTGTCTGATAAGAGCTGCACTAAAGTAAAGGTCAAGTAATGATGACAAGATTCTTTCCATTTCACTTTGCCCCAGTTTGACATAAGCTGCGATTTATGCGATGTCACTAACCATCCATCAATCACACATGCAATGCCAAATAAAGAGATGAAATGGCTAAGTAAATATATCTTTTTAAAAATACAGGGGAAAAAAGTGATAGAATCAGCTACTAGGCTGTACACTGAGAAGACAGCCCAAAAACTTATTTAAGCACTTGTATTTTAAGGACACAAAGCATCGATGATTTTTCTTTTCCTTCATAATACATTAATTGTTTTAGTCCCAAAGCAGTTCTGTTAACATACTACAATTTCAATTAATTTTGTTTCCTAAGAAGACCTGAAAGAGTTCTTTTACCTTTGAATAGTTCTTATTGGTAAGCCCTGAATAGCTATGCTCTAAATATTACTGGTTTCATAATATTTTATGAATATTAATATTTGTTATCAAAACAAATTAGTTTAAATGAGATAAGGTTAATGATAACAATGATTTAAAAATTAGTTAATGTTTGGGGTCGAAGGATGAGGTAATACGATGATGAGCATTAAGGAGGGCACACGATGTAATAATGAGCACTGGGTGTTATATACAACCAATAAATCACTGAATGATATCTCTGAAAATAATAATACAGTATCTGTTAGTTAGTTGAATTTAAATAAAAAAATTTAAAAAGTGAAAAAGAAATTAATGTTTTTGAGCATGTACTATATACTCAAAACACCTTCAAGAAACACACAACTATAAGGAGGATGTTATTATAATGTATAAAGCACTTAATTTCTAGAATTTCTTGAGTTTCTACAGTAAAATTAAGAACATTATCATCCTAATGATTTGAATGCCTTTTTGAATGCCTTCCCTCTAGGTGACAACAGATAGATATAACTTACAATGATTTACTTTATAATTTTTCTACTTTCAATGGTGCAAAAGAAATATACATTCAATAGAAACCGTACTTCAAGTTCTGAATTTTGATCTTTCCCTGGGTCAGTGATATGCCCTATGTAAACTCTCATGAACCTGGGCAGCAACAGTAAGCTGTAATTCCCCAGTCAGCTATGCAGTCACGAGCGTAAACAACTTAACAATCATTCTGTACTCATACAATCTTTCACTATAGTATTCAATACATTACATGAGACATTTGATACTTTACAATCAAAAAGACTTTGTGTTAGATGATTTTGCCCAACTGCAAGCTAATATAAGGGTTCCAGGCACATTTAAGGTAGGGGAAGCTAAGCCATGATGTTTGGTAGATTTAGGTGTAATAAATGCAATTTTCAACTGGTGATATGTTCACCTTATGATATGTTTATTGAGACATAATCACATCATAAGTCAGGGAAGCTCTGTAATCATTTTGGTACAAACTCAGGGAAGATATAGGTTGGCATGAAGAAACAAGAAAGAATTAGCAGAAGATGAAAGCAATTGAGAGGTTGAACAAACCATAAAGATAGTGCATCAAACCATATTCATTAAGAGCCGTATTAACATTGAGAGTGGAAAACTGTAAGTTAATATCAGAAACATAGTGTGATTTTGTATATACAATAACTTACACTTTTGCCCCTCTTTAAGTGTAAATTAAAATACACAAGATTTCACTGTATAGTATGACTTATTTTCTTTCCAAAACTTTTAGTTAACTGTATAATATTTGATGTGAAAATTTATCTACCTGGTATAATTGAAAAGATATATGCCTGATGGATCCACAGAAAATTACAACCCACTACCATGTGGCTAAACACAGCAGAACAGACAACACGAGTCCTTTTAGGTTCCTTGTATCCCTAGATAATTAGGGGAACCCAGGATAGATCTCTAAAACACGCAGATGCTGACCTGTGAGACAATGCTCTGTAAGACCCACAAGTATATATGTGCTCACATTAAAAATGATTTAGGAAGAGAAGATGCCTAAAAACAAATTTAATAAGAAGTCTGACTTCCTCATTCACTTTAATGGTATTTAAAAGTAGTTTAATAACACACAAGTAGTGTAATGGGATAAGCATGTACTCTGTTCCTTTTTTTTTCCTCAAGACTCTCTTTTTTTAAAAAAAAAAAAAATCCCGTTTCTTCACTTATTTTCCTAAGAGAAAAAGATCTTATTTTAAACAAATAATATGGATTAATTAACAAAGAAATGTGATCATTTATACACTCAGATTTTAGTGTTTTGGATATTCCACAGAAAGACGATGACAAAGGGTCTTCTCTTGAAAAAAGTGGAGAAAGAAAAAGCATTTTTATCTTGGTGTTATTTTTGGCAAGCAACATAAAAATAAAGACATATTTGGATTCAAATATGAAACATATCAGAAAGCACTAAACTTGATTTCAGAAGTCTTTGCCTGCTGATTAGAAAGAACTTTTTAAAATGGAGTAAAGTTTGATACTATAAATCACTTTCTCAAAATGTACTGAGATAGTTCCTAGCATTTTAATATTTTTCTCATAAGTGTTTATCAAAATCAGTGTAAAGAAGCCTTTCAAATTACATGGCTTGAAGAAAATGGCTTCATTTTCTAGTGTATTGCCATTAAAAACAAAGACTGGGGAAATATAAAGAAAAACAACAAATAAATGAGAATTGTTTCTATAAATGTTTATAACTGTACTACATATATTAAAATAGCTTGTGAAAGGTTATAGTATAGTATTAGTAGTATTTATACAGCCCAAAAAGCTTTAAAAGGGGAAAATTGCATAATATTTACAATCTGTTTAATAAATATTTATTGACTACCTATGCCAGCCACTATCTTAGCTACTTGAACTACAAAAATGGCAAAAAGCCACAGTTTTATCACCCAAAGAACTCAACGGTCCACTGGGGAAAGTAGAAACACAAATCATTAGTGTAAAAGAGATGACTGCTACATTGGTATCAATGGAATATAATACAGCCACATGGTAGATGATGTTTTGAAAAATGATATGAAAATAGTTATTTCTTTTTTTTATCACAAATCATGTATTTGTTTATTCTTGTTTCCATTCATCTTTGCAGTCTACATACATTGAAACAAATGTTATAGTTAACACACATCACCTTGTGTTCTACATTTCTCAGTTAGCATGCAAAATAGGTTCTGAGGTATTCTGGGTATTGTACAACTTCATAAAAATAGTAATGGTGTCAATTGTGACAGTGAAAATATGCATTTATTCAATTAATTTTATATCTACATTTATTCAAGAATATAATGTCTAATAATAATTTTAATATGGAATAATCATAATAGAATTTACTTTAATCTAAAAAAATATTCTGGGGCGCCTGGGTGGCTCAGTCATTAAGCGTCTGCCTTCAGCTCAGGTCATGATCCCAGAGTCCTGGGATTGAGCCCCGCATTGGGCTCCCTGCTCGGCAGGAAGCCTGCTTCTCTCGCTACCACTCCCTCTGCTTGTGTTCCCTCTCTCACTGTGTTTCTCGCTGTGAAATAAATAAAATCTTAAAAAAATAAATAAATAAAATAAAAATAAATAAAAAAATATTCTTTTTACTCCATGAGGAAAACTTGTAATATTGATGCTAGGGGCCATATTTTAAATTTTCAAAATATGCTGGTATGTTCTCTGTGTAACTCTGCTCTCATGCAGAGTCCTAGTGCCATTTAAGCTTTGTGCCTAGGACACACTGCTAATTTGCATCACTGGAACTAAAGGAGTCTATCTATGGATGGATATTCATTTTATGCTTAGAGGTATTACAGATTGTGATATCTAAAATCAGAGTCATCAACTATATGTTTATGCTATTATTGTACAAACAAAACTGCAGGTGGCTTATTGGCTTATTTTCCTCATCATATGGCTAATTTACCCAGAACCTTCTTCCCTCTAAAACATTTAAAGTCACAATATGCCATATGACCATTCACACAGCAAACACCACTACATAAATCATATGCTTCAGTCATGCAAATATTTTCTTTGTGAATTCATTTTATTTTTTGAGTTTATAGATATAAATGAGATTTTTGATATTGTTACCATTTTTAGTTTTTGCTTCACATTTCTTTTACATCCCTAGACACTGACTAGTGGCTAATTCCATTTCTGTGTATGGTATCCAGATTTCATTTCAAGGCAAGAGTGATTTTACAGATTTTTTTTTTTTTTTTTAAAGATTTTATTTATTTGACAGAGAGAATCACAGCGAGAGAGGGAACACAAGCAGAGGGAATGGTAGCGGGAGAAGCGGGCTCCCTGCTGAGCAGAGAGCCTGATGCGGGGCTCGATCCCAGGAAGCTGGGATCATGACCTGAGCCGAAGGCAGCCGCTTAACGACTGGGCCATCCAGGCGCCCCGATTTTACAGATTTTGATAACTCTTCATTTCTCATTCTTCTGTCCTATTTTCTGAAGGAGCTAGCCATGTCTACATAGGAATGTAAAATAGCTATCTTCTCATTGATCCACTTTTCCATCTTCCTATTTTTAAGAAAAATAGTCTATAGTGAACAATATCAATTGCTATCTATCTATCTATCTATCTATCTATCTATCATCTATCTATCATCTATCTATCTATCTATTTAGTTATAAGTAATAAGCAGGGCTAAGCAGGAAGCCCCATGCAGGGAGCCCAATGCAGGACTCAATCCCAGGACCCTGGGATCATGACCTGAGCTGAAGGAGATGCTTAACCAACTGAGCCACCCAGGCGCCCCATCAATTGCTCATGATTTAAATGAAGAAATATACCTTTAATTTTATGTTTCAGACAATGAGAGTTCTTATTAGTTCTTTCTTGGTGATAGCATAATAAAACAAGCCCATTATTAAAGAAATTAATGTGCTCATGGTGGTTTGTGGGAATATAAAGTTTTATTCTTTCATAATAAAAAATTGATATCCTTGAACTTAAATGAATAAATGTAGTATGAATTTAATGTGAACAGATTTGGCTTGCTTAACATATTTTTCTCACTATAAATTATAGCACTTTACATTTATGAGTCTTGAATAAACCCAAAGCAAAGGATCTGATGCCCATGGTATTAAGATGGTATTCCATGTAATAAAATTCTCTCTACAAACAGTGTTAGAACCCTGGATCAATATTCATTTGATAAGAAAAATGCCACACATGTGATTAGCAATATCTCTTCTGACATCACTTCTCACTGATTTGTAGTCTAGGTGAAGTAGTGCACAGTCACAAAGCCAGAAAGTACCAATGATATGTGATTAGATGTGAAAATAAGCCTTCCTCTATCAAGCAATACTCTAACCATATAAAGGTTTGGACACAAAACTTGCTGAGTTGCTTACCTTAGGCTGGGAAGCACATTAATAAAATTGTCAAGGTCAATATTCTGACCCAAGATTAAAAATAAATTCTGTATTTTATTTTTCTGTATCTAAACTTGAGATTGTGAAAGTTCCAAGATCAATCTTCATTAGTGTGACCTCATGTACTTTATTATATAATTATAAAAAATAAAATAGAAAAAGAAGAACAAGAAATTGAATAAGGAACAGAAATACACCAAGATTCTGGAAAGTATAATACACTATTCATGTTTTCATTTATTTTTACTTGCACTAATTATCAATTACTAACAAAGATGTAGGAATTTGAAAAAACAAGGCTTATAACACTTTGTATAAACTACAAATAATTAAGGAAAGATGCTTTATGCTAATCAGACCTTAAAAAGTAGCATTGTCTTTTGTTTACAACTTTCCTCAAAAGACACCCCCCCACCCGCTCCCACCCCCCCCTTTACTGAAAGGAACAAAATCAACATTTAATTTACTGATGTTATTTTTATCTGCCAGGGACTATTCTAGATGTTGGCGATACAGAAGGAAATAAGAGAGCCAAAATCTGGGACCTCTGGATGCTTGCATTCTAGTGGGACAATTCCTAATAAACGAACGAATAAGTAAACAAACAAGTAAGCAACAGATATTATTTATGTTGGCAACTTCATAGTTTCTTGGAAGAAATGTTCTCCAACTTAAAGAAGCTGAAAGAACTACTGAATAAAACAGAGGATATGAATAGAAAAATGACAAAGGAGCCGTCGTTGCAATTTTAAGATGATAAAGAACTTCATGTACTTTCACTGCAATGGTGACATCTGTGCCGAGACCCAAAGATGAGCAAGCCGTCTTTAAACATTTGTGACCAGTGTTTTAGTAAATACAGAAGCTTGGGCCCTGCCTGGAACATGTTCAGCAGCCTTTGAACAGCCCAAGTCTGTGTCCTGTGAGTGCACTGAGCACCCAAGAGAGGAAATAGAGGGAAGTCCAGAAGATAAGGGAGGGGTAGTTTGTGTAGGGCCTCCGGGCCTGCCCATTGTGACCACTTTGGCTTTATGCTTAGATACATTCTGATGGACAATCATAAGAATTCTGAAAGATCGGAGACCAGTGGTTACTAAAATGAAATCTCATTATCTGAAAATTGTCATATCAGCTGGCATTGACTAGGCACCTTATTTAATGTTATTAGATTAAGCAAGTTATTGGCCAGGTAAAAATTCTGCCATTTAATAGTCTTTCCATACAGTTCAATCTAACTACCACCACCACCAGCAACAACAAAAGAAAAAGGAAAATCAAGAAATGTTTTACTTTAAAATATGAACCAAATAAGAGTAGTTGTCTATATTCTCTACTTTAGATTTCAACCCTTGTGCAAAAGGAAATTTGTTCCAGATAAGTTTTTTCTGAGAAAGGAAAATGAATTGATTTCTGAAACTACCTGTGGTTGACCTTGGACACATCACTTCATCTTTCCAGGAGTTTATGTTTTTTTAATCTATAAAATGATACTGGTGAACTAGAAGATTTAGAAATGCCTCTTTATGCTCTATAATATTATGGTTTAAAAATGAAAATTATATTGTAAATATAGCATATATACTACAAAATCTATTTGAAACGGCAGATTGTCAATATTCTGTAAAACTATAATATACCCACTTATGAATTTTGTGTTAAAATAAAAAAATATGAAACATACAGAAAAACTTTCTTGAATTACCAGAAAGAATTCTTTCAAGTACTTTAAATTTGAGAGCTCGTCTTCCAAGCAACCAAAGAGCTATGCTGCCACCTACTGGTTAAATGATTAGCACCTAAAAGATGTTGCCATACTTTATTTTTAAAAAATGCAAAGAATGATAAAGTCCTACCTGAGATCATAATGCCGTCTTTACATTTTAAAATGGGATGATTAAAATTCTTGTACATTCATTTAAAATAATACATCGATGAAATTTTATTTAGATCCCTGTATTTATTAAAAATCAAATAATACTGATATATTTCAGGGGGTCTTATCTGGTGATAACACATTTCTTATGGCATTTCTAAGGGGAAAACATCACTGACACTTTGATCAATGTTCCAGTATTCTGTTCTTTTACAGTAACAAAAAAAGTGTATTTTCTGGGACTCCCAGAAATTTTATATATAATTTAGAAGCCAAAATATAAACTGATTTTTGAAAAAGGAAAACCCCAAAGTAAGTCGTGGTTAATTACTAGCTATATTAAAAGTGAGTCATGTAAGTGCTAATAATACACTGGCTTTTTTCAACACCGATGTCCCTAAAATAGCTGTGGCACTTAAACTCCTTTCATTTAGAAACATTAACACCTAAGTATCTAAGAAAGTAGCCATTTGTTCATCTAATTCCTTATTTTTGTCGGAAAAGCTTAGCAGTGTGTGCAGTTTTTAAGTTGCTATCTTATTATACACTGGCAATGAATCACATAGATGAATTTATGCTACATCATCCCCCCCTTGATTGTGTGATAATGCCATCCTTTGACAGATACTTATTCTCCTGAAATTTGTCACATCTAAAACAAGCTCTTCTTGTTTTTTAACAAATAGAAATTCTCCATTCTGATAAGACAACAAAAAACATAAAAATTGAGAGGAGAACAGTAACCAGCCATTTAAAAAAAAAATTAAGCTAGCATAACTTGTATTCCACATGTTGTTTGAAAAAAAGATCTTGATGTGTTTCCTGACTTTTATTTGAAACACAAATTGTAGACACTGGAGCAGGAAAGGGTGCATCAAATAATTTCTGTGCTTGCTTTCAGAGCAAAGCCACTCTGCGATAGCCCTAGTGCTTTGAACCACCTAGCTTTAATGTTTCTATCCCTGAATCCTTAATCAAATAGATTGCCTCATCAGAAAGACCTTTTTTGAACACTTGCTTAAAATTTAATTTTCCTTTAACAAAGCAAACTCCTACATTTTCCCCAAATATGTTTCATTCTCTGTATGGTACTTAGACCTTTGATAAGAACCATATTCTTTCTTTCTTTTTTTTTTTTTTTTTGTTTTGTTGCTATATATACGTATGTTTTCCTCTCTTCTTTTGTACTTCTTTCTCATGTTTTCTGTCTCTCTCTCTCATCTCTTACTTCCATGTTTTCTTAAATCTTTTTGTATATATCCATATTCTAAAACATTGAATAACCAAATCTCCTGAAGCAAACATAACACCTGTCTTCCATTTTTATATACATCAATTTAAACGTGCTCTACTTCTTATAATAGTTTATAACATTTTTCTAAACCTAGAATTGAAAAAATAATTTCATTCATGATGAAATCCTGAGGGCTGGAAAAAATATGAGTATCACCCTTTAGCATTCTTATCTTTTATATGCTACCTAGATGTTAATTTTCCCTGAATTAGACTAGAAAAGATTCTTTTGAAAATGACCTTTCTTGGTCATGATTCAAGAAACAAAATGTAAATAATTCAAATAACAGTTTTGTGTCTTATACTAAATAGAAAGCAAATGTCAATATTAATTGTTGCTTTAAGAAAGCAATTATATTTTCAAAAGTTCATACTAATTAACTGAATCAAATTGAATAGAATACAGCATTTTAAAAATTTTATTTAAATTCACTTAATTAACATACAGTATATTATTAGTTTCAGAGGTAAAATTTAGTGACTCATCAGTTGCATATAACACCCAGTGCTCATTACATCAAGCGCCCTCCTTAATCCCCATCACCCAGTTACCACATTTCCCCACCCACCACCCCTCCAGCAACCTTCAGTTTGTTTTCTAGAGTTAAGAGTCTCTTATGGTTTTTCTCCCTCTCTGATTTTGCCTTATTTTATTTTTCCCTCCCTTCCCTTATGATAATCTGTTTTGTTTCTTAAATTCCACACATGAGTGAAATCATGACAATTGTCTTTCTCTGGGGATGAAAGTTGGTACAGCCTCTCTGTACCGAAGACAGTATGGAGTTTCTTCAAAGAGTTAAAAATATAGCTATGCTATGACCCAGCAATTGCACTACCAGGTATTGATCCAAAGGATACAAACATAGTGATTTGAAAGGGCACCTGCACCCCAATGTTTATAGCAGCAATGTCCACGATAGCCAAAATTTGGAAAGAGTCCAGATGTCCATAAACAAATGAATGAATAAAGAAGTGGTTTGTATATACAATGGAATAATACTCAGCTATTGAAAGGAAATGAAATCTGACCATTTGCAACGACATGGATGGAACTAGAGGGTATTATGCCCGATATTTTTCATTATATTAGAAAGTCTCCACAAACGTTTTAGTTCAACCATAATGCTCCATTAATTTGGGGTAAATAATTTAATTTTTTTTTACTGTAAGTAATGGGTAAATGTTCTTGTAAAACATTTTTTTCAAGCTTACTGAGGTAAAATTGACAAATAAAATTGTATGATATTTATTTTATCATAAATGAATACCCAGGCACTCCAATTATATGATATTTGAAATGTACATTACAGTGATTTGATATACATACACATTGTGAAAGGATTCTTATCATCTAGTTAATTAAATTATTCATCACTTCATTTATCTTTTCTTTTTGCTAAAAATATAAGTTCTATTCTCTTAGCAAATCTTAATGGAGTGTTGTCAACTATAGTCACCATGCTTTACATTAGGTCTTTAGACCTTATTCATCTTATAGCTGAGAGTTTGTACCCTTTTACCAACTTACATTTCCTTCATCACTTCCCCCACTAGCCCCTGCCCACACTTTCTACTCCCTGTTTCTATAAGTTTAATTTTTTTAAATTCCATATATGATACCATGCAGTATTTATTTATCTTTCCCTGGCTTATTTCATTTAATATAATGTCCTCAAGGGGTGCCTGGGTGGCTCAGTGGGTTAAAGTCTCTGCCTTCGGCTCAGGTCATGACCTCAGGGTCTGGGATCGAGCCCCACATCAGGCTCTCTGCTCAGCGGGGAGCCTGCTTCCCCCTCTCTCTCTGTCCGCCTTTCTGCCTACTTGTGATCTCTCTCTCTCTCTGTCAAATAAATAAATAAAATCTTTAAAAAAATATATAATGTCCTCAGGATTCATCTGTTGTCACAAATGCCAGAATTACCTTCTTTCTTATGACTAATATTCTACTGTGTGTGTGTTTATATATTACATATATATGAAAAATGTGAATACATATATATGTTTGTGTATGTATACATATGTATGTATATATGTACATATATGTATGTATATATGCGTGGGAAATGTGTATATGTATATACATATATATACTCATATATATGCATACACATACATATATACACATATGTATATATATATTAACATTTTTAAAAATATTTTTAAAAAATTTTTTAAGATTTTATTTATTTATTTGACAGAGAGAAGGAGATCACAAGTAGGCAGAGAGGCAGGCAGAAGCAGGGGAAGCAGTCTCCCCCAAGAGTCCGATATGGGGCTCGATCCCAGGACTCTGAGATCATGACCTAAGTCAAAGGCCATGGCTTAAACCACTGAACCACACAGACACCCCCCATGTATTAACATTTTTTAATCCATTCCCATTCATCCATGAATGAATACTTAGGCTTTTCTATATATTGCTTTTGCAAATATGCTGCAGTAAACATGGGGGTAGAGATATATCTTTGATACTCTGTTTTCATTTCCTTTGGATATATACTGAGACGTGAGATTACTGGATTATATGGTAGGTCTTTTAATTTTTTGAGGAACTTCAATGCTATTTTCCATAGCATTGGAAATTGGCTGCACCAATTTACATTCCCACACAATATGAAAATATTTCATGGTCTTTTCTGGTTCCATATAAATTTTAAGATTATTTGTTCCATTTCTTTGAAATAAATTGGTGGTATTTTGATAAGGATTGCATGTGTCGATTGCTTTAGGTAGCACAGACATTTGCACAATATTTTTTCTTTCAATCCATGAGCATGGAACATTTTTCCATTTCTTTGTGTCTTCTTCAATTTCTTTCATAAGCACTTGGTAGTTTTCTAAGCCCATCAACAGATGAATGGATAAAGAAAAAGTGGTATATATATATATACAATGGAATATTATGCAGTCATCAAGAGAAAGGAAATCTTGCCATTTGCAATGATATGGATGGAACTAGAGGGTATTATGCTAAGCCAAATAAGTCAGTCAGAGAAAGACAGTTATCACATGATCTCTCTGATATGAAGAATTTGAGAGGCAGGGCTGGGGGCCGTGGGGGGTGGGGGAGAGAAATGAAACAAGATGGGTTGGGGAAGGAGACAAACCATAAGAGACTCCTAAACTCACGAAACAAACTGAGGGTGGCTGGGGGGTAGAAGGGGTAGGGATAGGGTGGCTGGGTTATAGACATTGGGGAGGGTATGTGTTATGGTAGGTGCTGTGAAATGTGTAAGCCTGATGGTTTACAGACATGTACCCTGGGGTAAATAATACATTATATGTTAATAAAAAAAAAACAAAAAAACACCTGAAAAAAGTATTTCATATATTTTCGATTCATTTCTTAGAATAAGTTGTCAGAGAGAGATCACCGAGTTAAAGTATATTCATGATTTTAAGATTCTTGTTTCTCCAAAATTTAGGTTAAGTCATTGTGAACGAAGTCCGAAACCCTGGGATCTGTCATTGGCTGAGAAAGGACCATGGAGTGGTTGACTTGCCATTTTCCCCAGAGTAAAAGGTACACCTTTGGGGCAGTTATCAGAGAATAAGTGTTTCCTTTTAGAAGCCTTTATTGCTTCACTTTTAGATCTACAGCTCAAGGAGGAAAGATTGGCAGTCTATCTTGTTTCTGAAAGATAGAGAAAGCCTTGGAAGTACACGAACTAAGTATAATACAAACCATATTGTGTAAAAAGAATAAAAATACTAGGTCATTTGTTTGGACTGTAATCTCACAAACTCTGAATGAGAACTTCAACTTAATGTCAGAGAGAATAAAATTCTTAAATCTTGTGAGATATGTCATCTCAGAATAATGTCAGCTTAAAGTCTCATTGAGTTTAATGTACTTTTTAAGTTGGTTGCAGTTCAAATATTAATGCATTTCCTATAGACTTTTAAAAATATTTTAATTCATGAGTATAAATGAGTATAAATAGATATATGCATGTCAGAAGATATTAAGTAATGCAAAGCAACACAGCAAATAATTGAATTAATTTGTTTTTTTTGTTAGTTCTATGGTATTATCCACTTAGGGATTTTGTGCTTTGATAAATATCAGAAAATGCAAGTACATGAACAATAAAACAGATTCCTTTGATGTTGATTCCACTATACAGGTAGAGGCAAAATTATAACTAAACAACTTCAATGTATGATAAAGAAAATAAAATTTAATCAGTCTTTTAAATGTTATAAATATTTCAAATATTATTTAATCATTCTACATGTTGGATAATAATACTAGCATCTCCTTCCATCCCGTTGTTATTATAATAATCTCCATTTATTTCATGCCATTATAACTTTCATATACTGCTGTTCATAGAGAGGACAAGTTGAACATCTGAAGTTCAGGTGAATGTCTGTATACAAATGTTCAGAGGAAATGAGTCAGGTTAACAAAGGGTGATGAAAAACAAACTAAAAGATGAAGAACCACAGAAGTGATTTCTTTGTTTTTGTTTGTTTGTGTGTGTGTGTGTGTGTGTGTGTGTGTGTGTGTGTGTTTGATGACCCCTGTGCTTGCTACATTTAGTTAAAAGCTATTCCAATATTTAAAAATAAGACTTTGGATCTTATACCACTCAGAAAAATTAACCTGAAAGGGATTAAACACTTATATGAAAGACCTGAAACTATATACCTCCTAAAAGAGAACATAAGAAAAAAGCTCCTTGACATGGATCTTGGTAATGATTTTTTTTAAAATCATACCTAGAATAAAAGCAACAAAAGCAAAAATGAAACAAATGGGACTATATCAAATTAAAAGCTTCTGCACAGCAAAGAAACCATCAACAAAATGAAAAGATAACCCAAGCAATGGGAAAGAATTTTAAACCATATATTTGATAAGGGGTTAGTAGCCAAAATATATAATAAAAGTCATATAACTCAGTAGCAAAAAAACCCAAATCATCTAATTAAAACATGGGCAAATGACCTGAACAGACATTTTCCCAAAGAAGTTACACAAATGACCAACAGGTAATGAAAAGATGCTCAATATCACTAGTCATTAGAGAAATACAAATTAAAGCCAATAAGATATCCCCTAATGTCTGTTGGAATGGCCATTATCAAAAAGACAAAGAGATAAAAATGCCAGAATGAATTCGAAGAAAAGAGACTCTCTGTGACTGTTGAGGAGATTATAAATTGGTACAGACACTATGGAAAACAGTATAGAGGTTCCTCAAAAAATTAAAAATAGAACTACTATATGATCCAGCAATTCTACTTTGGGGAATATATCCCAAGGAAATTAAAACACTTAATCAAAGAAATATCTATATCCCCACGTCCATAGCAGAATTATTTACAAGAACCAAGATATAAAAATAACCTAAGTGCCCATTGATAGATGAATGTATAAAGAAGCTGTGGTGTATGTGTATGCAATGAAATATTATTCAGCCACTTAAAAAATGAGAAAATCTTACCATTTGCAATAACATGGATAGACCTTGAAGGTATTATGCTGAGTGAAATAAGTCAGACAGAGGAAGACAAATACTGTATGACTTCACTTAAATGTAGAATCTAAGAAGGAAAGAAAAGAAAAGGAAAAGGAAAGGGAAAGAGAAAGAAAACCTCATAGAAAAAGAGATCAGATTATTTGTGGCTATCAGATGTAAAGGGTAGAGGGGAGGGGAAATTGGAGGAAGATAGTTAAAAAAATACATACTTCCATTTTAAGATAAATAAATACTAGGGATTTAATGTGCAACTGATACTTGTAGTTAACAATGCTGTATAATGTACAGGAAAGTAATTAAGGGAGTAAATCCTAAGAGCTCTCATCATAAGAAAATGTTTTCTTTCCTTTTTTTTTTTTTTTATTGTATCTATACAAGATGATGGATGTTAACTAAACCCATGATGGTACTCATTTCAGAGTATATGTAAATCAAATCATCATGTTATATACCTTAAACTTATGTACTAATATATATCAAATATTTCTCAATAAAACTAGAAAATAATAAGGTCTTGGCCAACCAATGGTTTACCAAATATCACCAGACTGCATCCAACTAAATTTCTTTACTTTTTACTAATTCTTTCTTAGGTTTGATGTTTTTGGAAGTTTATTCATGGAATGTATTTTAAGACTCCATTTTAAGACTGCAGTGGAAAAGAGATAAGAATGTGTAACTGCACAGTTATGTATATGTCTGTCCCTCTTTCTGGAAATACATTCCACTGAGGGCAGAAGCTAGATTTCATTCCTGTGTACTTTTCTCATGGCACATCAGCTGGCACATAAAAACTGCTTTTTATTGTTTGTTGAGGTAAGGTAGGAAGGAAAGAAGAATGAGGGGAGAAAGAGGACTGAAGGAATGGTTAAGGTTACTACCGAGTTAAGTCAGTCTTATTTTCATAATTTTGAAATAAAATCTAGTAAATAAAATTAAAAGAATACTCATGAGGTGAGATAATTCTTAAAATGTACTTTATAGCCTTACTTTCCACACATATTTTTCCCAAGACATTAACTTCATCTTGAGTTTAAAGTTATTTTAAATTTCCCTCATGACTCCACTACTTGATTAAAATGTGAAGGGAGAATGCCTAGGTGGCCCAGTTGGTTAAGTGTTTGCCTTCAGTTCAGGTCATGATCCCAGGGTCCTTGGATGGAGTCCCACATTGGGCTCCTTGCTCAGCAGGGGAGTCTGCTTCTCCCTCTGCCTGCAGCTTCCCCTCCTGGTGCACTCTCTCCTCTCTTTCTCTGACAAATAAATAAATAAGTAAAATCTTAAGAAATGGTAAAAGCTGAAAAAGATAAATTCCATTGATTTTTTCTTATCTTCCACCTGACGTTTTAATTCTAAATGAGTTAAGATCCTCGTGGCACACAAATTGCCCAACCTGCTGCAGGTAGTTGTTACAGACAAGGATAAAAATAACTCTTTTCTATGTCTGATTAAAGGGACGTAACTGGCTAACTTTAACTTTTACAATTGACCCAACATATCCTTAAATGGAAACCTTCTCAAAGTTTCTTAACTTTCTCTGTCACTGTGTTTGCAAACATCCTCAGAGTAAAAAATTCACATGAGAGTAGTAAAATAATAATTTCCTTTCCTTTTCTTCCATAACATATTAACTAGTTGTAGAGACACAGAGAATTAATTGGAGGAGAAAATTCCGAGATATATGAGCCAAATAGTTCACATGACAATTGGGCTTATCTTTTCGTGAAGCACACAAAAAAATTGTTTTTGCCAGAGAAAAACTGGTGCATATCCTCAGATGGTATCTTTAATTCTATTCAGTTATCCAATAGCTGCTGTTATTGGTAATCAGAGAAACTTAGAAAAAAGGCCAAGACTGTTCCACATCTATTCAAAATCCATCTAATCAAAGTACACAAGACTGTTGTAACTTTCTGAGGAATTGTAAACATTACAAATAACAATGTGATATTTTCTTTAAGGGAGAAATTTCTAACGTATTTTTCCAATATTTAAGTCATGTACAGAGCAGTTGGAATGATGGCGTTCACACACACACACACACACACACACACACACACACACACACACGCATGCAAACGCACTTGTCACATTAATATATCTTCTCAGGCTCTTATGATTATCTTAGACTTAGGATGGGGTAAAAAAGCAGCTCTACAAATGAAGAATTTTTTTTTAAAGATTTTATTTATTTATTTGACAGAGAGAGAGAGAGAGAGCACATCAGGGGGAGCATCAGGCAGAGAGATAGGGAGAAGCAGGCTTACCCTGAGCGGGGAGCCCGATGCTGGGCTTGAACCCAGGACCCTGGGATCACGACCTGAGCCGAAGGCAGTGGACCACTGAGCCACCCAAGTGCCCTGAAGATTATTTTTATCCAGTCTTTGAGTTTGAGTTTAAATTAGAAAGGCAGATTAGTCAAGGAAACTTGTGATGTGGGAAGGAGGAAGAGTGAGGAGTCTTTGAGTAGTTCTATTCCACAAGTTAGCACTTCATTTTGTGGTGACTTGTGCATTAATCTTCTATTTTATTTCACTGTATTTTACTTCATTTATTCATATTTGGGGTCAGTGAAAAAATGTAAATAGGTTATATATATACCCGACTATAGTACTGTTAAGTGTATTCCACAAAAGGCAGAAGAGGCCTTTTCCCAATCCGTTTTAAAATTAATGTAATAACTTGAATTATGTCTTCATATATGATGTGCTTTTAAAAATTTATGTATGTACTATTTTTACCCAACAAACTTGAGAAGAATTATGTCAGAGTCAAGAAATTTGAAGCGTATTACATGTTAAAATGTTTTTAACATTTTAAGTTTAACACTCTTTTTACTTATTCACTTATCCAGTTCCACCTTAATACTAAAATGACTACCTTTTGTATATTAATGAAAGCATTATTTGGAAGTTATTTACATATAGATGAACAAAACATTAAATGTCACACAAATAGACTATTGAGTCTAACAAATAGTCTATTTGTTACATCTAAACTATTACATCTAAACAAATGAAGTTAGTAGATAACGACCAGATGATAATCTGAGTCATCTAGTCATACCCATATTTTTCCTGCTTTATGTACCAGGATATTCTGTTTCTTTCTTCCCAAATTAATTTGAATGATATGACCTTAGTGGTTCTCTTGAAACAAAGCATTACATTTTCTTTTTTTTTTTTTAAATTTTATTTATTTGACAGAGAGAAACACAGCGAGAGAGGGAACACAAGCAGAGGGAATGGTAGTGGGAGAAGCAGGCTTCCTGCCGAGCAGAGAGCCCGATGGGGGCTAGATCCCAGGACTCTGGGATCATGACCTGAGCTGAAGGCAGACGCTTAACGACTGAGCCACCCAGGCGCCCCAAAGCATTACATTTTCAACAGATTTCACTTTAAGAAAAATGTATAGGTTGAACATCCAATCTCATTTTACTCCTTTTCTCTTCTTAATTATTCTCACTCCAGATTAACCTACAGGGTGGGATCCACAAAGAAATGTTTATTACAAGCTACATAAATATTAACTGATTTCAGTTTCAAGCACTTTGGGTATATGTCTTCAAAGAGTGACATATATTTTTAATGAAGACGAGCAGTAGATGATATATCCATTGTAAAGCAGCAAAAAAGTAAATATTGGGTACTTCTCAAAAAAATCAAGAGGAAAAAATAAAAATTCAAATCAGGTCAAATAATTTTTTCATGGGAGATCTAGACCAAAAAAGTCTGCTTGCTTTCACTTTTTGGAAATCAGTCTAAAGACTAGGACTTGCACTGTATGCAATATGTAATAGTAGATCATATCTCTTTTTGTTTCCTCTGCCATTGTCACCGTTCAGAACAGTTTGTTTATGGGAGGCCTCATTAATGGTTCTTTACAGCTGACCCCTGCTGTAGAGGGTATTACCACTCCACAGGTTTCTATCACACAATTTTCTGGGTATGTC
The DNA here is from genome assembly GCA_028646535.1 of Procyon lotor. Classification (NCBI taxonomy): domain Eukaryota; kingdom Metazoa; phylum Chordata; class Mammalia; order Carnivora; family Procyonidae; genus Procyon; species Procyon lotor. The sequence continues at coordinate 97,164,172 of CM053604.1, forward strand.
AAAAGCATATGTCAGAGCAGAAAGGGCAGAGATAAACCTTGGGGATTCTAAAGACTGACACCTGGCTGGAATTCAATTTGTCAGGAAGTGGAAAGCGGTGTTGCAAAGCACTGAGAAGCTTGGGTTAGCTTAAAATGACTCATTTGCTGGAGTTTAAAATTAACTCTAAAGACCCTCTGTGACAGCGTTCAAACTCTGTACAAACATAATGCTGAAATATTTAAACCCAGTGCAAATTATGTTTTGATTCAAGACAATGAATATGCTTAATTAAACTGGCACTGAAAATGTAAATATTTTAGCTAGTATCGCATTAACGCTAAAACCCTGGGAATTAAATTGTACATTTCTAATCTTTCATAATGATGAAATTCAAAATGTTATTGTTGTGTTTATAAAGGAGTCCATTGTTAGACAGCATATTCATTATGAGACAATGGTTACACATCTCATTCCACAACAGGGAAGGGATTCAATGGTTCAGTATTGCATACAGCAACAATAAGAGATTTTATCAAAAAAATTATAGGATGTAATACTGAACTCTAAAATCTGAAATTGTAGAAAGAAAGAAGGTATCACAACTGGCTGATATTTTTATAATAATAGTTATATTCTATCTTAGTGGACACTCTAAACAAATTATTTTGATAATAAAGTAAACTGATATTCCAATTAACTAAATTAAAAACAGTAGCCTTTTCAGGAGAAAAATGTTATGTTTATCTAAGAACTAACAATAAACAGCAACAAAACAAAAACAAAAAACTAGTCAAAATAGCACCTTGATTCTCTAATGTGTGTAAATGTGGTTTTTATCAAGGGAATAGTCACCTATCATTTTATGTAAAGCTATTTTATCTTTTTTGATCTAATATTGGCTTCATATTGTTCAACAATTTGGTATAAAGACAAAAATGGTAACTAGATATCTAGAATCCCAATGTTAGAGAATCAGTGCTATCAAAATCATGAAAAAAATCAGAAATTCAAAATTTGACTGTCTTTTGTTGAATTTTAAATATAGTTTTAAATGTTGATGGGATCTGTCCATATTTTAAAATATTTAATTGAAATTGCCACTTTGAGGGGCGCCTGGGTGGCTCAGTCATTAAGCGTCTGCCTTCGGCTCAGGTCATGATCCCAGGGTCCTGGGATCGAGCCCCGCATCGGGCTCCTTGCTCGGCAGGAAGCCTGCTTCTCCCGCTACCATTCCCTCTGCTTGTGTTCCCTCTCTCGCTGTGTTTCTCACTGTCAAATAAATAAAAATCTTTAAAAAAAAAAAAAAAGAAATTGCCACTTTGAAAGTGAGAATGTGAATCTGTGCCATTAAAATTTATTAATTGTCTCCTTTCATATGATTAGTTTCCCATTCTCCCATAGCTGCCCACTTTGACAAAACAGGATCATCTCAAGGGTATGTCTGTTCTCCATTTCATTTACATGTACTTCTTTAATCACAAGTGGAGAAAAAAATCCAATGGGTTTTTAGGGAAAACAATTTGTGTACAACACAGATAATACCCTTTTGGTCATCTGACCCCCAATTATCCTGCCTCCTTAATATCATGCCCTTGTATAATCTCCTCCCCTTGAGTGCAAACTAAGCCTGGTGACCTGAATAGAATGAAGCAAAAGAGAAAGGATAGCACCTCCAAGATTAGATTAGAAAATAAGGGTGACTTCAGTCTTGCTCTCTTGCTCACTCACTCTGAGGGAATCCAGCTGCCATGTTTTCATCCATGTTAAAGAGAGACAAAGAACTAATACAGACCCTTAACCAATAGCTGGTTAGAAACTGAATCCTGCATCCAGATGCTTGAGCCTAGAAGCAGGTCCTCTCCCAATCATATCTTCAGATGAGATCATGACTACACCATGGCTATAGCCTTTTGGGAAATCTCAAAGCAGAGGACCTAGGTAAGTCACATTCAGATTTCTTACAGAAATTGTGAATAATGAATGCTTAGTTTTTCAAGCCACTGAGTTTTGGGGTCATTTCTCATGTAACGATATATAACTAATAAACCTCATTCACCTTCACACCTCATACAGAACCTCTCAATAAATGAACAAATTTAATGAGTCAACAATGGGTGTTCATAGCAAATTTTTGGCTTAGTTCCTAATATTGAGTTAACTATCTGAGATCTGGTATTCATCCCTTGCTGGTCATTAGTAACAGTTTTTGGGCAGTTGATGCTACAGATAACCACAAATCATATTGTCATTTTATGGGGTTTTTTTAAAAGATTTTAATTATTTATTTGACAGAGAGAGAGATCACAGATAGGCAGAGAGGCAGGAAGATAGAGAGGAGGAAGCAGGCTCATCACTGAGCGGAGAGCCCAAAACGGGGCTCGATCCCAGGACTCTGAGATCATGACCCGAGTCGAAGGCAGAGGCTTAACCCACTTAGCCACCCAGGTGCCCCTCATTTTATGTTTTATTCTAATTGTCCAAAAATTTAAACATTGCATTATAAACTCTGTAGGAAATATTACACAGCTTAATTTTATTTTTCAGTTTGTAGAGTTCAAGAGGTTTTGACCCAAGCTTCAGTGTTCTTGGAAATCAGTCCTAGGTACAAAAAAATTATGAAAATAGGAACTGGATTTCTTTCTTTTTCAGTTATTGCCACACAAACCCCCCACTCAGAGCCTGACAGTCATATACATACAAATACAGGTATAGATTAAAAACTTAAGCTACATGTGTGGGTTTTTTTTATCTTGAATAATGCCTAAAGGGAGACAAATGAGTCATCAAATCAACTTTAAGGGTATAATAAAAGATTGGTTTTCTCTTATGTTGGAAAAAAAAAAACTTAAGCTACAATAGCTACCAAGTATTTATTGAACATCTCAAGTAAATAGGCTATCTACTGATTGACAAAAAGTTAAGTATAGGGTAGTAACATCATTTCAAATAACTATGAAAAGGATTCAGTAGAACTCAAAATTCATACCAAATCACCTAAGAGATGAGATCTGAGAAGAGGAAGAGAGAGGATTGGTGTAGCAATAAATTCTACTACTTTAAAACCAAGTTTCTAAATTATGGGGATGATGGCACAAACACACACACACAAACACATACACACTCAATTCCTGGTAAGAAATCAACAGAATGTTGGTCCTGATCCTGATCAGTTTCTACACCATCCAGCCAATTATTTTCTCTGTATCAAATCAAAATAAACTGAAGTGGCCCTGGGGCTTAAGTGTTTTCACTTCTACGTGATCAACATAAGCACCAATGCAAGTCACCTTATGCATTCTCGAGTTCGTGAGGATGTCACTGGAAATCAGCAGATTAGACTACTTTTTTTTTTTTAAGATTTTATTTATTTGATATAGAGAAACGCAGCGAGAGAGGGAACACAAGCAGAGGGAATGGTAGTGGGAGAAGCAGGCCTCCTGCCGAACAGGAAGCCCAGTGCGGGGCTCGATCCCAGGACCCTGGGATCATGACCCCAGCCGAAGGCAGACACTTAATGATTAGCCACCCAGGTGCCCCTAGACAACTTGTTTTTAAAACTGAAATAAAAACCAAACATGAAACACAGAATTTGTAAAAGATTCTTCTAAAAGGGGATGCCAGTCTAAAATTCATACGTGGTTTCTGACAGAATCATTACATTTTTCTTATTGCAGTTTCATTATATAACATGCAATAACACTTATTCTACCACTGAGACACATACCATTAAAAAATTAAAGCTAGAAACAAGATGGCTGGACGCTACCAATTTATTTTATAATAGTTTTTTTTGCAAACAATAGTAGAAACAATATATAAGGCTGGAAGTAAATTTTATAATAACTGACAATATAAAGTTATTATATATACTAATTGATTGCTCAATAGCAACATGAAACATAAAAATAAAAAACTCAGTATGAATACATAAAAGTTGTTAACAGAGTAGATTCTAAGAGTTCTCATTATGAGGAGGAAAAAAATCACTTTTTTTCCTTTTTCATTTTCTTTCTTTTTTTTCAGCTGTAGGAGATGATGGATGCTAACTAATTCATTATAGTAACCATTTCACAGTGTATATAAGTCAAAATCATTACGCTGTACACCTTAAACTTATACAGTGCTATATATCAATTATACCTCAATAAAACTGGAGTGAGGGGAGATCAGAGACCAGGCTATAACTAGAACTGCTTACATTAGAAACAAAGAAAAGTGTCACATCAACAATCCATATTGTTTTTTACCTTATATTATTTACATTCAAGAAAATATTTTTAGTGTAAAATCAATACAAAGGAAGTTAAATGAAGGGAATGATAAAGATTAAGACAAAAATAAAATGAAAAGAAACAATAGAAAAAAAATCAATAAAACCAGAAGCAGGTTCTCAAAAAAAAAAAAAAAAAACCCTCAGGAAAATGGACATAGATAAAAAGAGAGAAGACTAAAATAACCAATATTCAGGATAAAACCAGGAACATCCATTAAGGACTCTGACAACATCAAAAGGATAATGAGAAATTATTCTGAGTAAATTTATGCTCATAAATTATACAATTGAGAAGAAATGGACCCAGGATAACACAATTCTAAAACTCAACCAGATTAAATAGATAATCTGAATAGTACAAAAACCACTGAATAAATTGAATTTTTAATTAAAAAGTCCCCAGAAAAGAAATTCTCAGGCCCAGATTATTTCACTGGAGAATTTTGTCAAATAAAATTTTATACAATGTCCTCTAGAAAATAGAAGACAGGGGAATACTTATTCTATGAGTCTACTTGTGCTCTGTTACCAAAAGTAGACAGAATACAAAAAAAGAAAATTACAGACCAATATCTTTCATTGAAACTAGATACAAAAATTCTCAATTAAAAATTGGCAAATTAAATCTAGAAATGTGTGAAAAGAATTATATGCCATGACCAAATGGAATTTATTTCAAGAATGCAAGGTTAGTTCAACATTAAAAAATAATTTGCTGTAATCTACCATGCCAATTGCTTTAAAAGGAAAATTAAACAATCATATCAACTAATCCAGAAGAAAAGCACTTGACAAAGCTTAACACTCATCCATATAAAAACTTACAAAAAGCAAGGAATTGACAGGAACTTCCTCATATGGGCTAAATTGTGTCTCTTCTCCTATCACACAAATTTGTATGGCGAGGTCCTAGTCCCCAGTAACTTAAAATGTAACTATTTGGAATAGGGTCTTTGAAGAGATAACTAAGGTTAAATCAGTTCATTGGGATGAGCCCTAATCCAATATGGCTGGTGTCTTCATAAGAAGGGGAGATTAGGATACAAATAATAAGGTGAACACACAAAGAGAAAATTGCCATCTACAAGTCCAGGACAGAGGACTGAGAAGAAAGCAACTCTACCATTACCTTGATCTTGGATTTCTAGTCTCCAGAATTATAAGGAAATAAATTTCTGTTGTTAAAACCACCCAATTTGTGGTACTTTGTTATGGCAGACCCAGAAAACTAGTATACTTCCTTCACTTGATTAAAGAACATCTACAAAACATCTACACCTAACATGACACAAGGGTGAAAGACTGAATACTTTCCCATGATATTCAGGAACAAAACAAGGATATCCATTTTGACCATTTTTATTCAACATACTGCTGAAAGTTCTAGCTAGTACTTTAAGTCAAGAAAAGGAAATAAAAGGCATATTGATTGGTAAGGAAGAAATAAAACTGTCCATATTTTTATGAAAAACTCTTAAAATTTAGCAGTGAGTTCAGAAAGGTTGTAGAATATAAGATCAATATATGAGTGAGTCACATTTCTATATACTAAAAATAAACAAATGCAAACCAGAAAATTAAAAACAAAGCCATTTATAGTTGCTTTAAAGAAAATGAAATGCTTAGGTATAAATCTAACGAAATTAACTCCAGGATTTAGATCTTAAAAATGACAAAATTCTGATGAAAGAAATCAAAGAAGACCTAAATAAATATAAAGACAAACCATATTTGTGGCTTGAAGACTCAACATAAAAAGATATCAATCCTTTCCAAATTAACCTACAGATTTAATGCAATTCCTATCAAAATCCCAGCAAGTATTTTTATAGCCTAGACAAGCTTATCTAAAAATTTATGTAGGAAAACACAAGACCAGAAGGGTATTAAAAAAAAAAAAGAAGTTTTGACAAGTAGGAATGAAGTGTTGACTAATCACTCTTATCTATTGTTAGGTCTTAACTACATAGTGACTATATGAAGATAGTGTGGTACTGGTGGAAGAGAGCCAAATTGATACAATACAGAGAACTGACTTATAGACCGAATATGTGCTTGAGACTGATAAAAATCTAAAATCAATTCAAAAGAAGATATATAGCATTTTCAGTGAATAATCTTGAAGCATTTGGACATTCATAGGCAAAAATAAAGAAAGGAATGAAAGAAGGAAGAAAGGAAGGAAGGGAGAGGGAGGAAACAATCAAATTTTAATACTCTTATACAAATATTAACTCCAAATGAATTACAGACTTACATGCAAAACAAAAAAAAACATAAAAATTTTAGAAAAATACATAATACAGGGGCACCTGGGTGGCTCAGTGGGTTAAAGCCTCTGCCTTCGGCTCAGGTCCTGATCTCAGGGTCCTGAGATCAAGCCCTGCATCGAGCTCTCTGCTCGGCGAGGAGCTTGCTTCCCCCCCTCTCTCTGCCTGCCTCTCTGACTACTTGTGATCTCTCTCCTCTCTGTCAAATAAATAAATAAATAAAATCTTTAAAAAAAAAGAAAAATACATAATACATAAATCTTTGGGACCTAGGGCTAGGTGGCAAGTTCTTAAACTTATTACCACAAGCATAATCCATAGGAAAAAAATGGATAAACTGGACCTCATTAAAATTAAAAGAATATGAATATGAATAGGGTGAAAAATCAAGCTACAAACTGAGATAAAAAAATTATAAGCCACATATCAAAGATCAGAATTATATATAGAATTGAATACGGTAATAGGTTTCTAATAAACAATGGAAACACAAATGATCCAATTAGAAAATGGACAGAAAACAGTTATGTCATTTAAGAGGGTATAGAGATATCACATAACAGGAGAATATATTCAATATTGTTAGTCAAAAGGAAAACACAAATTAAAACCACAATACTATTTACTACACACCAATAAGAATGACTAAAAAATGGAGCGCCTGGGTGGCTCAGTCATTAAGTGTCTGCCTTCGGCTCAGGTCACCCGTCTCATAATCCTAGCTAGAGTCTTGGGACTGAGCCCTGCATCGGGCTCTCTGCTAGTGGGAGCCCTGCTTCTCTCTCTCCCACTCCCCCTGCATGTGTTCCCTCTCTTACTGTATTTCTCTTTGTCAAATAAATAAATATAATCTTTAAAAAAAATGAATGACTAAGAGAAAAGATATTGATTACATAATGTACCATCAAGGATGTGGAAGAACTAGATCCCTCATACATTGCTGGTGGGAATGTAAAATAAGACATTTTTCTGGAGAAAGTATGACAGTTTCTTAAAAAACTAAACATTTGGTTACCTTATGACAAAGCAGTCACACTATTCGGCTTTTATTCCAGAGAAATGAAAACTTAACGTTCAACCAAAAATCTGTATATAGATACCTACTGCAACATTATTTTTGTTAGGCCAAATCTGTAAACAACTAAATTATTTCCATGGATAAGTAAATACACTATAATTTATCCATACCATGGATTAATACTCTGTCTTAAAAAGGAGCAAACTATTCATACATGTGAAAATTTGGATGGATCTTGTAAGAATTTTTCTGAGTAATAAAAAAAAAAAACTCAAAAGGTTAGGTATGCTTGCATCCACATAATATCCTTAAAATCACAAAATTATAGAGATGGAGAAGAGATAAGTGGTTATCAGGTATTAGGAAGGGGCATAAGGAGGGAGAGAAGTACCCATTACTATAAAAAGGTAGCATGGGCAATCCGGATGATGAAACTATCCTGTATCTTGACGATGGTAATGGTTACACAGATTTATGATAAAATTGCACAGGATCTACCCCCCCCACACACACCCACACACAAATGAGTGTTTATAATGGTGAAATCTGAATAATGTTAATGATATAACAATGTGTATTTCCTACTTGCAATATTGTACTACAATTAATGCAAGAAGTTGAGATTAGAAAAAAATCAGGTCAAGTTTATAGAGAACTGCTCTGACTTATTTCTTAAAACTACATGTTAATCTATAATTATCCCACAATAAAAAGTAAAACAAAATAGAACAAAAAAGTATTCTTTTATTTTTTAAAGATTTTATTTATTTGATACAGAGAGAGATCACAAGTGGGCAGAGAGGCAGGCAGAGAGAGAAGAGGAAGCAGGCTCCCTGCTGAGCAGAGAGCCCGATGCGGAGCTCGATCCCAGGACGCTGGGATCATGACCTGAGCTGAAGGCAGAGGCTTAACCCACTGATCCACCCAGGCACCCCCAAAAAAGTATTCTTAATGACAGTTTTAACTTAATGACCATAATCATAATAGCAACTAACCAGGCATAGAGTGCAGTGCTAAGCCCTTATAATATCTTTTTTTCTTTCTTATTGCTGTGGGAGCTCTATGACACAGGCACGTGTTATTAATCCTTATTTCACAAATAAGAATATTGATGGTTTGAGATTTAATAAGTTTGTCTAAAAGGATGTAACTTATTTGCAAGAAATGAGGGATTTAAACTCATATTAAGAGCTAAGACTCTTGCCTACAATACATTTTTGTTATGTAAAAAAGCTTATTATCTCATATGCCCTTTATAGACTTGGCACAATGATTGGCAATAAATCTCTCTATATTTATGAATAAATGAATTATGTCACTAAACCATCAAATTTTAGTCTCTGAAAGCATGGGCATAATCATGCAAGGGAAAGAGCAAGCTGTATGTTCCTTCAAGTCATGTAATTTGGAGAACTAAATGAAAATCTGAGCTTCAGTTTCTTGATTGCCTGACTCGAGAAACGGATGCTTCATATATCTTTTATATCTTATATCTCAAATATCAGATGTCTCAAGCAAGTTTTTGGCATCACAGTTAATTTATGATTGACATTTTTAATGAATGTCTGAAATGCCAATATTTTGTGTTGTTGATAAAACGATCCATATGTTTTACATTTCAGATACTCAGACAGCTGAATTGACATTCTGTTGTGAAATGTTAAATTCCTAATATGATTCCAAATCCAGGCAGTAGGCTAACCCATTTCCATAAGAACTTAGAATATGCTTAAGATTTTATTCTTGTTTTCATCTGAGACTTGGAGTTTTAAAGTACCTAGAATGTGAAAGACACACGTTGCAATAGATTAATCTTCATCAAGAATGGCAAATGTTGTATAGAAGGATTAACAGCATTATTTGTTAGCACAGAAACTAAGCCAGCAATTTCCAGTAATTTCCTGTCAGAGAGCTCAGGGGACCTTCTCTAGCACATGAATAGGAACTTACTGCTTCCGTGTCAACTGTTCTTATCAGGACTATAAGATTCAGGAGGAGAGGAAGTTGGTGTTTCCTTTACCACACTATTCCTAATATTTAGATCAGTGCCTGGAGCACAGTAAGGATTGTTCTGTCAACAAAGTAGCTGAAAAATAATCTAGTAAACGTCATAGGCAAGCACAGTTAAATTTTTATGCAATTATTATATATCTATCCCAATTGCTGTGTTTATTTAAATGTCATCCCAGTTAGCTTAGAATTAAAGCCACTGCATTACATTCTTTCATTCTTAAACTTTGGCCCAAATATCTGAATACAGTATTTCAGATTTATTTCATTTCCCTTGTCAGAGTATCTTGCTAATATAATAATTTAATTCATTTCCTTGGAATTCCTAATTTTTCCCTTGATTTACACATAGCAGAAAAAAAGTAATAAGATAATTTTCTCATGATATCTCTTTGCACTGAGAACACTCAAGAAAATCACCTCTGCTTTTTAGCTCTTGCAAAATTTCTTAATTGTATATATTTTTTCCTTAAGAATAGCAGCATATCACCCCCCCAAAAAATAATAGCAGCATATCAATACACCTCCCCCTCCCCTATCTATGCCTTATCACCTTCAGCTTGAAGACCATGATAATTTGTACACCGTTTAACACTGATAATTTATATAACATTTAACACAAGCACATTTAAGAAAGCCACACACTTAGAAAACATTATTTTCATAGAAATACCATTTTTGAAATTAAAAAATTATCTGAAATAACTTATTACTTCTTATTATATAGGAAATCACTATTTCCATTAGCCATAATTTAAAAATTTTTATTAATTTTCTGTTTGACTTTTAAGTTTACTTTTCATAAGTCCCAGAATTTGATCTCTCTAATGGCCAGACCAGTGTCTTAAGATAAAATTCTGTAAGGTACCCAGTGGGGAAATTTCTGTCCTGCAAATGGACCAGAGGACAATAATATCTATCACTGCCATTATCCTCCAAGTTTTATAGTATTGTCCATCTCCACTATCACACTTCTGTTTTTCTATATCAGGTCAGAGATATCATTGCAAATAATTCATTTTCTAGCTTTTTTGCAGTCTATGAGAAGTTCAGTTGAAAATATTTCATTCTCATTTGTTCATGGAAAACATTTTATGCTAGATAATGAGAATATAACAGTGATTTAGGCAGTTATGGTTCCTTTCTAGCAGGATAAAATGGCTTTCTCCTTGATTTATGAGAATTAATAGCTATGATGAACTTGGTGTTCTCTTTTTCTATTGCATTCACCATGAACTAAGTACAATAATAGACCCTTAACATTATGGGTCACTTGAAAGGCACCAAACCTCTCATGACAACTGAATTTTTTAATTCAAGATGAAATTGGTATCTTTCCAGCAGTTTAAATTAGAAGTTTCTTTGTTCTAGCTCTCATCTATATATAAAGATATAGATCTGTGTATATATAGATATGGATTATGTATTATCTATAATCATATATATAGTCATCAAATACGTATTATACATCATTATAATTAAACCTTCTAAAAGATCACTCATTCTCCTCCTTTCTTCTGACTATGATCTAATCATCTTCTGCATGGATTCTTGCCTTCTAATTTCTTACTTCTAGTTTCTCTCTGCAGTCATGCTTCATATCACCACCAAAATCAGGCAACTAAAACACTGATTTTTTAATTTTTTTCTGAAAAACAAACAACAAAAAATAAAAAATAAATACAAATAAAACAACAAAAAAATAACAAAGTCAAAAACTTCAGCTCCAGATCCACTTACACCCTCTTTCCCAGAACTCCAACACTATCCACCTTCCACACCACAACAAATTACATACAGGACTCTAAATACATTCTCCAATTTCATGTCCTTAGTAAAATTCTCAGGTGGGTCTCTCTTTATGAGTACATTCTACTCTGATCACCCTCCTGGTCTGTCTACCACTTATTTCCCAATATCCATTTTCTTTTGTTCTACAGCAGATTATTGACATTTTCATTATAATTCAATTCATTATAAAGATGTACGTGCTTACAGCTAGATTGAGAAGATAGGGATTATGTCTTACTCCATATAATCACAGCATCTGCCTCATTCCCTATACGAAAGGAAAGAGAAAGAAAGGGAGAAAATGGAAGAAGGATGGAAGGAAGGAAGGAAGGAAGGAAGGAAGGAAGGAAGGAAGGAAGGAAGGAAGGGAAGAGAAAGAAAAGGGAGGGAAAGAAGGAAATAAGAAAGGAAAGAAACAATGACTTCTGAGCGAATAAAATGTTATTTATAGGTAAGGGGTATAGTCCTACTAAGATAATTTCCATGTAATAACATTTTTATGTAGTAATTTTCTTTTTTCTTATGTGATTAATTCATCTATCTGTCTACTGTTTCTTATGTGATTAATACATCTGTCTACATGTGATTAGATATGTATTTATAATAATTAGATATGTAATTATAATTAATAAGGAATTAAAATAATTCATAGGCTATGAATTTGCTTGTCTACATTTTCTAAAATAGTGCATAGGAAATTGAAGGGGGGCAGAAGAATGTAAGTTTACATGTCCAGCAAACATCTTGATGCAAGTGAAAGTGTTTTATTATTAAAATTATTAAGCAAAATTCAGAAAGCTCTTTTTTAACTTTTACCATTTTAATCAATTATAAAAGAATTACATTGAAAATACATTAAAAATCTCTCTCTCGTCTGTCTACCTACCTATTCTTTAAATTTCTAAGCCAGAGAAATACACTGTTAATATTTGTTAAAAATCATTAAAATATATTCTTATTTAAAAAAGGAAGCATATTTGATGCAATATCTTTCAGGTCACTTTCTCTCATAAAAATATATCCTAAATAGGTTTACCAAGAACATTCGATGTTCTTGGAAAACATGATATCTTAATGAGTAGCAAGTTCCATTATATAGTTGTACTGGATTTATTTAATCAATTCCTATTATTAAATATTTAGGGTTTTTTTTCCCTTTTACTACTATAACTTAAACATATTTTTCACATTCTGAATAGGGATGGTCTTGATTAGTTGGTCATAGAAATTTTACCAGCACTAGATGTTATTTTTTTTAATCTCCATAATATTAGTGAAATAACTACTATAAGTAGTGCAATGCAACTTCTCAGATTATGAAAACAACCTACCAACTACTCCCTTTCTCCATCCCGTGCCTCAAAAAAGTCCATATATTCAATGGGATCAATAATGTTTCTTATAAATTGGATAATATCACTTTTCTGCTTAGAATCCACTTTCAGCTTTGTGGTCGCAAAGCACAATATGCCACTATTTAACTCTGCCATTTTAGGGAGAATGCAGCCATAGACAATTTGAATAAATGAATGGGTGTATCTGTGTTTCAATAATAACTTTTGTTCCAAAAAGAGGTGGTGGGAAGAATCTGACCCATAGATTTATATTTTACCAACCCCTGGCCTAAAAATCTGGTTGTTTCTGACCCTATAATCTAACTCACTTCCTTCACTCACTTAACTTTCTTGAAACCAGCCAGGCATTCTTCAACCCCAGGACCTTTGTACTTGCTGTCCCTTCTTCCTGGAACATCATCCTCTAAAAAGCTATAAGGCTTATTCCCTCACTCCTTCTCATTCAAAAATCTCTCTAGTAGAATGGCTTTCTTTTATTGCCCTCACTCTTTATTCCTTACTCTTTTACTTAGTGTCATTCACCAAAACCTGATTATTCTTTTTCCTTCCTTCCTTCCTTCCTTCCTTCCTTCCTTCCTTCCTTCCTTCCTTCCTTCCTTCCTTCCTTCCTCCTTCCTTCCTCCTCCCTCCCTCCCTCCTTTCTCTCTCTCTCTCTCTCTCTCTCTCTCTCTCTTTCTTTCTTTCTTTCTTTCTTTCTTTCTTTCTTTCTTTCTTTCTTTCTTTCTATCTTTCTTTCTTTCTTTCTCTCCTTTCTTTTGATTCTACCCTCACTTAAAGACAGCTACCTGAGAGCAAGGATATATCTGTTTTGGTCATTGCTGAATATTTAGGACCTAACATCTAGCTTTCTCAGTAAGTATTATTAAAAATGATAAAGTCAATAGTGTAACATGTGTCTAATATTATTTACAAAAATATATATGTATATATACTTAGCAATATATGACTCTATTAAGAGTTTTTATATGTTTTCCCTATTAACTACTGTTTCTTTAAACAAATTTCATATTATTAAATAGCTTATTTTGATTTGGCTCCAAATATCTTTGAATTATTTTTTATTTCCAAGAAGTACATTTTGAGACTTCTTATGTCTAATATAAAAATTTGAATCACAATCTGTTTTAGTCAAATTCTGTGGAAATTATTCACTATTTTGGGCATTTATTTTTGTCTTTAACAATACTCATGTATACTTATTAAGTACTGAGTTGTTGTGGGGTTTTTTGTAGTGTTTATTTTTTATATTTCTAGGTGAGCAAGTGAAGATTTTTTTGTTGTTGTTTTACTCTTTAAGTATACTTACTATACTAAGATGTAGATCTCTTTTCTTTTTTAAGATTTTATTTATTTATTGACAGAGAGAGAGAGAGATCACAAGTAGAGATCTCACAAGCAGAGAGGCAGGCAAAGAGAGAGGAAGTAGGCTCCATGCTGAGCAGAGAGCCCGATGTGGGCTTGATCCCAGGACCTTGGGATCATGACCTGAGCCGAAGGCAGAGGCTTTAACCCACTGAGCCACCCAGGCACCCCTGGATCTCCTTTCAACAACAGAATCTGCATGGAGGTGATCAGAGTGAAGGACAGAGGGGAAAGCTCTGTGGTTTTCAATCTAGGCTCAAACTTTCATCCTGCTCTCCAATTTCTGTCTCTCCAAAATGCTGGTAATAATAGTACTCTTTTAACAGGGCTGAATAGGGCTAATAAATTGTGAACATTAAATATATCTATATCTATAGATATATAGGTCTATATATCTATAGATATAGATATAGAGTGTTTTGAAAGTTAATGATTATTATTAGCTCAATGAAAATTATCATCAACATTTTCAATTTAACTTATTATATTGTGAATACTTACATTAAAAAATAATTTTTTTCAACTTTTTTATCTTATTTCTCTAGTATTACTCATCTTCAGTTTTGCATCCTGGGATTCTATTTATAATACTACTATAAACTATTAATATTTCACCCATTCTTATTTTGTTATTTTCACTTTTACCTCTGTCACTTATTTTTAATTATATGGAAAAATTTGAAGATATTTTTATTATTTTGGCACTAATTTTTTTGTCTGAATGATCCAATCTCATATACTTTTTAAGAATCAGAAATCCTCTTCAAATTAAACAAAATTCACATCAACAAATATTTGTTGGAAGCTCCTACTTTGTGTTATATATTATCCCAGGGCCCATGGTCTTTTTCCAATCTCAGATTCTTCTCTCTTTGTGCATGCACCTCTGATTTTTTGCATAAAACATATTTTTATTTTTTCCTAAGGACCAAATCTGTGAAAAGAGGATGGTAACAGAGTTTATTATAGTGATTAAATATTAATATTTGCATTACCCTTAGAACAGCACCTGATTCATAGTAAATGTTTTGGAAGTAGTATTAAGTTTAATCAATAAAAAAATACAAATAAACCAAATTCTACATTTTCTATTTGCTTTCTTGACTTTCATTATTTTTTAAAAATATTTATTTATTTATTTTAGAGAGACAAAGAGCACGTGAACAGGCAGGGGAGGGGCAGAGGGAGAAGATACAAAAGAGAATCTCCAGCAGACTACCCCTGAGTGCAGAACTGGATGCGGAACTTTGTCTCACGACCCTGAAATCATGACCTGAACAGAACTCAATAGTCGGATGCTCACGTGACTGAGCCACCCAGGCACCCCTCTTGACTTTCATTATAATTCTTTGTCATAAGAAGACATTTGTTTCTTTATATTATTTTCTTTCTTTTGGAATGCAACATTTTTTCTTTATATTAGATAATTTTTTCTTTGTCTCATGTTTAACAGAGAGAAGAATTAACTTTCATATTGTGCTCTGAGGTAGGTTCTGCCAGAGATTGTGGAAAACCTTCATCTCTTCTTTCAAGTTGCCATGAAGGAAAACATTTAGTTTCACTGTGACCTGTTTGGTTAGAGAGAATTAACAATAATCAAGTTATTGAGAGAACACAAGATGGAGAGGATGGGTGGTTTTCCTTGTGTTGTAGAAGCCCCTGGACTAGCAGGAGCTAACTGTTCATCACCTGGCATAAACAAACTAGCTGGAAAGCAACAGGTCGGTTCACAGCCACTTTGACTAGCCCAGAGGCCAAATTTAAGCCACAGCCTAGACTAATCACATACATCAGGGTATCTGTTCAACATGGCCTCATAGACTTCAGAGGAACATTGCAGGAAGGCTCCTGATTTCCCCGACACAATCTAGTCCTTACACTCAAATCGTGAGTCCACTATCAATTTACAAGTGATTTGTGGCAGGTCACATGCCACATTTTTCCTTTCATTCATCTGCTTTTACCTATACTTTGCTGGCTGAGATACCTTTATACATGTAGCATAGTGGCAGTTTTTTTCTGGTTTCCTATGCTAATCTTTTTCTTGTTTCATAACCACTTGATTATTTGAAGATGAATCTCAGTGTGGGCAATTTAAGAACATGTTCTCAATCTCCCATCATACCTTAGATTCTTACTAGTGACATTTTATGATACTTATTAGTATCAAAATAACACTTCACCATATTCATAAATATGATACAACAAAGAATATTTTTTCTCAAAGAAAAGTGGAACTAATACTGAGGAATGACAGGAAATTAGGATAAACCTTTACCTAAAATACAACCTCATATATTTTCACCTTACACAAATTTTTGTTGCATATATTTCATGTTAATGCCATGTGTTCTTATGAATCTTAAAAGAGTAGTTCCGCCCATCGTAAATGAAAGCAAAGCTTGAAGTACACTATCTTAATTATAAATGTTACGGGTCCACTCTTTGAGAGGGCTTTTCTCCAGAGATTACAAATAAAATGAAGTACATCCAATTAAGTGCCAGATTGACAAGAATTTTCCTTTATGCTTACTGGCAACCCTCAGACAACTCATTCAGAATTAGAGATTCAAGTACTCTCAATGACAGCAGGATTCCACTTTCTACTCACTCTGACATTTCTATCTATGCAAAATGGAAATACTAAAACTCTTATTAAAGTGTCTGTGTAGTAAAAATAACCAAAAAAAAGGAAAAAAATGTTGCTATTCATTTTTATCTGTATCCAAAGAGGTTTTAAAAATTTATTTTCTGAACATGTTACCTGCAACTACAAAGCTCAAAACCAAACTAAGGACTCTTTTCTTCATAATAATGATTTAGTGTTTAGATGAAAGGAATTTACATTAAAAATGTACATGTGCATATGTTAAAATAAGGCAGATTGAATATATACATCCAATAATAGTGCAATATATGTACTTTCTTATATAATATATATACTCTGAAATTAAAATAGTACACTTTATAACAAAAGAAGGAAGAGATCAAACAAACAAAAAACCTTCCGGAGAGCCAAATTTCACTTTTCTAAATTTATAAAAATACAGTCTTAACAAATAGAGTAATTCTCCCATCTACCGCTTAGTAAAGATGAACACTCAACATAAATAGAAAAAATTTTGACAGCTGGGTAATGTGTCTTAATGGTTCATTGAAAGGCAGACTGGTTTTGACCATCTGCATATTTATTTCTATTTCCATAGTGGTCCAGCTGCAAGTGTTACCACATTTGATGATGCCTTCAATTAGATCTTCACTCTTAATGGATATCATTATTTTTCATAACCACCCTCCCATGGATTTCATTCAAAGTAAGCAACAATAAAAACATGTAAGTGATAGAGTTAACATTCAGTAATTTTATGTCTCATTTTACTATAGGAGTGACAAATATTGATAGGTTTGAGCAAATGCATGGCTTTATACTGACTTGCTGTATCTCAATTTGTCTCCTCAGTGATTTTGTGAACTAATCCTTTATCATTCTTTTAAGTTATATATTCACCTGATATATTTTACATGAAAGTATGTAATGTCTATGAGTGGACACCCTAAGATCCATTCCTATTTTATTTGCCTTTATTTTGTGATTGAATGCTGCCTTCTTAATCAACTCTCCTTTTAATATTATAGAAACATTTATGGTTCTCCATGAAGTGAGATAAAAGCTGAATTAGAATTCATTTTTTCCTCAGGGCCTCAAATCATAAAGGTAGCTTTAGAAATCTGAGACATGCTGAGATTTAGCTGAAAGCAAAAAGAGACTTAAATCATCCCCACAACAGAAAAGCCTGCAGGCAAGTAAGGTGGACCAATTAAAGCATTCCAAGTCATTCCCAATGGTTCCTTAAGTCAGATGTTAATTATTGCTAGAGTCAGTAGGGACCTAGAGTTCGTTCTGTGAATCAAGACCTACTTGGACCTTAATTTGGCTTTGTCAAAATAACCTTTGTCTGTGACAAAAGTTTTCTTTAACTTGTAAGGCTGATTAAGCTCTGATATATAAGAATGGTGAGCTAACTTTATTTTCAAGTCCTTTGAAATCCATACTAAATTTCTATCCAGAATACATCTACCATCTAACTATTTTCTAATGAATTCCTAGACATAATCCTGAACCATTGGGATTCTTTTTTTATT
The DNA here is from genome assembly GCA_028646535.1 of Procyon lotor. NCBI lineage: Eukaryota > Metazoa > Chordata > Mammalia > Carnivora > Procyonidae > Procyon > Procyon lotor. Next base: position 97,182,376 of record CM053604.1, read on the forward strand.
ACACAGAGCCAATATTATTATATTTATAATCACTGGACAATAGGAAATGTTTTTAATAGCAAAAACAAATTTCCACACAATATTCTGGATAACTTTGAAGCTGTTACATTTAAAATATCCAAAAGACATTAATTCTTTATGATATCTCAAAATATAAAGTAACATTACAGCAGGACATAATAAGTTTCCATGGCTATATAAGATTCCTAATGTAACAGTGGTCAGATAATTTGAAATACCCTAACAAAATGAGAATTCTAATATTACTACTAATAGTAAGATATATTATATATAATATATATATTATATATATATTATATCATATATGATATAATATATATCATATATAATATATCATATGATGATATATTATGATATTATATATATCATATATATAATAAGAAAAAACTGAAACTCTTACACATGACAAACATGATAGCTCTGGTTTATTGCTTGGAAAAAAAATTTGGTTAATTGGTGGGTAGTGTCTTTGTCAATCCTGAACTTAGACCTCTGTTTTTAGAGTATAATATAGATACATAGTATCTATATTGCCTTCTCTGGGGTCCTCATATACCCACCATTTCTTTTTAAATCAAGACAAAGTATTTCTCATGATACAGCTATTTTTTGTCCATGACAAATATTGTGACAGAAAATTTTTAATCAAACCAATACCGTGAAGGTGAGCTTGATGCCATCATTTAAAAGGCACATTTTTGTTTTGTTTTGTTTGTTTTTCCTTTTTTTAAATTTAAATTCAATTAGCCAACATATAATACATCATTAGTTTTTGATGTAATGTTCAGTGATTCATTAGTTGTGTATAATACCCAGTGCTCATTACGTCACGTGTCCTCCTTAATGCCCATCCCCCAGTTGTTTTAAAAGAAACCAAACTGGATTTGAGGCCCTGGTCCTTTTTTTTCCCCATGTATGTGGCCTTTGACAAATGACTTACATGAGTCTCAAACTCCTCATCCTTAAAAAGTGGATAATGTGGGGCACCTGGGTGGCTCAATTGTTAAGTGTCTGCCTTTGGCTCAGGTCATGATCCGGGGGTCCTGGGATCGAGCCCCGCATTGGGCTCTCTGTTCGGCAGGAAGCCTGCTTCTCCCGCTACCATTCCCTCTGCTTGTGTTCCCTCTCTCGCTGTGTTTCTCTCTGTCAAATAAATAAAATCTTAAAAAAAAAGTGGATAATGATCTCAAGTGTGCAGGGTTTGTTGAAAAGATTAGAATTTCATGTATGTGATGCACTTAACACAGTATCTGATAAAAAGCTAATGTGTGTTAATATATCTTACTATTAGTAGTAATATTAGAATTCTCATTTTGTTAGGGTTTTTCAAATTATCTGACCACTGTTACATTAGGAATCTTATATAGCCATGGAAACTTATGTCCTGCTGTAATGTTACTTTATATTTTGAGATATCATAAAGAATTAATGCCTTTTGGATATTTTAAATGTAACAGCTTCAAAGTTATCCAGAATATTGTGTGGAAATTTGTTTTCTGCAAATCCATCTATGCTGAAGAGTATAGTTTAATTGTAAGCACATGGTGAACGTGGGCATATCAAGAACTGTCTCATTTGTGTCTTTCTGTCTGCCAAATCATACAGAACCTACTAAAATAAGTGAAGTGGAGAATGAGCCAATTTTCTGAGAAGCTTTAGGAAGGACATGTGACATACTAGAGGAATGCAAGACCAGAAATAAACAGTAGTATAGTGCAATCTCTTGCTAAGAGTGACATTTCCAAGTCTGGGCTAAATTTCATAATTTCTCTAGCTACAAGCCAGCAAATGATTACTGTGTAACTCTGTATATGGCCTACTTAAGAGTTTCTTTAAAGTTTCAGCTATATAATTTCAGTTTCTCCATCCCTCGAAAGGTTCATTTTTTTGGTAAATTAGGGTGAGTATAAAAGTGTATGAGCAACAGTAATTGAAAGAAAAATACTGGTGGTTTCTGAAGTTTCACTAGACCACAAAGTAAGCAGAGATAATAGAAGCTGAGGTCAACGAAGCAAGTGCCCCCACCTGGCAGGCATTGCAGGCAAGAGACTTTGACATGATCTAAGTTAATGGTCTTTACTCTTAAAGGGAAACAAACAGTCATGTTTTATTTAAAGATGGATATTTTCCACAATAAGATGGAAACAACTTTATGTTTAGAACTATTTTGCACCAAAGAAGCTAAACTCAGATTGTCATCATGTGCAAGTATGATACCAGTTACCAAAAGTTTCTGTTAATTTTTATAACCCACTAAAAGAGTAGAGAAACATTCAGTGATTCCCCAGAGTAGTTGCAATCACTTGCACAGTATATAATGTTTTTCTGAGAACATCAATTGCTTAAAATTGATAACAGTTCCACCCTAGCATTACATAGCCAATTATGTGTCTCTTTCATTTGTCATACCAGATTAGATTTCTGGCCCATCTAGTTAGGCAGATTGCCTTTGCCAGTGACCAATACAGCAATGTTTCATTGTGAGAAAAAGAAAATACAATGATCTAAGAAGTGAAATAAATTAGCACAGAGTCTCACTGTGTTTACTTCCTGAGACTACTAGCATGCAATCATGTATCTAGAGCTTATTAACATATATAATACTAATATTTAACCTGATACAAATCTAACACATTTTGACATAAAAATCTTTAAGGACATTTAAGACATCATTCAGGACAGTTGCTTCTATCACTCTGAGTATCAGTTAAAAAGTCTTGTAATACCCCCCAATTCAAAAGAAAAAGAAAAAAAGAAAAAAAAGAAAAAGGCAAAAAACCTCAATTGTCTTAAATGCATTGATTTATAGGATTGAAATATTCAGAGTTATGTCAGTACTCAGCCAATAGTGTTTATTGAGGCTCTAGCTCTATTTCATTGCCTCATTCCAACGCCACTTTTGTCTTCAGTCTTCACTGTAGCTTGAATGCTCCCCACTGCTCCTGGGCACATGTTTTGTTTTGTTTTGTGTTCACATAAAAAGTGATGGAAGTTCAGGGTGCCTGGGTGGCTCAGTGGGTTAAAGCCTCTGCCTTCAGCTTGGATCATGATCTCAGGGTCCTGGGATCGAGCCCCACGTCAGGCTCTCCGCTCAGTGGGGAGCCTGCTTCCCTCTCTCTCTCTCTCTGCCTGCCTCTCTGCCTACTTGTGATCTCTCTGTCAAATAAATAAATAAAATCTTAAAAAAAAAAAAAAAAGTGATGGAAGTTATCTTATCTGGCTACCAGAAGACAAAAGATCTATGTTTACTCTAATTTGACCATCACAAGCCACATATACAGGAAAAGAACATCTATTTTCTTGGTTTCCCATTTCTTTCAGAAGACTTTTGCAAAAGTAGCAGTCTAGCCATTCTTTCCACATTTTCCTCTCTTGTTGTAATGGAGGAGGCACATCCTATCTAATTACTGAGGACCTAAGGTCTCCCATCCTTTAGTAAATCCTTCCTGGGAGAATAACATGTTCTTGTAACTTCTCATGTTTATACTGTTGCAGCAAATATCGCAGTCTCCTCTGGGGTCTTCTCCCTTTCCTTGCTGCAAGTGTCTCCAAGAAAGGATGAAATAGTTATCACTATACCTATACAGCCTATTGTGCAGTGCCAAATTTATAGTATTCAACATTTAGTTGACAATGAACACGTGAAACTGAAATTTAGTTCGGTAGTATCACATGTTTTAGATAGGCCTACACCTGCATGAGCTCTTATTGTATTTCTGTGCTTATTACATTATTCCTTCATTCTATCTCTTCAGTTTCCACTTTCTATGTGTTATGCCTTTCACTTGGGGACGAAGTACCATAGTGTGAAAAATTGATCCTTACTCATGCAAGCGGCTTTTAAAGATACATGGCTTGACGGCTGCTGAATTAGGTACTCTAGTTGAAGGTAAAAGCAGATGTTTTCATGTAGGATAACAACATCTAGGTCTTGTGAACAGAGGAAACGTCCAAGTTCATGTATAATTATCTAATGAAAATATACTATTAGCTATTGCATTTATCTATCAGCTCTCTATCAAAATTCTGGGACTTCCACTTCAAGTGGAAGTAGGATTAATTCTACAATGAAGAGTGCAGGTCAATAAGGGTGAATGGATTCATAAGCAAATCCCTTGAGAAGTTTCTCAGTTGTTTAAGGGACTTGCCCTGAGCTAGACCATCCAAATTTGGAGCTTTTGATCTAGCATTAAAGATAGTCCTGTAGATTGACCATCTCCTCCTACAGGGAGCCTGTGCTTCAGTTGTCTAGTAATATGGAAGGAGAGTGAAGTATTCTGAAAGATTTTCACCATGTAACTTTGATTACCATCTCCAAAGCTGGTAAAACCAGGACACATTTATTGATCACTGTTTTTTTTTTTGTTACCTAAGATATAATATCCATATTCTATCTCATGAACATATGCCAAAGATCATTTAGCCCATAAACTGAGACACCCTTCTCTCTACAGCTACCAAACTGTATGTTTCCCTCAGAGAAAGAGATGGTAAAGAAGAGATAAAATGTAACATTAATTGCATCACGAACCTCTAATGTTAGAACCCCCTTGGACGCTGTTGAAGTGGGGAGTAAGTATAGGAGTAGGGGAGCAGGAAACTCTCTGCACGTGAAGATGTCTTAACAATGAAACTTGAACACTGGGTCTTAGCTTTAACTCCAATATTTTAGCTAACATAGTGCAACTCTGTCGCAGATAGTCAATGTAGCATATCAGTAAATTAATCATGTGAATACCACAAAGTTCCACGTCTATTTTCTCATTTCTGTCATGAGGACATAACTTCAAAGGTAGCAAGCATAAATGTTAGGTTACAGCAAAAGGCAGCTAGGCTTTCTGATCTAGGAGGAGGTAGCCTTTGCTGCATTCTAGAGTCTGATCATGAAGACATTAGTCACGTTAAGACATCATTCAGGACAGGTGCTTCTATCATTCTGAGTATCAATTAAAAAGTCTTGTCATACCCCCAATTTAAAAGAAAATAAATATCTTAACGGAGATATTAGACTCAAGTCATACATTTATGGCATTTTTTTGGTCTAATGGATGTTAAATATTCACATAGCTGAATGGCATACCTAAGATTATTTGTGCATATGTGGGTTTACTTAGGTTTCGATCATCTTCTATTCAGCAAAGAAGATGCCCAGTTCATTGAGGGTATCTTTTTTAAAAGCAAAATGAAATGGAACACTGAAAAAATAATATGTAGCTTACTTAAGGATGACAAATTTAAGTGAATATTTTTATATTTGGGAAAACACAATGTAATCAGACCATTTGTTTTATGGATGTCTAAAAGAAAAAGCTGCCAAATACTTAAAAGCTGCCAAATACTTAAAAGTAGACAATTGGTGGGTAGGAAAAGTTCAGTTGTTCTGAACCTATGAGGTAATAAACTCCAGAACCCCTTTTGAACCCATTCCTTAGGAAGCTTTCTGCATTTATGGACTGAAGTATCAAAGTACCAAGAGCTACATCTTTGATAACCCAAGTATTTGGCATACTTTTATGACCTAAGCAATGAGAGCGTGAGATTAGCCTCTCTGGAAGAATGGAGTGGCTTGTGCAGCCATGTAAATAAGATTCATTAAATAAAAGAAATAATTAAATAAATTATTTATTTAAAGATTAATTAATTAATGATTTAATGATTTAATTAATAATTTAATTTAAGAAATAATTAAATAAAATAAATTAATTAAATAAAAGAAAAATACCGTGCATTTCCATTGGGTTGAACTATGAAGCACCATATTCACAGGTAGAAGTAATAGATATTGAACTTAAATAAAAAAATAAAATGAAACCTTGATTCCCCCATTCCCCCCAAAAAAGAAGTAAAAGGTATAGCGAGCTGATCCCATCACTGTAATCCTTTAGTTTAGATTTGGAAATTGGGCATTTTGACAATAAGTTTTTATCATGGTCTTTGAAAGATTCAAGGGGAAAATACTGAACTTCCTGATGCTACAGCTAATGGTAGTTGGAATAATTAATGGAAAAATAGTAAGGACATTAGCACACTGCTTTAGTGGAACACTTTATTCTGGTAATGAAGACTTTATTCCTTCTAAGTATTTACCTGAAAATTAATATCTTGCAATTTCCTTGTTAGTTTGAGATGATTCCTTCTTTAATATTCCCATAATATCCTATATATCACTTTATTGTAGATCTTCTCGTATCACAATAGAAGAGTTTATTTATGAGCATTTGATAATGAAGATTCTGTCTTATTATGAATCCTCAGTCTTACCATGGTTATTATCAAACAATAAAAATTTAATCATTTTTTTTAAATTTAATCATTTTTTAAGTAATTGACTGAAACCAGATTTCTAAAAGTCTGAGCTCAAGAGAAGACTCAGCTAGCTTCAAATCTGATTGAAAACCTGTTTAACTGCAATTAGAAAGCCAATCTGCCTAGCTTTCTTCCAATAAAATGTAAACCCTAATTTTTACATATAGAGAAAAAATATCTCAAGAAAGCACCAAAATTTGCCTGAATAGGAAAGAAGGAAAATGTGCTTATTAAATTTTCTTTAGATTTGTCTCACAATGATTTTTTGATGGCTGGAGATACCAAAAGAATGGTGCTGACATTTGCATGTGCAAAATACTGCTACATAATAATTTTTATTTGGGTACAATATTCATCTTCTATATATTTTTATAGAAGCATTAATTCTTTTAGCATTCATTTAGCATCTTTTAGCATTAATTTAGGAGTCACAACTTATAGCCCTTGGGCAAACAGTCTTCAGCTTGTTTTATAAATAAAGTTTTATTGAAACACATCCACCCCCATCCTATTATATATGTCTGCTTTTAGGTTACTATGACAGAATTGAGTAGTTACAATAGATACCTGTAAAGCCTATACTATTACTCTCTTTTGTTTTTTAAATAATTTTGTCAACCCCTATTGGACATAAACTCACTCAAAGTTCTATTCCTTAGCAAATTTTTAATGTGTTTCATAAAGTCTTTAAATTTTATATGGTCTTGCATAGTTTTATAATTAAAAAAGAATTGTATCAACAGTACAATTCCATGTTGTCATCTTTAATTTACATTTCCAAAGCATTTTTAATAGTTTATAGACTAAAGCTTTTTGGAGTTGTTAGAGAAGTCTTGATGGCTTTGAATTGAACTGGTTACATATATTTAACTATTTATGCCAACCCTTCTTATTTAAATGAATTAGACAATAAATTTCCTTGAGAAAAGAATGAACTAAGAGCTTTTTGATCCTTCTTTTGAGTAAAAGCATATTTACTCTTTATGTTAACTTGCTTCAAACCTAATTTTTTTTATATTTTCCTTTCTAGTTTTTTGTTTGTTTTTAAGGGGAGAGTGAACATATATAGTCATATCGTGGGACTTTCAAATTCAACTTCTGACTTGGAGTGAGAGTATGGTATCCCTTCCCTGATCCTTTTCCTTTCATTTTCTCTCTTTTTGCCCCAACTTTGGCAGGAGAACCATTTCTGAGAACCACAAGTTTTACCTTTTAGAGAAATAGAGGAAGACCTAGCAAGGACTGATTATTAGGGATGACTTTACTACACTGCCCTAGCAGAGACTGAGAGTTTAGGGAGAATATAAAATAATACATCAAGGAGGATTCCAACAGGTCAGAGGCAAGAAGTTGCCAGGGGCCAGGCTATCCTCTCATTAAGAATCTCAATACAGTTAGTTCTCCCTTACTTTTCCTCCAATGTATCCTGAAATTAGATCCTTCTTCACTTTTCTTTGGTAAATACAGTTGCATGTGATCAAGATTACTCTTTTATTTTTCCAGACTAAACACAGTCAGAACAAAAGCACAACTGTTTTTCTAACACATATGTACATAAAACCTACATAATCATTACAGGTATCCTCAAGATTGTTGCATTTAGACAAGGAAGAAGAGAAAGGGAAACAAAGATCCTCTTCCTTCTGGCTATTTTCCATCATTATTCGAGTTCTAAAACTTTTTTTCTTTTAAAGAAGCCCTCCATTAACCCAATCATTATATAGCTGTTTCTTTCTTTTTTCCACAATACGTTGTTTCTTGAAATAATATATTAAACTCATTGCCTCTTTTTCCTCCTTATGTGATTGCTATTAGTTTCTGCCCCTATAATTCCACTGAATAAGGGATCCAAAATTATTTCACTTGTTTACCCCAATTCACTGATGTTATTTTCCTTTTTTACTTGCATATAAGTGATCTTGAAGCCACATTTCTTTTTATCCCTCCTTTTATTTCTATAAAACTACAAAGCCAGGTCTCAAATTGTACTACTGTCATTTGCTAAAGGTGTATGTTCAGCTGCCTATTATACATGTATGCTTGAGTGTCTTTCAGAAGCATCATATTCAAGATCTGAACATCTAAACTCATCATCTCTCAAACTTACCTTTTCTTCAGTGATCTCTTTTTATTGTAGTATGGTAGTATTATGGCTACCCAGTTCCCTAACATGAAAGACATTCATTTGACTGAGGCACTTCTCTGTCTGCAACTTTTCAGTCTTCCACTTCTTGTTAGGATGAAGTCTATACTTCTAAACCTGATTTACAAGTGCCATCATGGCCTGGTCCCTTCTTTCTCCAACCTTGCCAATTAAACTAGCATCCTTTACCTTCTATAATCACTGAATTTATTTCAGCCCCTTGATAGTCTCATGTTTTTCTCATCTAAATGTTTAAATATGCTCCTGCTAGAGAAGAGGCCAGGAATATGTATCTCCACTCTGTGTGATGAGTATATTAGGGATGGAGAAGACGTGTCTGTGTTATAATTGTATCTCTATCTCCAAGACAGGGTTTGGCATTGAGTAGGCATGGAGTATAAGACTAGACAGAAACACTCAGATTTGTTATCAGTTTCTCTGTTCTGGATTTTCTAGCCATAAAACTTTCTCTTCTTGTTGTTACTGTGATGTTTGCTTGTTTGCTTTGTGGCAGACTGATAAATTTTCCAATGTGCACATAGGATATCAAAGCATCTTAAGAAAGAACAGGTACACAATTTATAACAACCATGTTCTGAAAAGTTTCTGTTTTGATGAAGACATACTTTTTTTTTCTTTTTTTCCTTTTTAAGGATCAGAATCTCAGGCAGTAGCCATGGCTGTCTTTATGGTGGAAGAGTCACTTTCTTGGGCGCCTGGGTGGCTCAGTGGGTTAAAGCCTCTGCCTTCGGCTCAGGTCACAATCTCAGGGTCCTGGGATCGAGCCCCGCATCAGTCTTTCTGCTCGGCAGGGAGCCTGCTTCCCCCTCTGTCTCTGCCTGCCTCTCTGCCTACTTGTGATCTCTCTCTCTCTCTCTCTCTCTCTCTCTGTGTCAAATAAATAAATAAAATCTTAAAAAAAAAAAAAAAGAGTCACTTTCTTAATGAAAGCTATGGGGAAGGCGGGTTACCCTTCAGGGTTACCACCTTGGGAATGCAAACTTGCGTGGCCACTCTGGAAAACAGTATGGATGTTCCTCAAAAAGTTAAAAATAGAACTACCCTGTGACTGAGCAATTGCACTACTAGGTATTTACCCAAAGGATACAAAAATACTGATCTGAAGGTGCACATGCCCTCTGATGTTTATATAGAAATATTATCAACAATAACCAAATTATGGAAAGAGCGCAAATGTCCATCAACTGATGAATGGCTAAAGAAGCTGTGGTATATATACACGATGAACTATTACTCAGCCATCAAAAAGAACGAAATTTTGCCATTTGCAATGTTGTGGATGGAGCTAGAGTGTATTATGCTAAGAAAAATAAGTTAGTCAGAGAAACACAAATACCATATAATTTCACTCATATATAGAATTTAAGAAACAAAACTTGGAGATAGGAAAAAAGAGGCAACACAAGAAACAGACTTTAAAGAGAATAAACTAAGGGTTGCTGGAGGGGAGGTGGGTGAGGGATGGGCTGAGTAGGGTGATGGGTATTAAGGAGGGCACTTGTTATGATGTGCACTGGGGGTTACATGTAAGTGATGAATCACTAAGTTCTATACCTGAAACCAATATTACACTATATGTTAACTAACTAGAATTTAAATAAAAATCTGAAACAACAACCTCTGCTCCTAACTATTGCTACAATATGAATGATGTAGGTTATTTATGCGCAAGTCATGGTATACCTGGACAGGAAAAGTTACATTTTCTTTTGTTTTATTTTATTTTTTAAGACTTATCCATTTATTTGATAGAGGGAGAGAGAGAGAGAGAGGGAGTGAGCGAGTGATGAGTTGGGGGAAGGACAGAGGGAGAGAATCTTCAAGGAGACTCCCAACTGAGGGCAGAACCCTATGTTTCTACGTTCATGAGATCATGACTTGAGATAAAAACAAGAGTCAGATGCTCAACCAACCCTCCCACGCACCCTGGGGAAAGCTATATTTCCAATGATTTTATATATATTGCAAATAATAATTTATCATTTTCTCCCACTTATCTTAATTGTTAGGTTTTTTGTTTGCCAATGTAGTTTTAAAATTTGAGCATAGGCTAAAAACAAAGAAAAATGTTAACATTTTAATTTTCGTATTTCTAGCTTTAAATTGGTGTTACTAATCCAATGAATTTCAAACCTTATTTATACTATTTTATAGTAGTCATTTTTAGCTAAATGCTTCTGATTTTTAACAAAACATATTTTACATTTAATGGTAATAATATGGTACCTATGGTAAATTAATTTTATATTAAAGGTAATAATAAAACTACCCAAGATTTTAATTAGTTTAGGAGGTTAAGATGCTTGAAGGCAATGTAAACAACATACACCTAACCAGAATAAATAAAAATGCAAGTTGATGTACTATGCTTCAAATATTATTGAAAAGAGTTTAATAATTCAGAAAGTAGGGGGTGCCTGTGTGGTGCAGTTGATTAAGCATCCGTCTGACTCTTAGTTTCTGCTCAGGTCATGATCTCAGGGTCATGAGATGGAGCCCTGGGTCAGGCTCTGTGCTTAGCAGGGAGTCTGCTTGAGATTCTCTCTGTCTCTGCCCCTCTTTCCCCATCTCACTCTCTAATTCTAAAAATAAATAAATAAAAAAATTTTTTAATAAATAAATATTTTAAGAAAATTTAAAAAGTAGTAGAATTTTGAAAATAAAAATTACTTTTTTAAAATATGAAACAAAACAAGAAATACAAAAGGACCTGAAAAATAGGGAAAATTAAAGACAGAAGGGTATGTATATAATCCACATAACAACAACTCTGGTAATACAGGAGGTGACTGTATCTATTTAATACACTATGGCAATGGTTCAAAATCCAGCCAAAAACAATAGTGTTTAATGAAACTTCTTAGTAAGAAATGATGACTACTTTTGATGATACTGTGGTTAGTATGAACAGATTTGGAACTTCACACAATTCAGCCATTGATTGGTGATGTACAATTCTATTAAATTTAATTCTGTATATAAACTTTAAGGATGCCAAGTTTGGATAAACACAAGTTTTTGACATGAATAAAGTAGTTCAATCTTTTGAAGATCCACACATTTACCAGCTCACCTACTTACTAAATAAGCTTACCAAAGTTAATTCCATTTCCTGGATCTATAATGGTGAACTCTTTAAGCATGTTGGTAATATACTTACCTAAATTGTGAGAATGTGTGAAATTTTATTTATTTTATATCTGAATAAAGTTTAGTTCATTTTAGTGAAGATACTATAATTAGGTGATATGGATAGAATGTTGCAGTGACAACTGTGCTCTTCCCTCATGGCCTAATTTTATTACTTGTACATTAACATAGCACATACATAATGTATCTGCACAATAAAAATAACATATATTCATAAGTGATATAATATTTTAAAAACATATAATATCATAAGATTAGTCTTCTGGTACTTCATTCTTTTAAAAGTGATAACTGGCTTGAGGAATTGATCATCTTATATTTTTGACTCAGATGTTCTTTTAAATCTTCAAATATATTTGTCAAGTTATCATGTACCTGTCACAAAAAGCAAGACCCATCACCTCTCTGGGTGTGCTTCTTTTAGGACAAAAACAATTAAACTGGCAGAAATAAGTCATAAGTACCCCCACCTCCAGAATTTGCTGCCATAAAGAATTTATTCTGAGCTAGAGACCAATTTTAATGAACCACACATTTGATTCAAATAAATTCACAGAGAAACCTCCCACCAATTCCATTTTCTTACCTAAATGATGGACTAATGATCTCCTTTCATATAAAAGGGTTACAGAAGACAGTAAGTTTGTCCTAAAGCAGAGATAATTTTAGCGGACAGGGCGACTGATGCTATAATTCTATCCCATCCTGTTCTGCTGGGTGGTCTCTCCCTGCACTCTCTCTTCATTCCTTTTATACTTTACATTCTTCCTGGTTCTTATTGCCTTGCATACTATGTATCAATCTCTTCATTTGCTGTTGAAATGAAGAGCATCTTCATTTCATGTTTGAAATGAAGTTTCATTTTTCATTTGTTTCCTCTCTAGTACATAAGCTCCATAACACAAGGATTTTGCTTGTCTGCTTGACTACCATATCCACAGTTCCTAGAAGAGTACCTGTCAAACACTATGCACCTAATATTTATTGAATTAAAGCTCTCCCTTTATCCTGAGAGTTCTTCTCTCCTTAATTAATATCCCAAATCACCTATGACCAGATTTTTTACTGTCTCTGCCAAATTTCAAAAGCAAGCTGGCTACATAATTTGTCAAGCCTAGTGAAAAATGAAATCGTTCAAAAAATTCTTAAGAACTTCAAGACAAAGAAGAGCATTATCCTGTGCGTGGGTACCTGTCAGTGTGGGGCCTTGTGCAACTGCATGGGTCTCACACCTACAAAGTCAGCCCTTTATGTCTGAAATCCTTTATATTTAGACTTTTAATAGCCAATAAGGGAATGTAGGTATTCTTTAACATTCCTAGATATAGCAACACTTTTAGATAACTGGCTATAAAAGGGATCAAAGTTGGGATACATGTTTGTTTCAGGAAAGTATACTAATTGAATCATCAGAAAAGAAAAAGATTATAGGGAACCCAAGATAAGGTGACATTGCCATTTAGGGAATATTTCTTAAAAATAAAATTATACACCTTCGGGGCGCCTGGGTGGCTCAGTGGGTTAAGCCTCTGCCTTTGGCTCAGGTCATGATCTCAGAGTCCTGGGATCAAGCCCCGCATCGGGCTCTCTGCTCAACAGGGAGCCTGCTTCCTCCTCTCCCTCTGCCTGCCTCTCTGCCTGCTTGTGATCTCTCTCTCTATGTCAAATAAATAAATAAATAAAATCTTTAAAAAAATTATACACCCTCCAAGTTCACAGTTAATTATATGTTCTACTAGCTCTCTGTAAAGGTAAATAATATTATACCTCAAAACGACAAACATAGACTTTGACACAGTTTGCTGTGATAGCTGTGGTGGTAATAGCCAGTGGATACCCAGGATTGGTAAAATCAGATATCATTCAAGCTGGAGGGGACAAAATTGAAAGTTGAAAGCACTGCAAAAAAGACAATCGATATTCCAACTAAGACTGTCTAAGCAGAAGAGGAGACAGAGTTAATCAAGACTCAAAATTAGGGTGGTCCAAGGTAAAATGAGATATAATGGATCAAATGAGAAATATTGGTGCTACTGTCATATTTGCAATTCTGTTACAGCATTCCTTCTATGAGCACTGTGGCACATCATACAGAGGTGAATTTAGCAGAGTCAGAATATAAAATTCAATTGCATACAGTTCAGAACCCAGATTTTTCTTGGAGTTTGTAGAGCTTACATAATCACAATCCCATAAATAGTGATCGCAATAATTACATAAGTACATTTAAAAATTTTATTTATTTATTTGAGAGAGAGGGAGAGCATACACAAGAACAGGGGGAGGGACAGAGGGAAAGGGAGAAGCAGGCTCCCTGCTGCGAATTTGATTGGTTAGGGGGACGGGGCTAGATTCCAAGATCCTGGGATCATGACCTGAGCCAAGGGCAGATGCTTAACTGAGTCACCCAGAGGCCTATAAATATGTTTAATCTAATATAAAACTACTTTTGTCCCAATGGAAAGCCATATTTAAATTAGTTGTGCAATGTCACACTTAAACCCAGGATTTATTCCATTACCCTTAAGTGCTACTCCAAACAAAAACAAAAACAAAAACAAAAACAAAAACAAAAACAAAAACAACCCATTTATTCACCCTAGGGCCTTTAAATTCCATTCTATGCATCCTACTTCTGAATAATCCCAGTATCTGGAATTAAAAAATATAATTTAAGGACACTATGGAGAAGAAAGAGCATTTTCTTTTTAACATATAAATAAATGCTAACCACTCATTTTAAAAAGAAAACACACATTCAGGATAATGTAGTCTTGCCTTCCTATTCCAACATATAGTTTGTATCTTGTCTGTAAGAGTAAAAGAATAAAGTAGTATAAAGATATGAATTTTATATGTTTATACCAACTTAATCTTTTTATTATGTATTCATGATATGTGTTGTTCCTTTGGTTTAGAAACTTCTCTACTTTAATCTAACAATACTACCCTCCCTGTAATACTTGAATTTGGACAGTTTCTGGTGACTTACTTACTAATGATATCACAGCTGAGTAATAGTTATGAATAGCAGTGAGTAGACAAAGTTAAGAATTTCCCCCAAAAGGGAAGTATTTATACATAGGAAGGGATAAGAGAAGTTTTCACAGCAAAATTACATTTAAAAATAGGTATTTAGAGGTGGGGAAAACAGTTTTCTCAAAGCAGTGATCATACAAGAACAGCTGTGATAACTGGATCTCAGCCAAAACCCTCACAAAATCTCAACCATTTTAGGATATAGCAAAAAGGTGTCAAATTCAACCATTAGTTATCAGATGATAAGTCTTAATTAAATAGTGGGCTCATGTCATCATCATTATGTTGAAAGCAAATTAAGCGGTAGACATACGTCAAAATAATCATAAGACAAAGTGAGAGATGCACCTTCATAAAAATATTCATGTAATTTAGAATTATGGTCTTTCTAACCTACATATAATTTTGACACATCTTTTCACTTGATTTAAAATTAAAAATCTAATTTCACAATTAGACAACTGACGTATAAAGAGAAGGGGTAGTGAATTCTTTTGTAAGTGACCCACATTAGGTCTATGGTTACATATTTTCTCTTTGAATGTTTATTTCACATGTATGGAGGCAAGAAATCAAGAAAAAAATGTGTCAATCATTCTCCACTTTCTCTCTCTCTCTCTTTCTTTTTTTTTGTCTGATTTAGCAATGGTTTCATCACAGGAAGGCTTTTTTTTCTCCCAACTATCAGACAACCAGCAAGTAAAAAAGAGAGAGTTGTAGTCTCTTTTCAGTCAGCCCATACATTTCTCTTAGCTTACTGACCCTTCACTCAACCTGCACCACTATGTCAGCGTCAATGTGGTTCACTCTTCATTGAAACTCTAACTTTTGAGGAAACTAAAGGAGTAACTTGCAGTTTTAAGACTCATGGTATCATTACACAAAATGTGGCAAATTAGAATAACAAGGTTGTGGAGAAAGGGGAACCCTCCTACACTGTTGATGGGAATGCAAACTGGTACAGCCACTCTAGAAAACAGTATGGAAGTCCCTCAAGATATTAAAAATAGAGCTACCCTACGACCTAGCAGTTGCACTACTAGGTATTTACCCCAAAGATATAGATGTAGTGAAAAGAAGGGACATATGCACCCCAATTTTCATAGCAGCAATGTCCACAATAGCCAAACTGTGGAAGGAACAGAGATGCCTTTCAACTGACAAATGGATAAAGAAGGTGTGGTACATAAATACAGGGGAATATTACTCAGCCATCAGAAAAGATGAATACCCACCATTTGTATCGACATGGATGGAATTGGAGGGATTATGCTAAGTGAAATAAATCGAGCAGAGAAGGACAATTATCACATGGTTTCACTCATACATGGAACATAAGGAATAGAGTAGAGGGGTGGGGCCTGAGTGGCTCAGTGGGTTAAAGCCTCTGCCTTCAACTCAGGTCATGATCTCAGGGTCCTGGGATCAAACCCCACATTGGGCTCTCTGCTCAGCAGGGAGCCTGCTTCCCCCTCTCTCTGCCTGCCTCTCTAGCTACTTGTGATCTCTCTCTCTCTCTCTCTCTGTGTCAAATAAATAAATAAAATCTTTAAAAAAAAGGAATAGAGCAGAGGAGCATAGAGGAAGGGAGGGAAAACTGAATAGGAAGAAATCAGAGAGGGAGACAAACCATGAAAACCTCTGGGCCCCAGAAAACAAACTGAGGATTACAGAAGGGAGGAGGTAAGGGGATGGGATAACTGGGTGATAGGTATTAAGGAGGGCATGTATTGGGATGAGCACTGGGTGTTATACGCAACTAATGAATCACTGAACACATCAAAAACTTATGATGTTACTATATGCTGCTAACTGAACATAAGAAAAAAAATTAAATGAAGTTAATTAAAAAATTAACCTTTTAATTTTATTCATCATTTTGTTTTTGAGTGTTGACAGTAAAAACACCAAGTAGTTATTGTGAGATATGTATAAAACAGAATAGGTTTCTTTCTTTTCTTTTTTTTTAAACATTTTATTTATTTATTTGACAGAGAGGAGAGAGATCACAAGTAGGCAGAGAGGCAGGCAGAGAGAGAGGGGGAAGCAGGCTCCCTGCTGAGCAGAGAGCCCGATGCGGGGCTCCATCCCAGGACCCTGAGATCATGACCTGAGCCGAGGGCAGAGACTTTAACCCACTGAGCCACCCAAATGCCCCAAAACAGAACAGGTTTCTATCTTCATGGATATTATAATCTTAATGAGAAGGAATGCTATACCCTACAATACTGTTTAATAAAAGTAAGAAGGCATAAGGGAAAAAAGTACTCAAATGACTGTCCTCTCCACCAGACTATGAACTCCACATGGGCAGGAATTTGGGACTTACTCATTCTTGAATCCTTACATCCTAGACCAGCATTAAAAAAGAAACACATACACACAGAATAAATTATTTGTCACAGAAAATAAACGCCATATTAATATAAATATCAAGGATTACAGTGTCCAGGAAAACAATAATCATGCTATTCTAATTCTACACATTTAATTGTTGAGGTATGAGCAGCATTTATGCTGGTAAAATCTGGATGGGCATTTCAGGAAGTAGAAATGGTAGAAAAATACACAGTGGCATAATATTACGTCATTGTGGGGATGGTTGTGAATTAAACTGGTTGAGATAGCAATTCATATCAGATTGGGGTGTGTGTGTGTGTGTGTGTGTGTGTGTGTGTGTGTGTGTTACTCTCTGTGTGTACAGAGAAAGGGTAAAAGGAATATCATGAGGGTAGTGTTTGCAAGTCAGTTGAATAACTAGTATAGAAGAAGAATATATATATTTCTGAATATTTTTTCTTGAATATTTTATGTCAGGACAATTTGATTTCTTTGGTTTTTGTAATCCTGAAGTTTTATTTCAAGGTAAGTCAAAGCTGAATATACTTATGGTAAAAGAAGACAAAAAATATAGTGGTACTCTAAAACTACAACTCATAGGCCAACTTCTTTGACCATCTGCTTTTGTAAATAAAGTTTTATTAGAATATAGCCACATCCATTCATATTTTCTATGGCTGCTTTCACACTACAATGGCATAGTTGAATAGTCATGACAGTGAACATCTGGCCCATAGAGCCTAATATATTTAGCATCTAACTTTTTGGAAAAAAAGTTTACAAGACCCTGCTCTAGACAAAGAGCAGAAAACAGGGTTTTCACTGGAGAGAGTGAATTTCTACAGAAATTTATGTGTTATATGAAGAGAGTTCACAGAGCATAAATCAACCAACACTTTCTAAATCTGGAAAAACTAGAGGTTCAAGAGGGTGGACTGTCCTAGAATAATAACCACATCTCTTTAATCCTTGAGTCTCATGTCTCAGGACATAGAAGCAATGTCAACTGTTAAAGTGAAATTACTGTGAGTGAACCCAGGGCTGGGAAGATATGAGTGGTTTAGCAACCCTAGCAAGAATATCAAGAAGTCAATATGGCATAGTCAGTATGCTAGCTGCTCTCTGCTGAATAAGAGAGTTCTTTGGTTAGGCCAATCTCTGTCTCTGTTTCTATCCCTGTCTCCCTCTCTCAAACTCATACACACACACACACACACAGATCATTTTACCAAAACAACCCAAAACACTGGTACATTTTATAAATTCAGAAGAAAATGTTAGTTTGGAGTTTAATTATTTCAGCCCCTAATCTCTGTGTAATTCAGGAAATCCATATTTTAATAAATGATACTGGAACATTCAATTTGATTTTGAGGGCACCAGATGTTTGCATTAGCTCTTTATTTGAGAGTAGAAATATCAAGAAACAAATGGATAAATAATTAACTGCTCTCACCTGGTGCTCAGTATACATGCACTGAAGATTATGAGATAAAACATGATAAAAAAACATGATGATTAAAACACAAAATAATAATGCTTGATATGATTAGCCATATTTTCAAAGCTAATATTTGTGTTTCTTCAAAACATTCTATAATGGGAACGAACTTGATCTTTAGAAACCAAATAGATATGGGATTGAATTTGAGCTCTCTCAGTTATTAGGTACATAATTTTTTCACCTGCTTAAACTCAGTGAGTCTCAGATTCCTCATCTGTAAAATGCCTTCCCAGGTAGTATTTCAGAGAGTAATAATTAAGATAAAATAATGGAAGTGTCTTACACAGTGACTGACACAACAAATGTAGGCACTATTGTTTTGCTGGCAGATGGTACTACCATTTGTTTAGTCTAATTTTTTATCATAGGTTTGCTCTCTGAAAGTGTCATTTTTTAGACCTTGTTCTCTAAATCACAATAAACTTATTTTTAGATTCCTGTATACAGTGTACAGTATTAACATGGGCACCCTAACAGACTGTATAGTTACCATATAGGAGCTTACACATGAATAATCCTGTAAAGATTAAGGATCATTTTAAAGTATCAGGTTTTCATAATACATTAGGTCTGATTTAATTTCTCCGATACTACAGTTTCCATTATATAGTCCAAACCATTAACTCAAATAGCATTAATAAATGGTCACCATTCCCCTAAAGATACCCTTCTCCAACTCCCCTTCATGGGGTTGTCAATTAGATACATTTGTACTACCCAAACCATACTTGGAATAAATAAGGAGATGGAAATACAGAGTTAGTGCTGGCTTTATAACGATTCATTTAGAAGTTCAACTTCATCATTTAAAATTGAAGTTCTCTTTTTCTTCTGCTTCCCAAATCGTCAATTTTTCACAAAGTAATTTCTCTTTAAGATTCTAGGATGGTTGCCAGTAACAACCAGGACCTTATTTACATTTAGCAAGAGAGTACTTTTATACAAATGTGTAAATTACATAGTATTGCATGACAGAACCAATTTCTTGGGATTGGTTATCTTTAGACGAAAAAGTTGCAACCCTAGAGCTGAAAGTACAATCTCCACTTAGACATTTGAGAATAAATGAATGCTAGGTAATATTCACAACAAACATTTCCTACAATATACTTTCAGTACTTCCCTTAGATTGAGAGGTGTAAGGCTCTTGCTATTTACCAAAGACGTGGGCCACTTTCAGTTAATAGCACCTTTTACCTTTTGCAGCCCCTATTATGGGCACTTAGAATATTCACCCCATATCTTCTGCAGATTCTGTGCCACATATTTTTCAGTGCCCCAAGAGTGACTATGTGTATCTTCTGCAAGGGCTTTTGCTATTGTTACTCTGCAACACCAAAAGGTCCTTCCAGCTGATAACCTTAATTGCCTCCAATTGATGTGGCGATGTTGTGTTCTCCTGGGTTGGTCTTAAGTCATGTTCAAAAAGAGAATGGGATTCCTTTTGCCATTTGGACTTCACTTCATAATTCACTCACAGGTCCTTTGCCTATCCTCCTCACTGAAGAAAGTCAGAGGTGCCATCAATATTGAAAGAGATCATCTTATGAGGATACAATGATTATGAGTTCAAGAGAAGATGTGGTTGGAAGATGTGTTGTTCTACATTTATGCTATAAAATTCCAAACAGTTAATTTAACATGACCAAAAATAAGTTATTCACCGTTTCCTGCATACTCTGGAGTCATTATTAACTGTAGTCATTATTAACAAGTCATACTATCAATCCTCAAGAGGATCATTGAAAGCCAATATTCACAGGTGACATGTTAGACGATATAGTATCACAAGTGTATTAATTTCCTAGCGCTGCTATTACAAATTACCAGAAAGTGTGTGGCTTTAAAACAATAGGATTTTATTCTTTCATCCTTCTGGAGGCCAGAAGTTCCAAATTAAGGTATTAACAGGGCTCATTCCTTCTGGAGCCTCAGACGGTGAATTAGTTTAAAGCTTCTCTTGTAGCTTCTGGTTATTGCTGGCTCTTTGGTATTACTTGGTTTGTAGACATACCGCTCTAACTTTTGCTTCCATTTTCATGTGGTCTTTTCTCCTGTGTGTCTTCTGAGTCTTTGGCCAAATTTACCTCTTCTTATAAGGACACAAGTCATTAAATTAGGGCTCACCTTAATCTAGTATGACACCATCTAAACTTGGATATTTATAAAGACTACTTTTGAATAAGGTCACATTTATTAGGAGTTAGGGCTTGAGTATATCTTCTGAGGAAACAAAAATGAGTAATGACATAAGTAACATCAGCAAATCTACAGTTTGAATACAAAAGGTCCTGAAAAATCATGACGTTATGATTGGTAACGACACTGTTGCCTTTATTTCTTGCTGAGAGATATGAAATGAACCAGTTATGGCACAGTTGACAATAGAGAAAAGATGGTGCACAGGCAGTAAGAAGACTCTTCATGTGTACTAGTTGGGTGATAAATACACAAGAACCTCCTCTCTTGGGGCGCCTGGGTGGTGAAGTCGGTTAAACATCTGACTCTTTGTTTTGACTCAGGTCATGATCTCAAGGTCATGAGATTGAGCCCCACACTGGACTCCACATTCAGCATAGTTCAGCATAGAGTCTGCTTGAGTTTCTCTCTCTATCTCCCTCTGCCACGTCTGTTCATACTCTCTCTCTCTAAAATAAATAAATCTTAAAAAAATCACAAAGAACCTCTTCTCCTACCATTTTTTTGTCTTCCCCTACCATTCTTCTAAATCTTCACTAACAGATCACAATAGCGCACATAGTCCTATGAATTTTGCAAAACAGTTTAACTCTAATTGTTTATATATAGATAGAGACATTCAAAAAAAATTTTAAAGGTTTTATTTATTTGACACAAAGTGTGAGAGAGCACAAGCAGGCAGAGGGAGAGGGAGAAGCAGGCTCCCCACTGAGCAGGGAGCCTGATGTGGTGCTCGATCCCAGGACCCTGGGATCATGACCTGAGCCGGAGGTAGTCGCTTAACAAACTGAGCCACCCAGGCGCCCCTAAATAGCTAGCCATTGGAATCTCTGAAAATATTTTGTATCTTCTAGAGTTATTCCTAGGAAACAACACAAAAAGAAGTTTCATATATCCCACTATACATTTATAACAGTATATTCGCACATCTTTATTCATACCCACAAACTGTAATTAGATTACGTCTTTCTCTATATTCCAAATTTAATTTACAATGGTAACTAATTAAGTATTTCACCAAATCTTCTACATTATATGTTCATAAACTATCTCTCTGGAGAAGGCAAATCTGCAGATGGCTATGTCATTAGTTTTAGCCCGACTTTTTACAGTAGTTTGCTCTCTGAATGTGTCATTTTTCTGGGCCTTGTCCCCTAAATCACAAGGCCACTTATTGTTAGATACCTATGGACAGAGTACAGTATTGACACTGACATCCCAACAGGCTGTACCGTCCATGTAGCAGCTCTCACATGAGTAATCCTGTAACAGATTATGGATCATTTTAAGATGTCAGCTGCGTGCTAAGGACTGACAACTAAACCGTATCTTACATGCAGCCAAATCTCCTCATGAGGGGTACAGCACTGAAAGCTGTCACTGAATTCTCATGCTTCAGCAGTAAGCTTTTAACTGATTCACTAAAAGTCAAGTCAAATCAAGAATTGAAAGGCAACATGAAGGCAAACCAGATCAATAACATCCTTGAATCTTTTGGGAGACCCACTGACAGACTGTGGCTTCAGTGCAGCATGAAGCTCCCAACCAAGGAAACAGGCTGTTAGCACAGGTCTACGCTACAGCTGTCCAAGCAGCTGTCTGTCTTTAGACAGACAAGGGAAATACATAATGGTGGGAGGGGCAAGAGGATTTTTTTGGATTCTCCACATTAAGCAAATTTTCTGTACCTAGAGTACAGAAGAGAGTTGCATGAAATATTACCATATATAACCAATAAATAGCTTTCAAATCTAATATGGTAGAATCCAACCACTGATAATGCATAGCTGAGGTTTTACAAAATATCTGAATAAAGCCTCTATTTAGATATAGGCCTTTAATTACAGTTCAACTAGAATATAATGTTTATTCTCTGAAATCAGTAGTATATTTGTAAGACTTATTTGATGGCATTGGGAAGGGAATTTAGAGAAGGAGTTCATAATGGAAAAGTAGTTTAACTCCAGTTGTAAAGACTAAGCATCCTCTTTGATATTTTTCTTACAACACAGAACAAAATGACTATTATTTATTTTGAAATATCTCCCATTTGCATTCCTTTCCTATCCATAGTCACAACTATAACAGAAATGCCATCCTTAATGAACTAATACATATTTTATAGCACTATTAGAAAACTATTTCTTCAAATAAATGATGTGATATAGAAGTACACTATTTCATTTGTAATAAGGGATATCAAATAATGCATCCAAAGGTACCCTGATAGCTGAAATATGAAATATAAAGACGTACATAACAAAGTATCTAGCATATGGTTCTGTCATAGATTGCCTAGCATTTGGGGCTGATAAGAAAGATAATAACACTAAAATTTGTAGTTCAATGGGGGTAAAGTGTTGTTTTGAAAAGGAAAAACATACTTATGACATCATTCCACAAAGTTCTCTTTTAGAGAGCTAGGAAATTCAAACTAGAAGGAATTGATTTCGGATACAAAGCAGACATTTTCAAAGGTTTCTCTTTCCAAAATTATCTGATTGGGAGCCTCAGAGAGGAATATTTAACATTCAGGAGTTGTTTAAGACTAATGAGCCTATGGACAATTTGTCACAAAATTTAAGAATTAGATTAAACTTCACAGATAGAGTTACTGCAAGCTCATTTTTGAAAAGCAATCCCTTTCACAGGAGAGTTTTAACAGCAATTGTAAGATGGTCAGAATTTTAATACTGGCCTATGAATCTAAATTAAATAAAATAATTTATTAAATTATAATAATTTTAACACTGACTTAATATCATCCTATATATGTTGATTACTCATTCTTTTCATGCATGTTTATTACAGATGTGACATATTCAAATGTCTATAGGGGCCAGGCAAGTGACTGATAACATTGAAATTTTTTTTTTAAAGATTTTATTTATTTATTTGACAGAGAGAGGGACAAGTAGGCAGAGAGAGAGGGGGAAGCAGGCTCCCCGCTGAGCAGAGAGCCCGATGCAGGGCTCGATCCCAGGACCCTGAGATCATGACCTGAACCGAAGGCAGAGGCTTTAACCCACTGAGCCACCCAGGCGCCCCAACATTGAAATTTTTGTTAAGAGAAAACATAGGCTCTATGGACTATGACAAACCAGACAAACAACATAAGATCCACTAGGAATAAGAAAAATAAAACTGTTCTTTGTAGATACCACTTGGGAATGTGGCTGGGCCTAGTGTTTTCAGACATTTTTTCCCAGAGAAACCAGATTATAGTGTATAATTTCCCAAAGAGTAAATATTTATTCAAAATAAAATTTAAGTAGTATGCAGAACTAACACAAAAAGTCTACAAGACAGATCTTGCCTAAGAATGGTAAGTTTGCTAGTTTTTCAGGTTGTAGAAAGCCTACTTTTAAAACATTAAACAAAAAACCTAGGCCTTGGGATATAAAGATAATTAAGGATTTTGTTTTGTTCACAAAATTAGCCTACCTATGACATCTGCATTTGCAGAGCCAAGTCAAAAGTACAAATGTAGGCACCCAGTGTACCAACTTTCTCTTTCTCCTTCTCTCACTGAAAGGAACATCTTAGCCCTCAAGTCCAAGCTCATTCACAACCCCTTAGTCAATAAAAGCCCATGCCCAATATTAGGGTCTAGTGGTGAGCATAATAGCAATAAATCACCTTTGTGTAGCCTTGAAGAAAAAGACTATGGAGGTACTAGAGATGGTTTCAGGTCTAAGTTCCACAGTGAAAAGGGGGGTGGAGAACAATAGGTTCCAGGTAAGTGTGTCTCCTTGGTCCCTGCAATTTACTCATATTGGAAAGAACAATGACCAGGGGAAGGTAAGATGGCAGTCTCTAAAGTATGTTGTAGACAGCAGATTCACAATGGTTGATTACAAGGGTGTACTGATGGAGAACAATATGAAAACACATATTTTGGGCACCGGTTCATCACTTATACTTGTCTTCAGCTATATGTTTAAGAGCTTTTTTTTTTTTTTTTAAGGATTTTATTTATTTGTTTGACAGAGAGAGAGAGCACAAGTAGGCAGAGAGGCAGGCAGAGAGAGAAAGGGAAGCAGGCTCCCTGCTGAGCAGAGAGCCCGATGCGGGGCTCAATCCCAGGACCCTGAGATCATGACCTGAGCCGAAGGCAGAGGCTTTAACCCACTGAGCCACCCAGGTGTCCCAATATGTTTAAGAGTTTTATCCCACATTTAATACTTGGTGGTCATTTATTCTTTTAACAGAACATTTGTTTATACTTCAACTTGGAAAAGTTGAATTGTAAATTGTAAAGTTGAATCTGTAAAATATGCTTTTCATTATCTGAGTGAATGACTAACCTGCTTCATTGTAAAAAATTACTCATTTCGCCCAGAAAATATTCTAAGAAAATAGCTTTTGAATGTCATTTATAGAGGACATAATTACAAATACTCTTTCTATGGGTTTTCTTGCCTTTTCATGTGAAAGGACTCTGAACTCAGTAGCCATGTAGTATCTCAAAGTCATAAAACATCATATGCAAAGCCATAGTTTTGAAATGTTAAATTCTTACTGCCTCCTATATATGAGTTGCAAGTGTTACATTTTTGTACCTTTCAGAAAAGAAGCATTCAGTAACATGTTATTAAGAAAAAGAGAGAGAGAGAGAGAGAGAAAGAAGAGAAAAAAAAGAAGAGAAAGAAGAGAAAGGAGAGAAGAAAGGGAAGGAAGGAAGGAAGGAAGGAAGGAAGGAAGGAAGGAAGGAAGGAAGGAAGGAAGGAAGGAAGGAAGGAAGGAAGGAAGGAAGGAAGGGAGGAAGGGAGGGAGGAAAGGAAGGAGGGAGGGAGGGAGGAAGGGAGGAAGGAAGGAGGAAGAGGGAAGGGGAGGGAAGGAAGGAGAAGAAAGAAGCAGAAAGAAGAGAGGGAGAAAGGAAAGAAAGAAAAAAAGAAACCAATATTCCTTAAAAAACAAAATGTGTCTTTAGGATTTTTGAAAACCTAGTTTAGAAATAATTTTGTAAGATGAACACAGCTTTCTATCCCCACTGTTAATGCCTTGTTAGTTTACAAGGAAGGTAGTGTAAGAAGAAAGTGAGGGGCACAGGTGAAGCATCTCCAATAACATAGTAATAAAATCGAAGCAGCTGTTCTAAAATTCTTGGCAGATCAGCAGCACAGGTCCAGAAAATCGTACTCTGGTATCACATTTGAGTAGTTTTAGTAGTTTTGCTTATGCCTGCATATGCCCAGTGTATTGAATAGATAGTTTCTTTGGCACATAGATATCAGCAAATTACGTAACATTTTTTTTAAATTATGTAACTTTTTTTTAAAGATTTTATTTATTTATTTGACAGAGAGAGAGAGAGAGATCACAAGCAGACAGAGAGGCAGGCAGAGAGAGAGGGGGAAGCAGGCTCCCTGCTGAGCAGAGAGCCCGATGTGGGGCTCGATCCCAGGACCCTGAGATCATGACCTGAGCTGAAGGCAGAGGCTTAACCCACTGAGCCACCCAGGTGCCCCAAATTATGTAACATTTAATTAAATCACCTAATACCTTTCACAGTTTTAACTGGCACGAATTAGTTGAGAATAACTTCTGTGGACTCTTGGTAGGCACTCAACTCATGGTAAATACAAGTGCCAAGATCTCTAAGTAAGTAACTTAACAGTCATTAGTGTTCCAAAGACATGCTTATTAGCAAATATATTACAAAGAGAATGAAGGAAATAGGTCAGAATCCAGCAAGTTGCTTAATTAAGTGATTAGGGGAACTTCTACTGAACATGAAATTTCTACATTTTCAAGGTTTTATTTTTGTGGTTTATTTATAAGCAATATGATAATGTGCTACATCAACATTCCCTGCAAGGAAAACTGTACAGTAGTGTCTAGAAACACCTATAGAAATAAGCTATTTGATTTCTGTATATTTGACAGTTATATTATGCAACCATTAAATACTATTTGTTAGGCACCTTCAGCTATATAATTGTACTTAATGGTTACATAATTATTCTTAATGACAAAAAAGATGAAGAAACAGATGAAAGTAAGTGATACTTTCAGAAAATATTCATATACTTTTAGTAATTGATTTAGAAATTTAAGGTATCTCTTTAATTAATAACAATAATTATCTGCCTATGAGATAAATTTAAAAAGTAACATAAAACATTAGAGAGTACAGTTGATCCTTGAATGGGTTTGAACCGCATGGTCCACTTTCATATGGATTTTTTTCAGTAAATGCAATTACAGTACTATAAATATATTTTCTTTGTTATGATTTTCTTAATGTTTTCTTTAGCAACTTTATTGTAAGAATAGTGTATATAATACATATAATAAAATATGTGTTAGTCAACTGTGTTTTTTCAAGGTCAACTGTACTTGAATTTTGCATATGCTATTTAAAAATTGGTTTTGCATTTGTTAAGAATACTGTCCTGTTTGTCCCTTATTTCTCACTGTTTAGTTTAAGCTCCTTCTGTGGTCAAACATGACCACAGCTCCAGCTCAGATCTTTCAATATTAACAGCTTTATTTTAATAATCTGAATAACTAGAAAATAGGCTATCCTACTGAATGGAAATAATTTTTGTTCCATTCTAAATAATATGAATTGCATAATCAAATTCTTGATATCAAGATTTGTAGTTTTTTTTTTTTTCAAGGAGATTTTCTCTGGTGGACTTTCTGCAATAACTTGAATAAGTGAGATGTTTGCTTCTTTGTTTGTTTGTTTAAAAATTTATTTATTTATTTGAGAGAGAGCTTGCGAGCGCAAATGGTAGGAGAACAGAGGGAGAGAATCTCCAGCAAACTCCACGTTGTTCATGGAGCCTGATTTGGGGCTAAGTCTCGTGACCCATGAGATCATGACCTGAGCTGAAACCAAGAGCCAGACATTCAACCAACTGAGCCACCCTTGAGAAGTTTATTTTTTCAAACATAGAAAAGCAAGTTTCCTGTGTATTTTTCCTTTTTGAAATAAATGCTTATGAATACCTAAAGAACTGTTTCATTGACATTTGAACTTTAAATTGTTTCTAAATATCATTTATATTTATTAAATTTATCCAAATAACTACTTTGGTTTCCACAAATACTTGTGATTATAATTCTGCTCAGTATTCCCATGTGAAACAGCACACATATTTTAACAATTAAAACTTTAAGTTCAAGCTTTTTATGAGTTTATATATTCATGAAAATAATTTTTCAAATGCACCAAAGCTTCAGTGTTTATGACCAGTATAACTCTAAAATGGACAGGAAAAGGGCACCTGGATGGCTCAGTCTGTTAAGCATCTGCTTTCAGCTCAGGTCACGATCCCAGAGTCCTGTGATTGAGTCCCTCATCCGTCTCCCTCCTTGGCGAGGAGTCTGTTTCTCCCTCTGCCTGCTGCTCCTCCTACTTGTGCTTACTCCCTCTGTCCATCTCTGACAAATAAATAAATAAAATATTTTTAAAAATAAAATAAAAATTAAATGCTGTTAAATTAACTATGGTTAATAAAACCCTAAAATATTGGAAGAAATGATAATTTTTTAAACTATGTATTCAAATTTAATGATGAGTTAATTTTTTTAAATTTTTGGTTTTGTTTTATTTCTTTTCTTTATCACTTCACTTAGTTAAAAAAATAGCAATCACTGATACCACTTTGGATTATAAATATGGGGAGAACACCAATCTATAGATCTATTTTTAATAAAAATTCCTTGGTTTCACTTGAAAATATTTGCCAGTGAATACATTAACATGATTTAAGCTAAATATCATTACAAAAATATGCATAATCATTTTTTTTAAATTCATACTTTTGTGATTATTTCAATTCCAGTGGCTTCAGTATAAAGTGACTTTTCTGTGTCCTTCTTTTGGGTCTTTCTAATGCAGGGATACACAATGTGCTTCTTGAAAGGTGAATTCATACTCAAATAATTGAATTTGATCATATTAAATTTCGAAAAAGATAACTCCAAATTTAATTAATTAACTCACATATTCACAAATAATCCCAAAAAACACATAACAGTGAAAAACATAGAAGAATGATTCTACTGATCCACACTTATGATATCTTTCTGAAAAACAATGTTCCTTTTGACTGCATTTGTTCATTTATTTTTCAACCATTTTACCTATTGCCAAACAGATACTTTACCTAAAATAAATCAAGTTCTCAGTTCAAAGACCTCATTCATTTGCATTTATATGGATGTAGACAAGAAGAAGATCCATCATCCAGTTAGACACATAGATTGAATAAGCTGGTGGATTCAACAGGAATCAGGGGAAGCTCTGAGGAAGATGAAAACATAAGCATGCCCTCTAACTTCCTTTCCAAAACCAGAACTAAATGATCAAAGACAATAAGAAGAAAAAAACCTGTTTCTATATAAATGTAAAAATCAGAAAAGGCCAGCACTTCCTACCCCAAGCTCCCAGGAAGTTTGCCCTGTTAAGTCAAGGTTTTAAAAGACCACAAAGAGAAACCTCAAACTTGTTTCAAAAGAAAGTAGAAAGTATGTAGAGAAAAGCCTAGCAGGGCTTCCTCAAAATGTCTTTAATTGGAGGAAATTAAAGGCTCTGGAAGAATGGCGACACTGTAGTCTAAATAAATTTTCTTTGAATATTAAGCAGTATCTATGGAAACCATGAAAATATACTTCTCATATGTATGGCCACAGAGAGCAGAATGGTGGCCCCTCCTGCTGTCTTTCTGTCACCCCTTTTACACTGCGGTTACCCTTTCCAAGGCTTCTCTCCACCAATAAATAGGCCCAGCTGTGGTCCTGATGCGGTCCCTTCCTGTGAGACATGAGGCTCGTCCAACTGCAGTCTGCATCTCCTCCTACCCAGTTCCCTTCCCTCTCTCTTACCCTTAATGACGGAAAGCCTAAATGGTATGCAAAGGCTCTCCCTGTCTCCTTTGGTTTCCTTCCCAGTCGTTTCCATATATACACCTCTTGCAGACATAATCTCACCCGGGTTTCCTGTTTCTCAGAAAATCCAAGAATTAATCTAAGAAATCAGACAATGGGATGGAGATTTGGGACTGGCTTACTTACCATGGGCAGGCAAGAAGATGCCATTCTGAGAAGTATATAGCCGCTGAGTGTCCCTAGTAAAAGGTGGTTGATAAATTGCTAAAGAATTAACTAACATGACTCAGGGTGATCTGAGAAAACATCTTAAAGTAGGGGAATGCCCCTTCGGGTGCAATATTTCAGGCATTTTGAAAGACATGGAGGGTACTGTGACTACAAGTACAGTGGAATTCACTAGTTACTCTTAATGTTGAATTAATGCCTATTAAAGTACATTAATAGTTATAATATACGTATAAGGCCTCATAACTTCAGTAGTAAAAGCACACACAGCAGACCAAAAGACTGAGGACCTGAATGTCCAGAGACATTCACACATGAAATGTAGATGTTCAGTCAAAGCACATCAGTCATGCTGTGATTAGGGCTGTGGTTGGGAATTATTGGGATCCTGAAACATGAAATAAGGAAATCTATAAGGATGCTTTAAGGATATTTTTTCTTAAGATTCCCTCTGAGTCTCAGAACCTATAAAGGTGATGCATTCTTCCTTAGTAAGACCTAGAATACATCCAGTATTGGTAGACACTGTAAAACCTTTCCCTGTTAAGTCATCAGGTTACTTCCTGAAGATTCCTCACCTCATCTCCTGACTGCCAAGCCAATAGCTAGGGTTAAATCCCATCATAGGACTGCTCAGGACAAGCTGGGCCTCATGATGCAAGATAAACATTATTTAGCTAGTATGTTCCTGATCAAACCTGGGAAACATGAATGAATTGAATTTTGAGAACATTGTATCAAGAGAGGCCAAATGTAAGACTGGATTAAGCAAGAAATCATTGATTTGGGGGGTACTCACACTTTTTTGGGACACTTGGCAAGTATACCAGTGAGTGGGGAAAACTCTCCACCAGAGTGGTCTTTGGAAGCCTGGAAAAAAGGTGTCTCAAGTGAGTGAAATAAAAAGAATAATAGACTGAGGGATGTGGGAATGCTAATGTGCAAATAACGTGTAAGCCCAGATAAATTACCAGAGGGTTAGGTTCCACAGGAGGCCCAAATGAAAAATTCTCCAGCACTATTAAGAAGTTCAGTGGTAGAATTCCTCAGAGAACCAGAGATGACAGGAGAAGAGAAATTCATACAGGTGGAATTATTAATATTCATAGGAATGACAGGATCACCAAAGTAATAGAGGCCTGCGTAATGAAAGCCTGACCAGTGGAAACTAGCAGGCCACAATCACCATAAAGATATACAAGCTTGCTTACAGAGGGTCATGAAAATGTTTGATAAAGCATGAATGAAGTCCCCACAATAACATAAGCATGCAACCAACAAGAATCTAGTAAGAGGAAAGAACATAGGTGCTGTAGACTAAAAGCAGCCACATCAATATAAAACTATGGTCCCTCATTAAGTTCTCAGACTGTAGACTCTGAGTCCATGAATAGAAGAGGGGTCTGTGTCCTTGGGAGGAAGATATCCACAGCAATACAGCAAATGTAAAATCTAATGACTAGTCCTTCCTTCAAAGGGACCTCTGATCATTCAAGTAACTGTGCTCCAGAAGAAGCATAATATTTAAGAATTTCCAGATTATTGTACATAAGTTTTGAGAAGACTCTCCTCTCATCCAGGACAATTGCATCAGTGACCCTAAGTTTGTGCTTTTGGCTGTATTGAAAATCAGGAGGTATTATTCAATCAGTTGAAAGAGGAGGAAAAGAGCTGAACTTGGTTTATGGGTTGTCCATCTCAGAATATGGGTAAAAGATGAAAATTGGTGTCAGCTCTGCTTT
>CM053604.1:97214412-97243615 GCA_028646535.1 Procyon lotor
ATATATATGTATATATACATATGTACACATATGTACATATGTGTACATATGTATATATACATATATATGTACACATATATATGTATACACACACACTCATATATATATAAAGAAAGAAGAAAAAAAAGAATTAGTATCAAAACTATACATAGATAGGGAAACTGGGGAAATGGCAGATAGCTATGGTAGGAAAGCCAATCTCTATGTTATTTAACATTTTCTATGAGTATATATTACCTATTCAATTTACAAAGTGTCAAGTATGCTTATAAATGATTTTATTGTAATATAACAGGGCTGAATGAAATGCATTTTAACTGGGAAATGAGCATGAAATTCTATTGAAAAATAGGAGTTTTATGAAAGGCAATAAGCTCAGTTTGTTCAAATTATTAAAAATGACGACTAAAACCAACAAATATATTGGTCCAACTCTGTTGGTTTGCAACCCCAGGAATTCCCCAGGTGAAATTTGAAATAGGCCTCCATGCATGGAGGGCAAGGAGAGACTGAGGAAAGAAACAAACCACTCCAGATTGGGAGGGGGCAGGTTTAATAAGCATAGGAATCTACATACCAGGCTTTTCTTCAATGGACAAGTAAATCTCTGCATCCACCAGCCAGAACCTTAAAAGTTTATATAGACTTTTAATAGGGTTCAGTTACCTGTACAGTCCAAATGGTCCCAACATCACCTTATGCTTTCAAGGCATTTCTGAAACAGCTGCTAGTAGGGAAATAATGGTCTGAACGGACTTTCCAAGGACAAGGAAGATGGTAAAGAGCCTCTGATTGCCTGGGTCCAGCTTGTGGGTCAACTAACAACAGTCCCATCCTCTCAATGACCTCCTCTAACACTCAGATCAAAATATCAGTGCAAATTTTAACATATCTAGAGTGATTTTATCAAGAAAAATTGCTATTTTCCACTTCTGGAAATAGTCATATATATCTGGGTGTCAAGTTTCAAAGCTATTTATTCAAAAACTAATTGGGACGGTATATAACCAGTGATAAAAACAAAAATAGATAAACCTTGAAGAAAATGATATATAAAAAGGGTGTAAAACTTTGAAAAGTCTTACACATAATTTCAATGATTTTAAAAATATTAATCCTCATTTGTAAATTAGATAGCAGTTTGTAATACAAGTGCAAAGGGAGCGTATTGAGTGAATCACTGCCAACAAAAAGTAATGGAGACATTTATAAAGGGAAGAAAGTAAACATCAAGAATTGAACATGTCTTTAAATTCCAACTTACTATATTGTGCATGCATATAACTGATTACACACTTATTTTAGTCTTTGTGTTTTTTCAATAATTGATAAATCTGAATTTAGTACATTCAGAATCTGTAGGTACACAAATGATGCATGAGGATGCACATATTGTTGTTACATATTTCCTTTGCTAGAATTATATATTTCTTTATAGATGTGAATTAGTTTTATTCATTTTTTTAATTTTTTTGCTTTAAGTTGCCATTACTTTTACCCATTCAGCTTCACTATGTCTCATATTTTTCTTCCTGAACCAGGAAGAGTCATGTCTCTAAAGATGAAAAACTGTTTTTCTTTCTCTTCCTTTGGTTTGGAAATTAAGTCATCCTGACATTTAGTCTGCTTAAATAATATTGACAGTACTTCAAGGAACAAGTACCATTATACTGTAATGTCTTAAACCAAGTTGCATTGCGCGTCGAGTTCCAACTCAAGGAGGAGAAAAGGACCCATCGTCTTGGTTGGATGAGTCTGAGAGAGACATCTGCTGGCTACATTTGAATCTCTACTCTGGGACATTTTAATCAGAATCATTAGTTCTTTTTAAAGAATAGTCAGGAGAAAGAAAAAAAAAGATAAGGCAAAAATATTTAAGGACATTTCCAGAATAAAACTCATTCAAATAATTTTGATAATGAGATTAACAGGTTCACAAAAAGACAAATAAGCATATGCATTATAGAAAAGTGCTTTAGTGATGCTCATTGACAATGTCTGTCCTTTTAAATAACAATTGGACAGAAAAGTCTTATATAATATAATCATAAAGTAATAGTAAAAATTAATTTTACAACTAATATAGTATTTAGCTGGACACAAATTATTTTTTTACAAGTCAAAAATAATGCCAAATAATAGAACATTTTATAAAATGCTATTTTTGGATATTAAAATTTTTTTTTTTTAAGATTTTATTTATTTGACAGAGAGAAACACAGCGAGAGAGGGAACACAAGCAGAGGGAATGGTAGCGGGAGAAGCAGGCTTCCCGCCGAGCATGGAACCTGATGTGGGGCTTGATCCCAGGCCCCTGGGATCTGACCTGGGCCGAAGGCAGACGCTTAACGACTGAGCCACCCAGGTGCCCAGGATATTAAAATTTTAAAACTGTCACGTGTTTATATATACTGCGTCTTAAGATCTTTACTCTTTTGCCATTCAACTCTGTTCATATATTTATTCATATAAATGTACTCACAATGCTAATAATTATCATTATGTCATTTTTTTTTTGCTATAGCCACCATTTTCCAAGGATACCAAGAAGAGGGTGTAATTTAATAATTATCTCTTTGTGCCACCTACTGTTTTATACGAACATTCCTATGAAAAATCCATATAGACAGAAAATCCAATCTAAAAGAATCAAATAAAAAATTAAAGTAATTGAATAAAAAAAGCAATGTCTGATACATGGGATTGAAGGACTGAAAAGGATTTAGCCACTTGAAAAGTCTTTCTTTTCATATGAGCTCTATAAAAATAACCAGTAAGGGACGCCTGAGTGGCGCAGAGGGTTAAAGCCTCTGCCTTCGGCTCAGGTCACGATCTCATGGTCGTGGGATCGAGCCCCACATCGGACTCTCTGTTCAGCGGGGATCCTACTCCCCTCCTCTCTCTCCCTGCCTCTCTGCCTACTTGTGGTCTCTCTCTGTCAAATAAAAAAAAAATTAAAAAAAAAAAAAAACACAGTGATTATAGTTTTATAAGTTGTTTATTCCTTCAACCAGCTGTGTAAAAAATAAAAGACATACTCAATCTCTTCCAACAAGTTTCTTTTCATACAAGTTTGTGGCTTATCTGGCTATGTCAGTTAAGTCTTCCTCCTGTTGGCACTGTTACTGCCTTGCTTTTTCTATCTCTTTCCTCTGGAGATGAGTTGCTACATCAGTGACCTTTATTTTGTGTTAAAGAATGGTGTCATTTTTATGTGGGAGAGTTAAAAGGAATAAAGACATCTTCCCGAAATCTTAGCTACTTTCTTAAATTAACAGCAGCTGAAGTCATACTGATATTTCAGGTCTGATGTAGGAAACATCAGTTCTTTGCGTCTCAAAGCCTCTCATCTCTTTTGTTCCATTACTTGTTTAGTAACAAAAATAATTCTTTATATATAGAAAGACTATGACTTACAATGTAATTCCCTGTCACAAAAAAATTTATTCTAATAATCCTATTGATACATAAGAGTATTTCCCCTGACTTTGCCAAATTGCCTTCTTTCTTTTTTGTCTTCATTCAGGTTATCCTTAAATTATTTTTTATAGATTTTATTTATTCATTTGAGAGAGAGAGAGAGAGAGTTAGGGGACGGGCAGAGGCAGAGAATATCAAGCAGACTCCATGCTGAGCATGGAGCTTGAGGCAGGGCTCGATCTCACCACCCTGAGATCATGACCTGAGCCAAAATCAAAGGTTGGCTGCTTA
Source organism: Procyon lotor (assembly GCA_028646535.1). Lineage (NCBI taxonomy): Eukaryota > Metazoa > Chordata > Mammalia > Carnivora > Procyonidae > Procyon > Procyon lotor. Next base: position 97,218,124 of record CM053604.1, read on the forward strand.
ACTGACTGTGCCACCCAGGCACCTCCAGATTATCCTTAATTAAAACAAATACTGTATTATGTTTATTTCCTATATTGTCTTAAAGAACCTTTGGAAAACAACACTGACTAGAAATACAACCAATTATTTTCATTTCTCAATGAGAAAATTGAGATTTGGAGAGGCTAAATGGTTTCCCAGGGACATATGTGTTGTTGGTTTTTTAAATTTTTTTGTTTTTGGCTATTTATAATATTGCCCAGGCTGGCCCTCTACATATACATACATATACATATATATACATATATATACATATATATATATATATATATTTTAACATTGCTTTTGAGAGATGCTCTCTATTTATAATAGTGTTATGCAAATACGCTTATATATTGTGAAACATATTCTTGAAATTTCAATTGATAAAATAAACATAAAAAATACACACTTAAATGATTACTGTGTTCATCCCAATTGTTTCTATATTTATCATTTGATGTAGATACAAATTATTTAGTAATATGTGAGACAGGACAAAATTGACAATGTATAAATATAATGAAGTGAACAAAATGCATCCAAGACCTTGCCTGAACCTTATCAGTGACCTGTTGAAAGAGGAGGTATAGAACTATTTGAATACATAATTTTCAGCATTCTAACATTCTATCCTTTCGCTATCTTAGCCCTCAATAACCCTATCTTTACATCAATACTGCCTATCCATGTTTCTATCTTTTTATTTTAATATCTACAGTCTATCCTATCTCAACTCCAACCTCTTCCCATGAAGAACGCACTCTTTAATCACACCCGCATGTCTTATTTCTTCTCTTCTCATTACTCTTGTTCTGCTTGCCCTTACTCCTGGCTGAATTTGGCTATACCTTTCTCTGATTTTAATCTTAGCACAAACTGGAGGGCATATTAGAGAAAAATATTTAATTTGAAATATTGAATCTGTATGGTCTTCACATTCAGCTAACACTTCAGCACTTTTAGCATTAATCCTTTTTTGTGTATTGACAGTTTACATTTCTGTAGTTATCTCAAAAATTCACTATTATCCTTAAATCTCTCTCTCTCTCACTCTTACTATTTCTCCCTTTGTTGAAAATCTTGCCTACTACTTCACAGGGACAACAGAGGTAATTATATATCAAATTTAATTTAACCCATCCATTTAGCAAATATTTCTTGTGCTCCTCTCTCTTTTGGATGTATAGCAAAGGAAAAGTATTATTCTGGGCCCTTGGAATTAATGAGGATGATTGACATGGCAGACTTCTGGCTGTCCCTCATTATCTCCCTTTTTCAATATAATTGAGTTTAACTGGTGCATGACCATTTAATGGTGTTTACAGATGCAGGGTGGCATAATTGGTATTTTAAATTTTATTTCATCTTTCTTTTCAAACATTTTATATAATCTGTATTAGTCGTATAATTCAAAGAAGTCTCTGAGAAACAGAAATTAATGGCTAGTTTGTGAATCTGAATAGGTGACAAACACTAAGCTAAATGCTGCATATGTATTATTTTGTTTAATCCTGGTCACATGCTTATGAGGGTTTGGAGATCACCCAGTAGGCAAGTCTGTGTAAATACAAATGCAAAGTTGAGGTTTACAGGGGTTAAGTACTTAGCTCAAGGTCAAATATCCAGTGAAGATAGGGACCTGCAATATAAATATAGGAAAATCTGGCCAAGAGACACACCTAATTAATCTCACAAGAGTAGGAAATTCTCAGTATCGTAGAATTTCTAAAAATTTCTTTGGGCGTATCGACTAAAAAGTTACTTTCCCACTTTCATGTCAAGCAAAAGTACTTAAAATTTAGAGCAAAACTTTGATGTGTCCTAAAAGACTCAACAAGTTATATTCACTCTTTACTCCAACCAGCCTCTTATTGAACCACTGTCTCCTAGACTCCAGTCACATGGGCTCTTTGTTTGTTCAATGAATGCAATATGATCTCTTCTATGGCAAATCTCTTTGCATGTGATATCCTTTCTATCTAGAAAGATCTTTACAGCCTTGTGTCCCTATCCTACTTTACCTCTTATATATCATTAAATCTATTGGCATGATTATAAAATAAAATATTTTAGTTAAACTTTTTATTTTAAGACAATTATATATTGTGCAGTTCTAAGTGATAATAAATACAGAGATATCCTGCCAACTCTTCAGCTATTTTCCTCCATTGATAATAATTTGCATAATTACAGTATACTACCACAAGCAGGAAATCCACATTGATACAACACACTAACATCATTCAGTTTTCACTCATTTTATATGTACTCATTTGTGTGTGTGTATATTTCTATCTAATCTTATCATATGTGTGTAAAGTCATGTGACTATAATTATGGACCATAGCCAACATATAGAACAATTCTATCACAAGGATCTCTCGTCACACCCTTCTGTAGCCACAGCTACCTCTCTTCCTCCCCCCTTTATAATTCCCGGCAACCACTAACTGCTCTTCATCTTTACAATATTGTAATTTGCGGGATATTACTTAAATGGAATGTTTGCAAGCTTTTAATTTTTTTCTTAATTGTTTTTTGATAATACACTTTTTAATTTTTAAGATACCTTTAGATTTACAGGAGAGTTATGAAGATGGTCTGGAGAATTCTGATATGCCTGCACCACTTCCCCTATTATTAACATCTCACATTAGTATAGTATAACTATATACTTATACATAATTATATAGCTAAATATAATTATATAGTTTAATCAATGAAATAATATTAATACAGTATCATTATGGTACAAGTTTTATTCATATTTCCTTAGTACTTACCATCATGTTGTCCATCTTTTCTGTTCCAGGATTCCATCCAGAATACCACATTACATTTAGTTGTCAATTCTCCTTAGGTTCCTGGCTGTGACAATTTCTCAGAAATTTTTTTTATAACCTTGAAAATTTTGAGCAGTACTGCTCAGGTATTTTGAAGAATGTCCCACAGTTGGGTTTGTCTGATGTTTTTTCTCAAGATCAGACTGGAGTTAATGAGTTTTAGAAGAAGAACACAAAGGTAAAGTATCATTTTCATCACATTATCAGGGCTACATGCTATCAATATGACTTATCACTGCTGATACTAATCTTAATCAACTGAGGTAGTATTTGTCAGGTTTCTCCATTGAAAAGTTTTTTTTTCTTTTTTTCCCCTTTTCCAAATAGTACTCTTGGGAAGTCACTATGTCCCGTTAAGAAGTGGGAATTATGCTCCACCTCCTTAAAGGTGAAATATGTATATAAATTATATGGACTTTTCTTGGAGATTTGTCTCTTCTTCCCCATTTATTTTTTAGTCATTTTCTTAATTATTATAAACTCATGGATACTCTTTTTGTACTTTGGTTTATATTCCAACACTATTTTTTTTTCCTTAAATAGTTCCAGTTTTGGCCATTGGGAGTTCCTTTAGTTGGTTCCTGTGTCCTTTTCATATATTCCCATTATTGTGTGTGTGTGTGTGTGTGTGTGTGTGTGTGTGTGTGTGTGTGTGTTTGCTTCCTTAATGTTGCTGGTGATACAAGATATTCCAGGCTCATCTTTTATATTTACTTCATCAGCCTTAGAACAGTCATTTATTCAAGGAGCCCTGGTTCCTCTTATTGGACAATGGTATGAATGGTATAAATGGCTAAAATCTCGGGGCTAGGTTTGCTCATTACGTATGTAGATTTCAATAGTTTGTCCCATTTTATTGGTGAGCAGTATTCCATTAGTGTGGGTATATCATAGTTTGTTTAATTGCTTACCTGTTAAAGGACATCTAGGCTATATCTGGTTTGTGGTTAATAAATCTCTTAGGAACATGCATGTTTTCTAGATTAAATGCCCAAAAGTGCAATTTCTGGGTCATATGGTTAGTGCATTTTTAGTTTTACAAAAGTCTGGCTAAATGTTCTCTGGGATGACTTTACCATTTTACATTCCATTCCCACTAGCAATTTAAGAGTGAACCAGTTTCTCCATATCATTGCCAGCATTTAATGTTATTTATTTTAAGCCATTTTGATAGATGTGTAGTGATAGTTTATTTTGGTTTTACAATAATATTTTATTTTATTTATGTACATCTGAGAAATAAGGAGGATGAAAGAGTGAGAGAATGAGCCCATGCACATGTGAGTCAGCAAGATTACCACTGATTGTAAGTTATATCCTGATTTTAGAAATGTTACAAACTGAGAGAAAAAAGTGGACCACAAAATCAGTAATAAGTAGTGAACCTCTCTTCCTTTTTCATATCTCAGGTGAAAGGCCTTTTTTTTTTTCACAGAAGCTTTGCCTGATCCTGCAAGTTTGTTGAGGTCACCTACTTGTAGTAGTTATGTGTTTATTTTCTCCATACTACTAATAACATTTTGTAATTAATTATATCACAACATATATATTTATTTATTTATTTAAATACTTTATTTATTTATTTGATGCAGAGACATAATGAGAAAGAGCACAAGCAGGGGGAGCACCAGGCCAAGGGAGAAGCAGGTTCCCCACTGAGAAGGAGCCTGATGCAGGGCTCCATCCCAGGACTCTGAGATCATGACCTCAGCTGAAGGCAGATGCTTAACTGACTGAGCCATCCAGGACCCCATCACAATGTATTTAATTGTTGTGTCTCTTTTCCTTATTGGACCTGAAGCTCTACAAGGGTAGAGACTGTATCTCCTTTGTTTACCACACTATCTCCAACATCTACTCCAGGTTCTGGTATACAGGTGTTTAAAACTAAGGAGGGCATGTGATCTGATGAGCATGGGGTGTTATAGGTAACTAATGAATCGCTGAACACTATATTAAAAACTAATGATGGCTATATGTTGGCTATTGAACCTAATAAATATAAATAAATAAAACTACTGGTAAATTAATACATAGACATATTCTTCATTAAGTAATGGTGTTTTCAATCAAGTAATTTAATATTCTTTTTTTTAAGATTTTATTTATTTGACAGAAAGAGAGAGAGAGATCACAAGTAGGCAGAGGCAGGCAGAGAGAGAGAGAGGGAAGCAGGCTTCCTGCTGAGCAGAGAGCCCCATGAGGGGCTCGGTCCCAGGACCCCAGGATCATGACCTGATCCGATGGCAGGAGGCTTTAATCCACTGAGCCACCCAGGCGTCCCAAATAATTTAATACTCTTAAAGTTCTATTACTTATTTGCAAAATAGAAATAGATTTAGATCAACTCTAAGACTCTAGACTTTCAGTTACACAGAAAGAGGTGATAAGCAGAAGACATAAAGAGATGATCTTTATTTTCAAGCTCAATATTATTAAAAAAAAGAAATCCCATTTAAAGTTATCAATAAAGCATACTATCTTCACGTATTTCTAAAAACAAGGCTAAACAATTTTTTTCCCTTTGTGAAAATTACCTCAATCCCATCCTCAACCTGGTTGAACCTGCCAGGACGTCTTTGATTAAGTTGGTTTGTCTTCCCAGGAGGCTTCAGTCTCTAAGTATCTTGGGGAAGGAGGTGGTAGTTTCTGTTATTTTTATATCCATCTTAAAATTAAGACAATACTAGAAACCAAAAATAATACACCCTGGTATCTAGTAAATATTTTGTTTGATGGAAACTGCCAATAAGGAAAATCTTGACAAAACAGAATGTTTTAGTTATAGATCTATAGTTATAAAATATTTCACAATCGCTCTTAAGTATGGAGGTCAATACAAATTAATTTCAGTGTATTTATTGAAAATAGTTTCATGACACAAATTTATTGCAAAACTTATGACTAGCGGAATAAAAATTAAGTTATGGGCTATGATACAGGATAGCCAATGTGTTAAAATCTGATGTTCTTGACATGTCCCCCCAAAAAGAGAATGTAATAAATCATACTCAATATAAAATATTAATCAATAAATGGCACTATGTGGGTTTTTTAATAGGAAAGTAAACTAAAATCATAAAAAGGCATGGGTCACGATGAAAACATTTTCAAATTAAATACAGAATATTCTAACAATTTGTAATGTGTTCAAGAAATTTTAAATCATTTTTGTTATGTAATTGCGTGTTTTTGAATAAAGATTTTTAGAGTATAACTTAGTCTTTGTATATAGAAATAACAAGGGATATGGAAATATTAGTTTATTTGATCAATATAAATAGTCTAACTAGGTAAGTCAGGCCAAATTACTTCATATTCAAATAGGAATTTAATCAATGTAGGTGATTTTTTTCTTTCTTCTCAATTTTGTCTCAGGGAGCTCTGATGGATTCATCCCTCAGAGTCCAGTTTCTACCCTTGTACAAACAGAATGCCACTCTTCTACAATCTATATGCCCAACTTATCCTCATACAGCTCCACTGTGTCCAGCTGGCTACAGCTTCCATGTTACGGCCTTAACAAAAGCTGCCCTTGAATCTCTTTATTTCCACTGACTGGAAAAATAATGGTTTATATCTCATAAGGAAAATGTGAGAGTTAAATAAGATAATTTACAAAAAAGAGTTAGAATAAAGGCAATTATTATGTTATTATACTAGTATTAGCCACAATAGTTATTAATTTTTTTCTTATGAAATATTATTAAATACAAATGTTAAGTGGGCAGCCTCAAGGAAAATGTAAATGGGATGAGGGCAGAATTCCTTACACATTATGTTCCCAAATTTTTGGGGATTTTTCCCAAATCCTGCTAGCCAAAGCAAAGAAAATGTGACAAATTGCATAATTTTCTGTGTCTGTGAGAAAATGATGTGCTAAGGAGAGATAAGGATTTTAAATACTTACATTGTAAAGTAATTTCTGTCATAGACTTTTCATAAATGTATAGTAAGTTCTGTATCTGCTTTTATCCCTCTATCAATATAATTTGAGGCAAAACTTCAAAGCTTCACCAGGTGAAATCAGTTCCGTTGGAGTCAATGGCAGTGCAGTACAGCAGACGGTGTAAGGAGAGTGACCTACTTTTGAAGCCAGGTTTGGCCTCACCTGTGGATCCCCATGCAAGTTACTTACCTTGAAATCTGTATTAACTGTGCTTTAATATGCATGAAGAGCTAATGTCTGTGTTGACATTTTTTAATGAAGTGTGAACATGCAATTTGATGACTTATGAAACTATTATATGTATATGAAGATATATATGTTATAATCATAACACATTTTTTTTACTTTTTAAAAAATTTTATTCAGAGTACAGGATCTTAGAAATTATTTCATACTTGGACCAGATTCCTTTGAGTGTAGAATCAGAAGCACTTAGGTGACATAGAATTTTTAACTGATAAATGTATGTAACAATTTTTACCCCCAAACTTCTCTTTGAATGATGAATGAATTCATGATACTTGTCCAGTTAGGAAGATTCTGAAAATGAATTTTGCTTAACAATGTTTGCTCACTATTACTAGAGTGGTACGTGATTCCAGTGTATTTTAAATTGGTCTAAAGATGTGGTGATCAAAGGGTTAACTAACTTTCTCCTTAGGGCATGGTTGTGTTTAGGGGAAGATATTTTGTTACACTGGAGCCAAAAGAGATAAGTGGGGGAGGCTTGGAACTATGCCCAGCTTCTCCAGTCCCAAGATCCTTGGGAAAATAACTTTTTTTCTTTCTCATCCCCTTGAGGTGTTTTGCTAACTATGGTTTTTACTAAGTTTTCTTAGGAAGGGAAAGCATCTGGCAAAGAGTTGGATGTCCGTTCCCCCTTCCTTCACTAGTTTTATGTCTTTATTTTTTTTTAGTAAAAATTTGTGAGAGGTGAAGGTACACTGCAAGAAAATATTCAATGAAAACAAAAATTATTATATTGGAAAGAAAAATTTTCAAGTTAGTTATCAAAATATTAAACCGTCAGGAGCTCTGATAGTAGTACTATTGACCAGAAGCTGCAAGAGAAGCTGATAGGAAGAAATTGCAGTAAAAAGCAGGACAGTTTCTAGTTCTAGATGTAAGGAGCATAGAAGTCACCACTCTGCCCTAACAAGTAAAAATCCGGACAGACTGAAAAGATCCAAGAAGAGTTGGATCCCTAAAGGAGAGATCATAAGACAAATCACCGTTCCTGATCTGGAGAGAAAGGTGAATACAGGGAATCACAGATTACCAGAGCAGAGTTGTGCAAGCAGAAACTATTGCAGAAATCAGTAGGAAAGCCTGAGTTGTAACTGACAAACTTCTGGAGGCTCAATATGGACAAATCTGTGTGTGAGTAACTCCGTGGGACCCCAGTCACTGAGGACCTTCACAAGGTTGTGGGAGTCCCCTTCAGGAGTGCTACCAGATTCTCACATAAGATATCACAGAAAAATCTCCTCAATCTTCTGACAGGCAGAGGAGAAAATGAACCATTTTTAAGTACTTGAGAGTAATCTGTTCTTGCAAAAAGGTCTTCTCTTAGTTCCCCTAGTTAACCAGAGCCCAACTTGTCAGAGTTGTCAGAAAGAAAATACCTAACTCTACCAACGAAATTGATAAGACTTTAGCCAGGCTAAGAAAAAAAAAACCCTACAAATTATGAATATGAGAAATGAGAAAGGGGTGACATTTCTATAGATCCCATGGACATTATAAAGATGATGTTGAATTTACTATGAATAAATCTATGCTCACAAAGTTGATGAACTAGACAAAATGAAGCAATTCTTTGAGAAACATAATTTAACAAAATGTGTAGGAAGAATAGCCTATTTGAATAAAGCTATATGTATTAAAGAAATTGAATCAATAATTAATAACTTTACAAAATAGAAAACACAGTAGTGATGGATTCACTGGTGAATTCTATCAAACATTTAAGGAAGAAGTTATATCAATTCTCTGCAATCTTTTTCAGAGGATAAAAGAGGAATACTTTGTAACTCATTCTATGATGTCAACATTTACCCTAATAACAAAACCAGACAAAGACATTAAAAGAAAACTACAGATCAATATCTTTTATGAACATAAATGCAAAAATCACCAACAAAATATTAGCAAATAAAGTCCAACAGTATATAAAAGTAATTATACACCATGACCATTTGAGATTTATACCAGGTATGCAAAGTTAGTTTAACATTCATAAATCACCTATGTAATCCATCATATCAATAGGTTACAAAAAGGAAAATCCCATGGTCATATCAATGGATACAGAAAAAGTATTAGCAAAATCAAATACTCATTCATGATAAAAATGTTCAGTAAACTAGGAATAGAGGGATACTTCCTTAACTTGAAGAAGGATATCTACAAAAAAGAAAAAAAAGTGCAGTTAACATCATACATAACAGTGAGAAACTTGAATTTTCTCACTAAGATCAGGAACAAAGCAAAGATGTTTCCCCTCACCACTCCCTTTCAACATTGTACTAGAAATAGTGGCTAATCAATAAGACAAGAAATGGAAATAAAAATATACATATGGGAGGAAAGAAAGAAAACTGCCTTGGGTTGAAGATGACTTCATCATCTATGCAGAAAATCTGAAAGAATTAAACAAAAATTTCTGGAACTTATAAGAGATGAAAGCAAATCTGTAGGATACATGGTTAATAGGCCAATGTCAGTTGCTTTCCTATGTGCCAACAATGAGCAAATGGAATTTGAAATTAAAAATAATAGCATTTAAGGGGTGGGGAGTTGGGTGAGCCTGGTGGTGGGTATTGAGGAGGGCACGCATTGCATGGAGTACTGGGTGTGGTGCATGAACAATTAATCTTGTAACACTGAAAAAATAAAATAGAAGTATTTGGGGGAAAAATAAATAAATAAAATAAAAAATGAAAAATAAATAAAAAATAAAAAATAAAAATAATAGCATTTATATTAGCATTTTTAATAATGTATCAAAATATATGCCTTGCACTGCAACCAACAAATCTCACTTCTGGAATTTAATAGATATACATTTCTGCCTAAAAGGGATGACATAGATATAAAGTAATTCACTGAAATATTGTCCGTAACATCAAAAAAAATAAATAACCCAAGTGTTCATCAGTAAGGGACTGGTCAAATACCACTAGCACAAAACAAAAAGAGAAAATAAGGGAACTTTCTACATACTGATATTAACTAGCTCAAAATACATCATCAGGTGAAAAAACAATTTACAAAGTGTTGCCTATAGCAAGTTACTTTTTTGGAAAAGAAGGGAAAAATAAGTGTATATATTTACACAAAGCCACACTGAAGTGATGTACTGTAAAAAAGTAGTAACAATGATTGCCTCTGATGAAATGGGGTGGGATTAATTAGGTTGATTGTCAGACTGAGACATCTCATTGTTTATAATTTTGTCTTCGGATTTTTAAATAGGTAAATGCTTTTATTCATGGTAAGTGAATGAAAAAATAAAATTTAAAAGTCAGTGAGTCAAAATTATATATTCATAGCATTTTGTTGCTGCAGTAGTTACAGACTCCTAGGTTATAATTTCACTGGTGAAAAATAATACTAAGATTCTAAAGACTTAATGGCATGGTTAAGTTCACAAAGCTAGATTTTAGTAAATCCCAAATTAGAACTGCAGTAATGTACATTGTTCACATCTGATGTTCTGAGTAGTTTTTCTAAGACATCTCTACCGGTTCAATCCTCACATAGACGTTGCGATGTGAAGAAAATATGTTTGTCCTTGTGCAAGGTCAAAATGGAAATGCATTTGTATTTCTCAAAGTATAATATGTTATAATTGTGGTAAGTCAAAATAAAACTTATAAAGTTAGTTTACAAGAACTAAGTAACAAACAAAATTAAAGGAGGTATACTACCTGTGGAGACATTCCTCATAAATATATATAGTTTGTCTGTGAGAAGAAACAAAACTATATGCTCTTGAATGTAATTACTGAGAAAGGAAATTGACAGATATAAACCATTCACTCTTTTTTCTTAAGTATAGTTGACATATAATATTATATTAGCTTTAGGTGTGCAACACAGTGATTTGGCAATTCTAAACATTACAAAATGCTCACCACAATAAATGACTTACTATCTGGCACCATATAAAGTTAGTGCAATATTATTGACTATATTCCCTATGCCACACTTTTCATCCCTATGAGTTATTTACTTTATAACTGGAATTTTGTATCTCTTAGTCTCCTTCACCTATTTTGCCCATCCCCTAACCCCTACCTTCTTGCAACCACCAGTTTGTTCTCTGTATTTATGAGTCTCTTTCTGTTTTTTCTTGTTTGTTCATTTGTTTTGTTTAGATTTCACATGTAAAAGAAATCAGATGGTATTTGTTTTTTCTGTCTGACTTATTTTACTTAGCATAATACCCTCTAGGTCGATCCACAGGTTGTGAATAGCAAGATGTCATTCTTTTTTTAAAGCCATTTGTCTATGAAAAATTATATAGCTTAATGTACAATGAATAGTATTTTTAAAATTGTGAAAAACTGTAGATTTTTAAATAAAAAGGCTTATGACATATTTTCAATTTTACAATGCATGCTTTATGAAGTGAGATTTTGCTACTCTCAAATTGAACTTTACAAATTGTTCAATTGAACTTTATAAAAAAAATGAATAAAACAAATGCACTTTTCCCAAACCTTCTAGGATCTAGAGTTGTTGGATACTTTTTAAATTAATGTTAAGTTTACAAAACAAATATTACCTACTGATTTTTAAAAGTTATTAAAATCATTACCTTCAATTTAAGTAAACTTGGTTTATGCTCTTCCAAATCACTTTAGTATTATACTGAAAATTTTTACATATCAAAATTAGGCAATTTCATGGTTTCTGTTATAAAGAGTTGTGTTCTTTTTTTTTAACCACACTTCTCTAATATATATTACACTGTTATCATAAATTCAAATCCTTAATATCAGTTAAACTTTTTTCATTATATTATATGAATCGAGGGAGAGTTAAAATTAACAGAAACCAAATTTCCTTTGCTCTCTTGTGTTTTCCATCTTAGTTTTTATAAAAATATAATTTGTATGGAGCACCAAAGTTTATAAGGTATTAGTTAAATATAGAAATCTTCAAGTCAGAGTGGCATATCTCTTCTAGCACTGCAGGAATTTAGGCCAGATCTCAGATTTTCTGTTCTTTATTACTCTCCTCTTCCACGCAATACCATTATTCTTTTGTAGTTGGAATAAAGTTTTTAAGTTGAGGTAATGCAATCTAAGGAATTGAAAAAGATTATAATCTGACACCTGGAACCTACAGCTGCCCAAATGTAGATTTAGAAAAATTATTTTGTTTTGTTGTTTCTTTGAACCGTATTATATGGTGTTTTGATTTCCTCCTATTCAGCCTGCGGGTGAGAAAGGAATCTTCTGTTCTAAATAGTATAAAATGGCCAAATAATGACATGCAACAATCAAAAAGAAGTTCATTGATTAAACATACGGCCCCAGAGGAGGACGTGGCAGGCCACACAGGGTCACATGGAGGTTGTACTGGGGAAAACAGTGAATAAACAGGGTTGTAGAAGGCAGGCTTTATAGAAAAGGGTGAGGTACTTCTGGGAAGATGTGAATAGCTTGTTTGAACAATTTTAGGGGTTTGTGGGCAATGAAAGCATTAGGTCAAGGAGATCAGGTGGGGTGCAGTAGTTGGTCCAGCTTGTAGGGGAACTAGAAAAATGGGAGTGGGAATAAAACTGACAGCAATTGGCCCTGTAAACCTCAAAATGGCAAGACAGCAGCACATGAAATTTTGGGTCTACTAATACTTAACAGTTGCTGTCTAAAATATTATGTTCCTCTTGAGAGAATTTTTCTATTACTTTTTGGTTTTGTTCTGTCTAAAATGAATGTTTCTTTTTTTTCACTCTGAAAGTCCCAGAAATATGTCATTCTTCTATGTGAAATGTTTAATATTGCATAATTAAAGATCTTATATAGCACCTACAGTATCTAAAAATACCCCAAATGATGAACTACTAATTTAACAAGAAAAAAAGATTATATTGATGTATAAAAATGTAAGAGATGTTATCATTTGATGGAGTAAGTGATTGATGGATTTTCATTCATAAAATATTGGGAGGCACTGTGGAAGGGGGTAAGGTGGTGGTAGAACACAGAACTCGAGTAGAAAAACAGCCCTCCAATCCTGGTTCCTTTGGATGCCATTTAATGACAGTCTTCAGTTTCTATATTGGAAAATAAGATGGTAAAACAAGATTTTTATGTTCCTCCTGTCTCCAATAGTATTTTAGTCTGTCAAGTTTATAAAATATTTGGCCAGTTTGCATGTATATTTTTGTTTTAGTTCTATAAATAATGGCCCATGGGTGGTGACACAGATGACTGTCAGAAGATAATGGTGTCTAGAAGTTAATACCAGAAGGGAGAGAAGCCACCAGAAAATACCGCCAATGAAACATTTTGCTGGTGTTCACATTGGAAATTAGATCCATATTCATTCTATTATAGAATTATTGCAAGGGTCATGATAATTCATATAAGGTATTTATATGAACTCATAGAACTCATGAACTCATAGAAACTCATAGAACTCATGAACTCTATGAACTCATAGAAACTCATAGAAAAATCTTGAGTTTATTATATCCATGTTAATAAAAAATGTGCAGATAAAATGTAGCAGCTACTCTTTAGAAGATAATTTGGCCCTTTTGAGGACAAATTCTGAAGGGAAGAATCTTCTTTCTTTGATGATAATTGTATTCATTCTTTCAGGATTTATTGAATATGAGATTGAAAATGGGAGAAAATGGGTTAACCACAACAACAACAACAAGAATAACAAGAACAACAAAAACAAAAAAGGAAGGAGTTGCTCTATTTTGTTTTCCCTAATCCTCCTGGAAGTTCAAAACAGAAAGATCTACCTTTGGCAGAAAGGACAAATTAATCAAAAAGAAACTCAGATCTATTGCAGGGAAAGAGGTGATGCCTATGAACGTTCTTTTTCCAATGCAGTTTTGGAAATTAATTCTAGGATTTGGAGGCTGTGATGCATTGGAGTTGCTATTGGTGGGCTATGGGGGCATTGTAAAAGTCATTTTTGTTTCCCCATTTTTGTTTCTTGTCTGGGGAAAATCTTTGAGGATTAATTTTTGTTTGGGGAATGTTAGAAGATTTGGATGAAATGAAACTTGCTTAGAAGATGGAAAGCTTAAGATTGCTTGGAATTTAGTTGTGAGTAATGGGCCTCTTCATCTTTTTCTAAGTTGCTCAACCACTCTTTTTTTTTTTTTTGCTCAATCACTCTTATGGAATAAAATGAATGTGAGGAATTTTTTTTTTGACCAAGAATAAAAGGCATAGAGTTGTCTATGTCACGACATTTAGATCGTGACATTTTTTATTCATCTTCCTGGATACCAATCCCATAGATTGGGAATCTGTAATAGTGTCAAAATTATGTTCAAAATGGACCATTGGGTAAATAAGTTACATAAAATCAGCTGCAAAGGAACATCCATGTGATCATGAATGGAAATCCTATCTATACACTATGCCATTTTATTTCTTTGGCAGTATTATCAAATGTTCCATTTAAATGAAGTCATGCATCAACTATTTATAACAATTTTTTTTTTTTGCATTTTGTTCACTTGTAAATTTCTTTGAGAAGACTTTCCAGAGGAGTCTTCTAAATGTTTTTTGTTTTTTGGGTTTTTTTTTGTCTTAGGACTTTATTTTACTATTAACTGATAAGCTCAGGTGATATATGGAAGTGTTGAATCACTGTATTCTACACCTGAAACTAATATTACACTGTATATTAACTAACTGGAATTTAAAAACTTAAAAAAATATGTATACTAATGGTTAGACCACACACACACACACACACACACACTTTTCTAGCAGCAAGCAATTTGAAACCAGTGATCAGGCTATTCATCTTTGTTTTCCCAGTATTAAGTAGAATGAGGACACATGAAAAGCAAATAGTAATTAGTTTCATTCTTAATCCCTTTTTTGATTAATTCTTATAGCGTCCACACCTTGATTATTCACTTGTCAGAATTTTACCAATCTTTAAAGGCTCATCTCAAATACAATCTAATACAAAGCATTTATTTTTTTCTCTCTGTCAAAATCAATGTATTCTTTTTCCTTTAAAACCAATGGTATTTTATGTTTCTTGCCTTGCTTATCTTCCTCTTCCTAGAATTAATTTGTATGTGTATGCCTTATCACTAGTAATAAATTTAAAAAATTATTCTCTTCAAAATATATGTTGAATACCTAATAAAGTCCTGATTTAGGTTCTTAAAATACATCCTTGAATAAAATAGACAAAATGCTTTGTTTGGTGGAAGTTATAGTCTAATTGATGTACCCAAAAATAATAAATACACTAATTAAACAGAATGCTAGAACATAATAAATATTATTGGAATTAAAAAAAATAAAACAGTATGAGGGAAATGGGAGTGACAGGAGATTGGGATTGCAAAGTGGTTAAGGTAGGCTACATTGAGAAAGTGACATTTTAGGGCGCCTGGGTGGCCCTGCCTTCAGCTCAGGTCATGGTCTCAGGGTCCTGGGATGGAGCCTCACATTGGGCTCTTTGCTCAGCAGGAGCCTGCTTCCCCCCCTCTCTCTGCCTACTTGTGATCTCTCTCTCTCTGTGTCAAATAAATAAATAAAATCTTAAAAAAAAAGTGACATTATTGTGACTTTATTGGTCATTAAGGAGTTAGCCATATCCCTCTCTGGGCATGGGGTAATTTGGAAGAGTGCTTCAAGCAAAGGAAATGGACAGTAGAAAGGCCCTGAGGCAGGATCATGGCAGTCAAATCAGAGTGAAAGAGCTCAGTATAACTGCAGGGGAGTGTGTTTGGGAGATTGAGGTGTGGCTGGAGGTGAAGTCTGGATGATAATGAGGAACTAGGTCATTAGGGGCTTTATAAATGCTTTAAAGGATGATACTTTTTTCTTAGGTGAACTATGGAGACAATGTAGATTTTTTTAGCAGGGGAGTGACATGATCTGACTGTTTTAAAGGATCTCAATGTAATTACTGTACTGAAGATAAGTATAAGTATTGTCAGATGTAAAAGCAGGGAGACTATTTAGGAGGATATTGCAGAACAGGGTGATACTATTTTAGATCATGGAGTATCTTTGAAAGTGAGAGGCAGATATACTCAAAGGAAGTTTGCAGTGGACAGGTTTGGAGGAGAAAATAAGCAGTTTAGTTTAAGAAGTGTTGATGTGATGTCTGTTAGATGTCCTATGTATATGCTGAGTAGGCACCTATGTCTTAGCAAAGTGTTGTTTACACATAGTCATTGATTATATAGGAGCTAGCTATCTAAAACATGAAAACATCACTATGTTTTTTCTTCATATAAAAGTATTATTAAATAATAAGAAAAGTTTATGTTCCATCTAAAGGTAGTCAATTTAATGCTTTGAGGCCTACAGTGAATATTTGTCTTTAATTTCTGATTCTTTGATATGGATCTTACCAAATCTATACTATATTAGGAATTAAGAATTTTAAACATTAAAACTTCATGGCCTGTATTCTGTAGATTGTGGAAACATGCAATATTTTTCACCATGACAGTTTTAAGGTATACCTATCAATTAACTTTCTGGTAAACTTTCAGGTATCATGAAGATTAGCACAACAAATGAATCAGACACAGAAAGATAATGCCTTTGCCAGCCCAGAAAATATATGCAGTGCTCCTATGCCTGAGTACCCCTTTATTCTTTTCATGATTTATCATGGAAATGTGAGTTGACAGTTTTATGTATGGAATGCAAATCTGGCTCACTTTATCAATCCCATGCATATTAATATGTATGTATGGTAATTTTTGTTGCTTGAGGAATGGCTGTTAGATACTACTTCAATTCTATGCAATTTAGTAGGTGAAATGTTGGAAGGTACACATTTCATGGGCTTGTTTTTATTAAACTAGTAAAATGTTTGTAAAAATCTGCTTGGCGATTGTAATTCTTTTATTATCTTCCTATGCATGATCAAAAAAGAAGTCAGGTGCATTATCATATATATGCATGTATAATAGATTTACCAATTTAAATGTTGTTTCTATTTATAGAAATAATAACTTTATTAAAGCAAGACAGTCATTGGAGAAGAGTTATTGTTACAAAATGAAGGCACACATTTTCATCGAGTTCCAGAAATTATCTGAATTAGAGTAATTATGATCTACCAAGCAATTTTTGGCTTTGTAATATAATTATGAAAGAAAATAAAACTTCATAATCCCTAATTATTCTTCCCACATGTGAAATAACATTATCCACTAGACTTGGTTATGAAGATGAAAACCTCCTTCCACCTTTTTTCTTAGCTTTCATTGCCACTATGCTTCAAGGATTTAAGAGTTTTGCTTTGCAGTCAAGAGTTATATTTGAATTCCAGATCCAAGCATTTACTAACTGGGTGGTCTTAGATAAATATTTTAAACTCTCTAAGAATCAATTTCACCAACTATGAATTATGAATAATAATAATTACTTCATAGATTTTAATCATACGAGTAACTGAGATGAGAGGTAAAATGTTTTAGCATTCTTTCCTACACAGAGTTAACACTCAGTATGATTTCCATTAGAACAATCATCATCATATGTGTATGATTTATAATAAAGATACATCTTTCCCTGTTTATGGACAATAACTCTACCTAAAATGTACGTAGATTCTAAATCTGCTCAGAAAACTTAACACTAAAAGTATTCTCTCTTTTATACTCTGTAATTATACTGATCCATTTCTACGTCTATCTAGAATATATATTTATACATATATATACACATACACACACACAAACACATATTTCTTCTATTATAAACAACAACAAAACCTCCTTGGATCTCTTCTTTTAACCTGAATCCCCTCCTCCTCCAATTGTCATATTCTACCTTTCTGCAGTGACACCACCCCAATTTTTTGAAAGAATTTCTATGCTTTATTTCTTGATTCCCCACCTCACATTCACTTCTTCATTATGGATTTGACCCTTATCCCTCCCTTCAAGTCCATCTGAGTATTCCATAACCTTAATATCAGTAAATAGAATGAATATTTTCTCAGAGTTTTCTTGTCCTACTCTAGTGGCATTTGACAGAATTAACTACTTCCTCTATCTTGAGTATCTCACCTACTGATGTCAGTTTCCTTTCTTCCTTCTAGCCTTTTGACGGTGCCTTCTAAGTCTCCTTGCCTCATCCTTCAAAGCTTTTCATGAAGTGTTCTGATTTCTCAGGAATTCTTGATGATTTCACCAAAGTTTACACATTTTTAATCCTCTTAATTGCTCAGTAAGTTGTTAAACAACATCAACAAAATACAAAGAAACAATGGTAAAAGAATCTGATTGTTCTGGCTTAAAAAGCAGAACGTATATTTGATTTATTTCTTTTCATCATCTCTTACATCCAGAACACCAATAAATCCTGTCGCTACTACATTTGAAGTATATATGAAATCTGATGACTGTTCTCCATTTCTATTATGTCATTACCTTCACTGGGATACTCAAAATAGCCATCTTATTGTTTCCTATGTAGTTATAAAATACAAAAAATAATAGTACAACATATAGTAAAGTTAGGTTTATATGTTATGTTGTAACAAGTGCTGGGGAAAAAATAAGAAGGAAGGTCAGTAGGTATGTTTTAGAAATGAATGTGGTTTAAATTTTAAATAAGAACTTGAATGTTGACCACATTGAAAAGGTGATGAATGAATGTTCATAGTGTATTTATTCCAAAGAAATTTACTTAAATCATTTAAGCAGCCTGAATTCTTATAAGGTAAGATAAATAACACAAGGCCTTTACAAAAATATAACTCAGTGCAAATCATAATATGGAAGATTAAATATATGTAACAAATATTAAATGTGATCTTAAATATTTTTTTTCTAAGTTTTAGCAGAAAGCCATGAAGGCAAATGGTGTAGGAGGGAATCCTCAGTGGAGTTTCTGTTTGTGCAAACTCTAAGATACTGTGAAAGAATATCTGTCAGCATTAGCCCATAAAGTGACTGTGGTCTATATGGGAGCCAGGGAAAACAAGCATTATGAAGTTGAAGACATTTGCAATGGAGGTTTTCTTTACAGAGGAAGAGTTGCTGGTAGATTATGGGTTTCCTCAAACCTCCAATGATGAGGCAGTGCCTCCTTCTTATCTCAAGCAAAATGGGAGTAGACTTCAAGTGAACCAACTCTATATTCAAGTCTGAGAAGTCTAAATGCAAGAGGCCAGAGCTGTTTTCCTGGGATCAACAAGATCAAAAAGTAGTACTCTGAGAGAAAGCTGCTTTTCTGCTAGCTGCCAAGCAGTCCTTTGGTTTTCATGTATTAGAAAAGAATGCTGAACAAAGGAACCAACAGTGAGCCATCTCTAAAGGACTCTTTCCAAGTAGACTTCCTACCAAGAGTAAGGTATCCTCCAGAGAAAAGACTGGAAGTCTGGTATGGCCTATAGGAGATGGCACTTGAGTGAGAGGGATATAAACAACACATATGAGAAGAAACATCATTAACCACTTTAGGATACCAGGCAGCTAAGCAACTATGAAGAAAATCTCACAAGAGAAAGAGTTAGCTTTCAGCATATACTAAACCCAAATGGCACTAATATTGGATTACAATCTTCCCAGGCAAGTGAGACTTTCTGACCCTTATCTCCCCACCCACCCACACTTCTGTTGACTTTAAACTTGGAGGGTTCCCTAAATAGCCACAATGTGGGGAAGGAGATCAAGACAAAGCAACTGTGCATTTCCTTTCCTTCTATTGCTTATCAGCTGAGAAGAGAGAAATTGTAGACCTGAAGAGAAGTTAAAGATTTGATGTTAAACTGAAAGGGATTTATTTTATCTGAAAAGAACCAAAAATCTATGAGCTGTTCCTAAAGTTTTCTTTAGACTTAAGGGAAGAAAATCAATGTAAAGAGTGCTCTGAAAAGGGAAGTTATGAGAAGAAAGTTTCTCCTGGATTGCATCCTACCATATCCACTTTTTCAGTGAACTGAAAATATGCAAGTTTATACATTTCATTAAGTTTTTCATTGAGTTATAATTGGTTGTGTTCAGAACTTCATTGAGTAAATTTGTTCATTCTTTATTTGAAATTAGACATAAGTTCATTTAATAGGAATCATTTGATACATTATTCTCAATGATATAGTCAGGAATAATGGCAAATGACTTTGAAATTCATAAAAAAGATTATTGGGTGTCCTGTCTCATTCATCCTTCAGTATATTTGAGCTGTGCTAACATTCTAAACTATAAATAACTGATAGTAATCAATGTGATTTTTCTCATAGGCATGCAAAATGAATTTTTTTCCAGTAGAGGTACTGTTGATTTCCTTTTCCTCCCTCCCAAAGAAGTCAGTTTTCTATTTATCACTCAAGTTCATTGCAACATTCATGATTATGTAATATGTGCCCCTCAATTCTCCCTTAAACTGTTCTGCAATATCTTGATGGTTCTCTCATTAATATATGAGGGCCATGATTTCATCCTTCAGAAAAAAATATTCTTTAAAATCTTGGAAGTCCCACTGAGGAACTTAGTTGGGTTACTTGGCAGAGTAGGTGCCAGGGAGCTACATTTCATGCTGCTGATCCTGCTTATTTTCTTGGCCCCCAGAGTGAAATCCAATTGGCAACAGAACTTTAATTGTGTTGTTTCTGTGTTTCCTTCATTTTTTCTCTTCTACAGATTTTATGCTTTATTTTTGTTTGTTTCACTTAGGTATTTTATCTTCCATTGGTAACAACAACAATTGAGAATTTGGATTAATGATCTGAATTTGATGTTCTTTGTAGATGGATTATGTAGATCTATTCTCTGTTGGGTGAGAGATGACATAGAATAAGGTTTGTTATTCTTTTTTTGATTGCTTTTCTTTTGAAAAATTTGAGCTCAAATAAATTTAGAAATATGTGCCCATGGGAAGAGAAATAGTTCTTTACTTTCTGAGTTTCTTTTTCTTTTTCTTAACATATAATGTACTATTTGCCCCAGGGTATATGTCTGTGAATCATCAGGTTTACACATTTCACATCACTTACCATAACACATACCCTTCCCAATGTCCATAACTCAGCCACCCTATCCCTAACCCCCTCAACCTCCCAGACACCCTCAGTTTGTTTCATGAGTTTAGGAGTCTCTTATGGTTTTCTCCTTCCTGATCCCATCTTGTTTTATTTCCGTCCCCCCACAACCGCACACAACTCCCCACCCTGCCTCTCAATTTCTTCATAGCAGAGAGATCATATGATAATTGTATTTCTCTGATTGATGTACTTCGCTTAGCATACTACTCTCTAGTTCCATCCACATCAGTGCAAATGGCAAGATTTCATTTCTCTTGATGGCTGTATAGTATTCCATTGTATATATAAACCACATCTTCTTTATCCATTCATCTGTTAATGGACATCTAGGTTCTTTCCATAGTTTGGCTATTGTGGACATTGCTGCTATAAACATTCGGGTGCACGTGCCCTTCTAGATCACTACATTTGTATCTTTAGGGTAAATACCCAGTAGTGCGATTGCTGGGTCATAAGGTAGCTCTATTTTTGACTTTTTGAGGAATCTCCATATTGTTTTCCAGAGTGGCTGCACAAGCTTGCATTCCACCAACAGTGTAGGAGAGTTCCCCTTTCTCTGCTTCCTCACCAACATCTGTTGTTTCCTGACTTGCTAATTTCCTGACTGGTGTGAGGTGGTATCTCACTGTGGTTTTGATTTGTATTTCTCTGATGCCAATTGATGTTGAGCACTTTTTCATGTGTCTGTTGGCCGTTTGGATGTCTTCTTTGCATAAATGTCTTCATATCTTCTGCCCGTTTCTTGACTGGATTATTTGTTCTTTGGGTGTTGAGTTTGAGAAGTTCTTTATAGATTTTGGATACTAGCCTTTTATCAGATATGTCATTGGTGAATATCTTCTCCCATTCTGTCAGTTGTCTTTTGTTTTGTTGACTGTTTCCTTTGCTGCACAAAACCTTTTGATCTTGATGAAGTCCCAGTAGTTCATTTTTGTCCTTGCTTCCCTTGCCTTTGGTGACATTTCTAGTAAGAAGTTGCTGTGGCTGAGGTCAAAGAGGTTGCTGCCTGTGTTCTCCTCAAGGATTTTGATGGATTCCTGTCTCATCTTGAAGTCTTTCATCCATTTTGAGTCTATTTTTGTGTGTGGTGTAAGGAAATGGTCCAGTTTCATTCTTCTGCATGTGGCTGTCCAGTTTTCCCAACACCATTTGTTGAAGAGACTGTCTTTTTTCCATTGTATATTCTTTCCTGCCTTGTTGAAGGTTAGTTGACAATAGAGTTGGAGATCCATTTCTTGGCTCTTTCTTCTATTCCATTGACCTATGTGTCTGTTTTTGTGCCAGTACCACACTGTTTTGATGATTACAGCTTTGTAATAGAGCTCGAAGTCTGGAATTGTGAAACTAAAGAAAACTTTGGTTTTCTTTTTCAACATTCGTCTGGCTATTCATGGTCTTTTCTGGTTCCATATAAATTTTAGGATTATTTATTCAATTTACTTGAAATAAATTGATGGTATTTTGATAGGGACTGCATTAAATGTGTGGATTGTTTAGGTAGCATAGATATTTTCACAATATATGCTCTTCCAATCCATGAGCATGGAACATTTTTTCATTTATTTGTGGCTCCCTCAATTTCTTTCATGAACACTTTATAGTTTTCTGAGTATAGCTTCTTTGCATCTTTGGTTAGGCTTATTCCCAGGTATCTTATGGTTTTGGGTGCAATTGTAAATGGGATTGACCCCTTAATTTCTCTTCCTTCTGTTTTGCTGTTGGTGTATAAAAATGCAACTGATTTCTGTGCATTGATTTTATATAGTGACATATTACTGAATTCCTGTATGAGTTCTAGCAGTCTTAGAGTGGAGTCTTTTGGGTTTTCTACATAAAGTATCATATCATCTGCAAAGAGTGAGGGTTTGACTTCTTCTTTGTCAATTTGGATGCCTTTTATTTCCTTTCGTTCTCTGATTGCTGAGGCTAGGACTTCTAGTACTATATTGAATAGCAGTGGAGATAGTGGGCTTCCATGCTGTGTTCCTGATCTCAGGAGAAAAGCTCTTAGTTTTTTCCCCCATTGAGAATGATATTCATCATGGGTTTTTTATAGATGGCTTTGATGATATTGAGGAATGTAACCTCTATGCCTACACTGTGAAGAGTTTTGATCAAGAAAGGATGCCGTACTTTGCCAAATGCTTTTTCAGCATGAATTGAGAGCATCATATGGTTTTTGTTCTTTCTTTTATTAATGTATTGTGTCACATTGATTGATTTGTAGATGTTGAACCAATCTTGCAGCCCAGAAATAAATCCCACTTGGTCGTGGTGAATAATCCTTTTAATATATTGTTGGATCTTATTGGCTTGTATTTTGGTGTGAATTTTTACATCCATGTTCATCAAGGAAATTGGTCTATAATTCCCCTTAAGGGGGTCTATAAAGACCCTTATGGGGTCTTTGTCTGGTTTTGAGATCAAGATAATGCTGGCCTCATAAAATGAGTTTGGAAGTTTCCCTTCCATTTCTATTTTTTGGAACAATTTCAGGAGAATAGGTATTAATTCTTCTTTAAATGTTGATAGACTTGCCCTGGGAAGCCATCTGGACCTGGGCTCTTGTTTGTTGGAAGATTTTTGATGACTGCTACAATCTCCTTACTGATTATGGATCTGTTCAGGTTTTCTATTTCTTTCTGGTTCAGTTTTGGTAGTTTATGTGTCTCTAGGAATGCATCCATTTCTTCCAGATTGTCTAATTTGCTGGCGTAGAGTTGCTCATAATATGTTCTTATAATTGCTTGTATTTCTTTGGTGTTGGATGTGATTTCTCCTCTTTCATTGATGATTTTATTAATTTGGGTCCTTTCTCTTTTCTTTTTGATAAGTCTGGCCAGGCATTTATCAATTTTATTTATTCTTTCAAAGAACCAGCTCCTAGTTTCGTTGATTTGTTCTACTGTTCTTTTGGTTTCTATTTCATTGATTTCTGCTCTCATCTTTATTATTTTTCTTCTGCTGGGTTTAGGTTTTCTTTGTTGTTCTTTCTTCAGCTCCTTTAGGTATAGGGTTAGGTTGTATATTTGAGCTCTTTCTTGTTTCTTGAGAAGGGCTTGTATTGCTATATACATTCCTCTCAGGATTGCCTTTGCTGCATCCTAAAGATTTTGAACAGTTGTGTTTTCATTTTTATTTGTTTCCACAAATTTTTAAAATTCTTCTTTAATTTCTTGGTTAACCCATTCATTCTTTAGTAGGATGATCTTCAGCCTCCATGTTTTTGAGTTCTTTCCAACTTTCTTCTTGTGATTGAGTTCTAGTTTCATGGCATTGTGGTCTGAAATTATGCAGGGTATCTTTTGGTACTGATTGAGGCCTGATTTGTGACCCAGGATATGATCTATTCCAGAGAATGTTCCATATGCATTAGAGAAGAATGTGTATGTTGTTGCTTTGGGATGGACTGTTCTGAATGTATCTTTGATCTGGTCCAGTGTGTCATTTAGAAGCTTTATTTCCTTGTCAATCTTTTGCTTAGGTGATCTGTCCATTTCGGTGAGGATGGTATTAAAGTCCCCTACTATTACTGTATTATTGTTGATGTGTTTCTTTGACTTTGTTATTAATTGGTTTATATAATTGGCTGCTCCCATGTTAGGGGCATAGATATTTACAATTGTTAGATCTTCTTGTTGGGCAGTCCCTTTAAGTATGATATAGTGTCCTTCCTCATCTCTTTTTATAGGCATTGGGTTAAAATCTAATTTATCTGATATAAGGATTTCCACTCCAGCTTTCTTTTGATGTCAATTAACATGATCAATTGTTTTCTACCCTCTCACTTTAAATCTGGAGGTGTCTTTGGGTCTAAAATGAGTTTCTTGGAGACAGCATATCAATGAGTCTTGTTTTTTTATCCATTCTGATACTCTGTGTCTTTTTAAAAAAATTTTTTTAAAGATTTTTATTCATTTATTTGACAGAGAGAGAGAGATCACAGGCAGAGAGGCAGGCAGAGAGAGAGGGAGAAGCAGACTCCCTGCAGAGCAGAGAGCCCAATGTGGGGCTCACTCCCAGGACTCTGAGATCATGACCTGAGCCAAAGGCAGAGGCTTTAACCCATTGAACCACCCAGCCGCCGCTACTCTGTATCTTTTGATTGGGGTATTTAGCCCATTTACAGTCAAGGTAAGTATTGACAAATATGAATTTAGTGCCATTCCATTGCCTGTAAGGGACTATTCACTGTATATTGTCTCTGTTCCTTTCTGGTTTATGTTCCTTTTAGATTCTCTCTTTGCTTAGAGGATCCTTTTCAGTATGTCCCACAGGGCTGGTTTGGTGTTTGCAAATTCTTTTAGTTTTTGTTTGTCCTGGAAGCTTTTTATCTCTCCATCTATTTTCAGTGACAGCCTAACTGGATATAGTATTCTTGGCTGCATATTTTTCTTGTTTAGTGCTCTGAATATATCCTGCCAGTCCTTCCTGGCCT